>JABWTJ010000507.1:532553-1133893 GCA_016801875.1 Solanum sitiens | reverse complement strand
ACTCAGGACGGTCCGTCGAGCCAGGGCGTCGTGGGTGACAGAGAGTGAAATTGGGACAGGCTCCATTTAGAAGCCAAGTGTTCCTCGACAGAACCCCGTGACGGTCCGTGGTGGACGTGACGGTCCGTCGAGGAGGTCTCATCGACGAAGCCTGCCAGTGCACGATTTAAAGGCTGCCAGCTTAGGGTGTTTTATGTAAATACACCCCAAGCCTTATAAGACTCTCTTACACCCTAAACCTAGAGAAGAGCCCCCTTTTCTCTTCAAGATCCAACTCTCTCTTTCTCTCAAGAAAACTCTCTCAACTCTCTTGGAAGCTAGAAGTCAAGGAAGGATAGGAGGACGGATTGGGAATTTGTTTCTTCATCAAATTCGTGGGTTTCTTTCTCCTAAAGGTATGGTATCCATTCTTGAATACCTTTCCATTCAAGAAGCCAACTTCCAAAATGGTTTTCAAAAGGGGTTTTAAACTCAACTTCTTCTAAACTTTGATTTCTATTATGGGTCTTCTTGTAACTAAGTTTTAATGGTTTAAATGTATTTATCTTGGTTTGAATAGATGGTTTTGATGTTAAAACTCCATGAAACTCTTGTATATGCATACTTAAACTTTTGGCATGAAAATGGGTTATGTGAGCATGATTTGAGTAAGGTATGAACTTGGGTCTTCTTGTGTATGTCATGTTGGTGTAGCTACTGCCCTAAGGGCCTTCATATGGTGAAATATTGATAAATTGCTTATGGGTAATGATGGTTTGAATTGTTGATGAGTTGCTCTTATTGTATAGTTCTTATTATGAATTGCTATTTGAGTGGTATGGTCCACCTTATGGGTGGCGGTGCTAATTGATGAACTTGATGTTACTTAGTATGGTTTGAGTATGTGACCTTGAAGGTCTAATATGTGAAAGGAAGATATATTGAAATGGGTCTTATGTTGTGTTTGATGTAGCTTGAATCGCATGTTTGACCTAGTTTATGTCTAAATGAAGTATATGATCATGAGAAGTATGTAGAGTGTGTAGCTTGATGAATCAAGGTTAAAGTATGAGTAGAACTTGATGAAAATGAAATGATGCTTATATGCAAGGTGTGCACATGTACACACACACTCTTCTAAGATTTGTATTATGTCAAGTTGAGCAAAAAGGGAAATCTTGAGGTGGACACACTTCGTGAGTTGAGATGTAGTGTCTAGTAACAACCTCTCCATTTCCTAGTGAGCTTCCTATGATAGACTTTTATGATGAGAAATCCGTGTGGAGTTATGCCTAGCACCGAGAGGATATGAAGGGGAGGTGGATTGCACTTCGTTAGTTGAGATGTTGTAATCCAAAGTACCTCTTGAGATGAGTACTCCTCGTTAGTAGAGAGTGAGTTACTTAGTAACAATCTCCTTATCCCTTAACTATGTGCCCGCATAGGTGTAGCTATTGGAAAAACCATGTAAACGCTAAGAAGCATGACCTTACTCTAGGCAAGTAAGGATCCCTCATCCGATAGGGGTTAATATCGGGATTCCATGTCTAGCTCTCATGGTCTTTGTCGGTTAAGCTAACTCCCACAAAAGAATTGTTTTGAAACTAGTTATCTTGTGTATTGTTGAAATTGTGTATGTATGTCGTGAAGTGCTCAATCCACATTAGTTACCAAGTAGGAGCATTGAGTGGGAGTAGTAGTATGGGATGCTATTCTCACATTGCACTTGGTGTGACCTATACCTACTATGGGAGAAGAGTACCTTCATGAATTCCGTGTGAATGAGTACTATGGTGTAGTGTTATGGAGGATTATTGTGGAGTACTTGAGTAAATGGAATCCATTAGGAGTATTAAGTGGGAGTGGTAGTATGGGATGCTACTCTCACATTGCACTTGGTATGGCCTATATTTCCATGAGTGTTTTGCATATGTTAGCCAAGGGCGTGGATTTGATTTCTAACGAAGTAAGCCTAAGATTAGGTAGTTTTAAGGGTCGCTTTGGTGTGTTTTGAAGGGAGGTGTAATGAGAGTCCCTTCTTAGCTCACCTTAGGGAGTCTTAGAATAACCTTGGGTTAGGGCAACTTCAAAGAAAAAGGGTTCATATGACTTGGACCGTGCCTTTCACTGTAAGGTCTTCATAGTAAGAATTCAAAATGTTCACTATGATGCTTTATTCAATTTTATTACAAGTTTAGCAAAGTTAATTGAAATGTTCCTTTTTTTTATTTTAAGTTTGGTAAGATAGCCATAAAGTGTTAAATTGTTGATTCTTATGTGGGTTTGCTTCTAGATTCGTGAAGGTTATATTTGAATTGCATAAAAAGCTATCTTTACTAAACTGTCCCTTTTTGCATGTTTTTGCATATGCCATACTTAGTACATTGTTGTACTAACCCCATACTTTTTTTTATACCTTATGAGTATAGGTTGGAAGCCTTCGGAGGATCAAAGTTGAAGCTTGGGAATTCTATCTCTCAAGACTTGGGTATGTCCTCATATATTCGAGGACATAGTTCTTATATTTCTTAGTTTCCTTATTAAGACTTAAAAATGTATTTATTCTATTGTAAAGGGCTGTGTCCCTAAGATTCTAAGTTGTGTCTTTAAGTTGGCTTGTGACGATAAGATTTCCTAGTATTTATGAAAAGACTCCTTTATTTATTATTATCGTGAAAAGTTTTAATTCCGCACTACTTTTCATGCTTTATGTTATGAATGCGAGTTAGAGGGCTTGTACGAGACCCCAAAGGGGTCAAGTACGCCGGTCATGATTCGAAGGTTTTCCCTAACTTCTAGGGGGTGTTTTCGGGTCGTGACAGGTTTGATCCCACAACCTCTTGGTTTAGGCGAAATGGGACAATAAGAGTTTAAATGAAAAATAAAAGGGGTTGTGGGGGTTCGATCCCACAACCCTTCGGCCAAATTAAGAGACCAAGGAGAAAAATAAAGATAGAATGTTGATGTTGGGGTTCGATCTAGGGTCCCAATGTCATCAAGACTAATAATAAAGTCAAGGAAAAATGTATATTGTCCAAGTGGTTCGAACTTGGGTTTCCTTGCCCAAATTTCTGTATTGATACATAAGTCATACGTGAATTAAATGTTCAAGAATAATGCCACCTACTTAGATCGAAATCAAGATCTTGGCATATATATACAAGATACATAAGTCTTGTACTGCATAATCTTAGGAATGTATGAATCACTTAACGAACTAGGAATGAAGCCTCATGGCTTGTATGTATAGACCCATAAGTCTAACATACGTTTAAAAGTAAGTGAACCTAAGATGTATGTAATGAAATGATGAAACCCTAGAAGGGTTAAGTACGAGTGTAAGATACACTAAATGGCTAAGTATATTGGCATATGATGAAATGAACAATGAAATGATGAAATGAACAATGAAATGATTAAACCCTAGAAGGGTTAAGTAAGGGTGTGAAACACACTAAATGACCAAGTGCATTGGCATATGATGAAATGAACATTTACGTAATATGGGGTGAGTAACTATGAAGAGCAAATGTGCTAATGATAATGAATGTGGTGACAACATGATATGAGGCTAATGCAAATGATGAGAGCAATCTCAAATGAGCCTAAGTAAATGTTACCAAAACGTACTCACCTATGAGAGTGTAAGATAATGAAGAGACCAGTCTCTATGAACACTCTAATGAAAGTATTGAGATTAACACACTTAATACTAATGATGAGATGAGAAATCATCTAATGTGCTATGATGTCCTCATACTAGAAGCCAGCTTCCATGACGTTTGAGTTGAATGTAATGAAACTTTATACTGAGCACCGATAGACTAGCTATGAGCGGTGATGCCTTCTTTCAGAAAGGGCGGAGGTTCACGTAACTCTCATGAGATAAGACTGTCTTGCTTGCCGGGTATGGGTCTCCTTATATCTCCAGGTCTTCGAACCTATACTTCCAATTTAGGGATCTGGCGGTGTTAAATTTCCATGTACGCTAGCATGTTTTGGGTCACTTTGGCCGGTGATTCCATCTCTTTTCGGTGTGGGGGAGACACTGGATTTCATAATGCTCACATGATCTATGTCGGTTAAAGTTAAAGTTCCCAATGAATGAATGAGGCCAGCCTTAAATGATGCATATAATGAAATGAATGATACCAAAGGTGTTAGGATAGGATAATCAAGAGGTGAGCTAGACTCAAGTAATGACACTAGGTTATTCTTGATCATTGCACAGCAAGCCCGATGAAAGTCTTAAACTACATCCTAGGTATATCTGGTGTTTACACTAGCCTATGAACGAAATGAAATAAAGTACGTATGAATGAATGAAGCAGACTCTGTGTTTGCTAATGAAGACTCCCTAGTTGAGGTCCCATATGTTGAGCCCTCATTTTGGGAAGTCTTAATGTCAAGTCCATGATTCCAAGGTCTCATGGCATATGAATGAATGTTATAAAAGATGTTATGAGCTGTATGCTATATGATATGTGCTATGTGTAAGATGTTATGTGTTGTGTGCAATATGATAAGTATGATGATGCATGTTACTCTCATGGCATGACTTTCCTAATCCAAATTTGGAAAGTTCACTGACTTTCCTAATCCCAATTTGGCAAGTCCACTGACTTGACTTTCCATAATCATGTTGTTAGGAAAGAGCTATCCTTTCTCATGCATGTCCTTGGTGTGTGCTTGCATATACCCATACTTAGTACAAGTGTGTACTAACCCTATACAACTCCACAATTTTAGGTGCAGGCACAGGTGGACGCTAGAGCTACAGGTTGACGCTGAAGCTATCCGGACGTCGAGCGTTCATCCGGACTTGGTAGGCCCTCATGCTTTCGAGGATGCTGCCATTTATATTCTAGCTTAGTTTTAGAGTTGAGCTAGTGGAGCATGTTCCACTAGCGTTTCTTTCCTGTTTTATTCAGACATTGTATTGGTGCCATTTTGGCAAGTACATCCTTATTACTATATTACACTATTTCTTTCATTTGATGATCTTAATATTAGATGGTTGATGGTGAACAATTATGTAATGATGAGAATGTTTAATAAGTATGTTAAGAAACAAAAAGTTTCAAATTTTCCGCTAAAATTAACCTAGATAAAGTAAGAATGACGTAAGTAGGTTTATCTGGGACCTCTGAGAGGTCAACGACGCCGGTCTCGTATGGATCTAGATTCCAGTCGTGACACTTCAACCGGGGTAACTATGGTAATAGAAATGCCAGGAGTGGTCCCTATGTTCCTCCTCAAAATTGTGAAGTTGCTCCTAGGGATGGTGGAGGTAGTATGGCGCGAGTTGAGGATATGTTGCACAAAATGATGAGGAGGTTCGATGCTAGTGATGAACACACTAAAGAGTTAAGGATTGACTTAGCAGGTATTGGGCAGAAAGTTGATACATATGCAATCTCGATTAAGCAGCTTGAGTTGCAAATGGCCCAATTATCTGCGACTGTGAACACACGGCAACCGGGCACTCTCCCTAGCACCACTGTCAAAAATCCAAAAAATGATGGACAATGTATGGCAATCACTACTCGGGGGGTAAGCAAACCATTGACCCACCTATGCCGTCTGATGTATAAAAGGTGATAAGAGATGATGATAAGGTGGTGGAGGTTAGTGGTGAGTTAAAAGACAACACGGGTAAATATGTTGAAGTGCCCAAAAAGGTGACTCTCATGCCTAGACCACCACCTCCCTTCCCATAGAGACTAGTGAAAAAGACCGAGAATGGTAAATACCGACGTTTTATAACGATGTTGAAATAGCTTTCCATCATTGTCCCTTTGGTAGAAGCTCTGGAACAAATGCCCGATTATGGAAAGTTTATGAAAGATCTGGTTACGAAGAAAAGATCGGTCACTTTTGAGGATGATGATAGAATGCAGCACTATAGTGCTATTGCTACAAGATCTCTAGTGCAAAAGAAAGAAGATCCGGGTGCTTTCACTATTCCTTGTACAATCGGGTTATTACATTTTGCGAAAGCATTATGTGATCTTGGGGCAAGCATAAATCTTATGCCCCTCTTGATTTACAAGAAGTTGGGTTTGGGTGACCCAAAGCCCACTGTGATGCGGCTGCTGATGGCTGATCGAACAGTAAAAAGGCCTATTGGGATACTCCACGATGTGCTAGTAAAAGTGGAGTCGTTCATATTTCCGGCCGATTTTTTTATTCTTGATTGTGAGGTCGATTTTGAGGTGCCTATTATTCTTGAAAGGCCATTCCTTGCTACGGGTAGAGCCTTGGTTGATATGGAAAAAGGGCAGATGAAATTTTGATTGAACAATGAAGAAGTGACCTTCAACATTTGTAGGTCCATGAGGCAGAATGGTGAGCTCCAATCGGTATCTGTCATATCCTACAAGTTGAAAAGTCAACTAAGGTACAAATAGAAGAACGTCTGGGTGTAGAAGCACTAGCAGTAGTGATCATGAATTTTGATAGCGATTGCATTGAAGAGTATGGGTCATTGGTCGCGGCACTTGATCAAGGTGATGTTCGGTTTAAACCGAAGAAATATGAGTTAGATATGAAGAATCGCGAGTCTCCACCCGCGAAACCATCTATAGAAGAGGCTCCAAAGTTAGAACTAAAAGTTCTCCCACCTCATCTGAGGTATGAATTCTTAGGAAATGGTGACACTTTGCCAGTAATCATTGCATCAGATCTGAATGTACAACAAGTTGAAAGTTTGGTGAAAGTGTTAAAAAGATTCAAAAGAGCTATTGGGTGGACTATTGCGGATATTATTGGGATCCCTCCCGGTATTTGTTCTCATAAAATCCAACTCATGCCCGATCATAAGCCGAGTATTGAGAACCAGAGACGCTTAAATCCACCTATGCAAGAGGTAGTGAAGAAGGAAATTATTAAGTGGTTGGATGCCGGCATAATATATCCGATCGCTGATAGCTGTTGGGTATGCCCTGTTCAGTGTGTACCTAAGAAAGGGGGAATGACTATGGTCCCCAATGAGAAAAATGAACTTGTTCCAATGAGACCGGTGACTGGATGGAGGGTGTGTATGGATTACCGAAAATTAAATGTATGAACCAAAAAAGACCATTTTTCTATGCCCTTCATGGATCAGATGTTGGATAGACTTGCCGAAAAAGGATGGTACTATTTTCTTGATGGTTATTCGGGGTATAATCAGATTTCTATTGCACCAGAAGATCAAGAGAAAACCACCTTTACTTGTCCATATGGGACCTTCGCGTTCAAGAGAATGCCGTTTGGGTTGTGCAATGCACCCGCCACATTTTAGAGATGTATGATGTCGATATTCTCCGATATGGTAGAGGATACTATTGAGGTATTCATGGATGATTTTTCTGTGGTTGGTGACTCATTCGAGCGGTGTTTGAGTCATTTATCTGAGGTTCTTAAGAGGTGTAAAGACTGCAATTTAGTACTAAATTGGAAAAAATGCCACTTCATGGTGAAAGAAGGTATTGTATTGGATCATCGCATTTCAAAGAAGGGTATAGAGGTTGATCGAGCTAAAGTCGAGGTAATAGAGAGACTCCCCCCACCTATCTCTGTAAAAGGTGTGAGAAGATTTCTTGGGCATGCAGGTTTTTACCGGAGGTTCATCAAGGATTTTCAAAAATTGCGCATCCGTTGTGCAAGTTGCTGGAGAAAGAGTGTAAATTTTATTTTGATGAATCCTGTCTTAAGGCATTCGGCGAGTTAAAAGAAAAGTTGGTGTCTGCACATATCATTATTTCTCCGGATTGGAGCATCCCATTTGAGGTGATGTGCGATGCTAGTGGGGTTGCTCTTGGTGTGGTATTGGGACAAAGAAGGGACAAAATCCTTCATCCCATTTACTATGCTAGTAAAGCCCTCAATGAAGCCCAAAAGAACTACACAGTGACTGAGCAAGAGCTCCTTGCAGTAGTCTTTGCTTTTGAGAAATTTCTCTCCTATTTGCTAGGCACTAGAGTTATAGTGCATACTGATCATTCTGCTTTGAGATATTTGATGGCAAATAAGGATGCAAAACCGAGGTTGATTCGATTGGTATTACTATTGCAAGACTTTGACTATGAGGTAAGAGATAGAAAAGGGACTGAGAATCAAGTTGCTGATCACTTGTCCCGTTTAGAAGATGAATCAATGAGAGAGTTGGGGGATAAGACTGATATTGATGATACTTTCCCTGATGAGCATGTATTGGCTGCCTCTCAAGACTTGATTCCATGGTTCGCAGATTTTGCAAATTATCTGGCTAGCGATATTATTCCACCGGACTTGTCCTTTCATCAAAGGAAAAAGTTCATATACGATGTGAAGAAGTTCTTTTGGGATGAACCATACTTATATAGGAGTTGTGCCGATGGTCTTATTCGGCGTGGTGTGCCAGAAGTTGAGATGTTGAGTGTTTTAGAGGTATGCCATTCTTCACACGTAGGTGGACATCATAGTGGTATCCGGACCGCTCACAAGATCTTACAATGTGGCTACTATTGTCCAACTATTCATCAAGATGCTCATGAGTTCGCCAAAGCATGTGATAGATGCCAAAGAGATGGCGGCATTTCAAGAAAGCAAAAACTCCCTTTAAATCCCATTCTTGTGATTGAGTTATTTGATGTGTGGGGTATTGACTTTATGGGCCCTTTTGTGAGTTCTCATGGGATGAAGTACATTCTAGTAGCGGTTTATTATGTGTCTAAATGGGTGGAAGATATCGCGCTCGCAAATATTGAATGGAAGAGTGTCACCGCGTTCTTGAAAAAGAATATATTTTCTCGATTTGGTACCCCAAGGGCGATTGGGGGATCCCACTTTTGCAATAAATTATTTAAGGGATTATTGGAGAAATATGGTGTTCGCCATAATGTGGCCACTCCTTACCATCCTCAAATTAGTGGGCAAGTTAAGGTGTCAAATAGGGAGATCAAGCAGATTTTGTCAAAAACGGTGAACGCTAGTAGAACAGATTGGTCAAGGATGCTTGATGATGCTCTTTGGGCCTACCGGACAGCATACAAGACTCCCATAGATATGTTCCCATACCAACTTGTATATGGAAAGGCTTGTCACCTACCGGTTGAATTAGAGCATAAAGCCATGTGGGCAATGAAGAAGTTGAAAATGGATTGGAATGAAGCTGCAGAACAGAGGTTAAATGGGTTGAATGAGCTCGATGAATTTCGCCTAAAAGCTTATGAAAGTTCAGCCCTCTACAAAAGATGAAGAAGTACCATGACCAAAAGATTGAGAAACGCAATTTTATGATTGGGGATTTGGTGCTTTTATTTAATTCTAGGTAGCGCTTGTTTCCGGGCAACTCAAGTCCAAATGGACTGGCCCTTACTTGATCACCCAACTATTACCTCACGGAGCGGTTGAGTTGGAAAACAATGAGGGTGTGCGATTTAAGGTGAACGGACAATGAATCAAAATCTATCTGGGGCATGCTGAATCGGCGAATAAAGTGATCGAGACATACCATCTTGATGAAGTTTGAGTAATCGAGTATCCTCCGTCGTGCCGCGACGTTAAATCAAGCGCTGATTGGGAGGCAACCCAATATGTATCCTCTAAGCCAACTATAGTTTTTTTTATGACTTTCTAGTAATAGTCGCATTTTCTTTGATTTTTGTTTTGTTAGAAGTGTTGGCTAGAGCGTAGTTTAGGGTCCGTGTCCACTAAGTGTCCAGTCAAATACAAAAAGAATAGCTTAATGGGTGTTAAAATTGCAGGTAGCACATCACCAGAAAAATCTGCAGAAAATTGGTCTGCAGCACTCATTGACGGATCCATCGACGGACCGTCACGCATGAGACGGACCGTCGCAGGAATCCATCGTGCCCAGGTAAGTTGTTCTATTTCTATTAAATTAGGGCACCCATGACGGAACCCACGACGGACCATCACACTTGTGACGGACCGTCGACGGGGACTCATCGCATCAATACCTGTCAACCCGACCCGACCCGACCGGCGAATATTAAAAGTTTTTAAACCTTTTAACTTCCCACCTCTTCATTTCAACCGTTTCTTTCCCTTATTTCTCCCATTTCCTCTCTTTTCAACTCCCTACCACTCTCATTCTCTTCCCACACTTCTTATTTACCATCCCTTACCAAATTCCCCTAATCCTTCTTCTCCAAATCTCCCTGCTTCTTCAAGCAATATGCCAGTCGAAATCTACTATTCTTCTGATGATCTTCAGAGTTGTGTGCCTCACCCTGTTTTTATCTTCTCCAAGTGTCAGGTATGTGGTTCTGATCTCTAACCTATCTAAATTTCATTATTGTTTTCACATACTACAGGCCTGTTTCTGAATATTGGGTCTTTGAATTTTGACCCCTATTGTATGCTAAGAACTCATCCCGTTCATCCTACATGCCTTAAGACCCGTCATATAAGTAAAAATGATGTGGGTATTGGGTTAACTAAATCAAAATGGGGGAAATATGTTTCTGAAACTTGTTCTGACCTAGGTTGATAGTCCTCCAAATTGGCATGCTAAAACTCGAGAAATTAGTGCCTTAGAATTGCTAGTTTGCTGTTAGAAAGTATGGGTTGATACATAGTCTTTCGTTTGAAATTTTAGGGGACGATTGAGGCATCCCCAGTTCTGTCACTAAAGGACAGAACGAGACCCCGTCGACGGACCGTCATGCCCACGACGGACCGTCATAGGGTCCGTCCCACCAATCCCCGATTTATTTTCTCCAAGTGTCCACTGACGGACCTCTACCACGGACCGTCATACCCTCGACGGTCCATCCTGCACAACCGTCATGGTTGTCAGAGACCCCACTCCTAAGGGTCTCAAAATTTTCTCTAAGTGTCCAATGACGGACATTTACGACGGATCGTCGTACCCTCGACGGTCCATCCTGCACAACCGTCATGGTTGTCAGAGACCCTATTCCTAAGGGTCTCAAAATTTTCTCTAAGTGTCCAATGACGAACATCTAGGACGGACGTCGTCCCCTCGACGGTCTGTCCTGCACCACCGTCATGGTTGTCAGAGACCCTATTCCTAAGGGTCTCCAAACTTTTTCTAAGTGTCCCACGACGGTCCGTCTTGCTTAATCGTCATGACTGTCAAAGACTTTCTTTCTGAGAGTCTCCAAAAATTTTCTTAAGTAATTCATGACGGACCCCCATTACGGTCTGTCATACTCACGACGGGACATCAATTGGTTCATCGTGCTTCACAGACACTATAACAATACCATTACAGTTTTGGTTTTACGTTTGTTGTTTTCTTCTTTGCATGTCTTGTTTGCTTCTACTGGTACTAATTGTTATTCTTTACAGGTACTAACACTTATGGCACCAAAGCAAGATCGAGTTTACGCACGAGGGCGTTCAAAGTCTGTCGCCCCATCTGCCTGACTGGTCATTGGCTCTGACGAAGAGCGTGACCCCGAGTACGTGCCCCCAGGCACTGTAACTCCTGCACGGTCTACACGCGCCACCAGAGCCACGCTCACGAAGGTGGCGTCCGGCGTAGTCATTGCCTCCCAGTCTGACGAGGAGCACACACTGACCGGTACGCCTTCTGGGTCTGCTGCACACACCAGGGATGCTTCTGGTTCTGAGAAAGTGTCGGGTTCAGAAGAAGTCTCCGGGTCTGAGAAGGCTTCTGCTCCAGCCACCGCATCCCAGTCTACCTCGTCTGATGAGGCCGACAGTGCTGATTCCACTCCAGCACCACAGACTGGAGTCCCCGCCCTGGTTGCCGACTAGCCCAACCGGTGGTGTGTTGAGGGGCAGTATCAGGTGTACTCCGACGCCAAGCTGCCGAACGATAAGGGAGTCATGACCCGGACCCATACACTGGAGAGGCGGGTCCTTATAGGGAGTCTCCCCACCATGCCGGATATCCATACACTCTTCACCAGGCACCGGCTAGATTAGACGGCTCGTACTTTGGGCCGATACAATGAGGAGTTGGTCCGAGAGTTCTACACCTCGTAGTGGCGACTCTCCGATCCCAGATTGATAGGTGGGCTGCCCCTGCCAAATAGGCCCCACTTGATCACATCAGAGTCCGCGGCAAGCGGGTAGATATCTCCTTGCCAGCCATCCGCCGGTATCTATACGGCGAGGATGTTGATGCCACCAGGACCCCTCTCACCGCCGAGTTCGACTACCGGTGGAAACTTGTTAAAGATGGACGGTTCTTGTGTGAGCCAGCACTGAAAGAGACCACCAAGAGGTGGATGGCCCAACATTTGTCTGTTGATGGAGAGGCTGTTGACTGGGTACTGGAGCCGAAGGGAGCCATCAAGAAGGCTAACTTGACCTTCACGGCCAAGTTTTTATAGTTGATAGTCTGCCACTGCCTTTCCCCCACTGCTGCAGATAATATAGTTATATGAGATCGCGCAGTTCTGATGGCAGCGATGATAGCGGGGTTTGAGGTCGACTTCGCTTGGCTTCTTCAGGCGGTCATGCACGAGAGGGCCTTCAAGGTCACCACTACTTACCCATTTCCGTGCATGGTGTTTTCTTTGTACAGGTCCGCAGGTGTGCCCATTTGGCACATAGATCAGCTCAAGACCACGCAGGGCAATGTTGATATCGGCCTCATCAGGGATGAGGCCAATGAGTTGGCTCCACACAGAGGGCCCCGCCCGAAGGTGCCTCCGCTTGGTGAGAACCTAGCGGATACAGTAGAGCAAGCTCGAGTGTCTACCCAGGCTATATCTGAGCCTACTGACACCACCCTGGTCGAGTCTATCCCGGGTGGTAGCACCGCCCCGAGCTCCTCTCGCTCGACTCCTTCCACTACTTTGGTCCCACTTGCTAGGGTCCAAAAACTCAAGGCCCAGATGGCCACACTTCTGCATCACATCCAGCCTTGGATGCAGAGGTCTATTGCTGAGGCGGAGGAGCGCATGGAGCGGAAGATGGCCCAGCATACGGAGAGGAAGATTATGGAGGTTCATCAGCGCTTGGACGCTTTTGAGTTGCGGGTGCTAGCCCGGCCAGCTCCTCCGGTGGACGTGTCGACCCTTCAGGCTGCGGTGGAGAGTCTGAGAGCGGATCTGGATACGATTCTAGAGGCTAGGGTGCCCGAGTCTGAGGCCCCTTCTGCAGAGCCTGCTGAGGACACAGTGATGGTTGCCTTATTCGCCACTTCAGATGTGCCACCACCTCCCCCACGAGAGCATGCCAAGAGGCGTAGGGGTCGAGACGAGGATAAGGTTAGGTCAAGGAAGAAGGAGCGCCGAGAGATGGAGGCTGCGAGGAGAGCCTCAATTGCTGATGAGGAGGCCCGTCAAAGGACTATAGAGTTGGTTGCTGGGGCGTCTAGCTCCAGAGTTGTTGAGACGGAGAGAGGCACTACTCATGGTGCTATTTCTACTTAGGACACTACTGAGGGTGTCCAGATAAACAGAGGGAATGGGTTTCGGGACACCGGACCCACCAGCTTGTTGATCGTCGGCGCTTTGCGCCTTAGGTTTGCTTTACCTATCACTCGCTTAATTTTGATTCTTTTTATGCATTGGGGATAATTGCATATCTTTTTGTTGGGGGTGGGGTAAATGGAAAGTGAGTGTTAGGGTAAAGTCTGAGTAGCCCAATTCACGATCCTCTCTTGGGGTTTTCTTGCCTGTGTTCTTTTTCCCCAAGAGACTGATTACTTTTATTGTTGAACCGGCATGTTTATATCTTGTGTACATAGTATAACTCTGAAGCATGATGGCTAAAACAGAAATGATATCCCGATGTAATGAAAATAATGCATGACTAGGCATAGTAATTGATAAATGTGTGGCTCTAAGCATGACATAGAGATACACTACTGCATGACCCTGAATCTAAGACTCGAACTAGGTGTCTGATAATCTGGTAGTGTAATGAGATGTCAAGTGAGTGTGAGGAAAAGTCGAATGATCCACCATTGATACTGAGCTAAAACTTGCCTGGTTAGTCTTGCTAAAAGTAAGCCGAAATAAACAATTAGGAAAGGATCATAGGCCCTTGTTCGGAATAGCCAATCTTTAGCCTAAAAATAACAGAAAACCAAATAAAGTTAATCCCTTATTGATCCAAATGATTTGAGCTTAAAATAGATCTTTCTTTTTCACCCCAACTGATCTTCGCTGGGAACAATGTGCTGGCCCTGGTCCCTCCTTGGACATGTGCACCTCAGTTTATGCCAAAAGCATAAGTTGAGGGTGGCTAATGTAGAAAGCAACCTTGTCGTGGCCCTGACCCAACCATGGGTATTGTGAACCTTGACTCATGGCAAAATCATGAGTTGAGGGTGGCTGTTATAAGGAATACTCCGGAAAGTGGGGTTGAAAGAATAAAAAGGAAGAAAGAACAAAAAAAAAGTGACTTTTAAAAAAAAAACAAGAAAAGAGAAGAGTCACTTACACATAAGGAGAAGAAAGGGAAAATAGCAAGGTGAAAGAAAATTGAGAAATAGGGCGAAATAAAACGATAAAAAGGTGGTACGTTGAGCCTATGTTACAAGCTAAGAAAGTCCTATCTTGATCCTAAGAGTTGTTATGGCGAACTTAACGTAGTGAAAATAAGGGCAAGCTTATGGCAATATGTATAAATGAGTTGTGAAGTTGTTCTGAGTGCGAGTGTTGAAAAGTAATCTTTATACTCAAACTGAAATCATTGTGTGAAAAATGAGGATGTTATTTTGAAGTGAGGACACTAGTTGCAATACCGGAAAAATTAGCACCTTGGTGAGAAATTGAAGAGGATAGGTGTCAGTGCGTAGTGAGTCTATGTCATGGTCTGATCCACAAAATTCAAGCCTAATAGTGATAGCATGCATGAACATAATGAGAATGATCGGGATTGATAGCCAAATGATTGCGAAAGCTAAAATATGGATACTCTTGTACAAAAATTTTGTAGTGAGTCATAGTGCGTCGCTTGAGGATAAACAATGAATTTAAGTTGAGGGTGTTGATGTACCGTGGTTTCACGGTACTTTTAATACTTTTTCCTTAAGTTTAGTGTGTGTCCAAAGCCTTTTTGTATTGATTTTTGATGTAGGTTTCTGTTTATTTGCAGGAAATCTGTCCAAAGGAGAACGCGGAGGTTTTGACCAGAAATTGCAGAAGTGACCACCTACGGAGCTCACGATGGTCCGTCACGACTGTGACGGTCCGTAGGTGGCACTGTAGTGAGAAGAGAGTAGCTGCTGAAAGAAGATGGGAAAGTCTGACCAAGTGTGGGACTACGGAAGCTCACGACGGACCGTCATAGCCATAACGGTCCGTCCTGCTTATTCATCGTGGTTGTCAGAGAGTAGTTCCAGTACCCAATTCCAAGAAGTTTCCAAGTATTGTGGAATGGAACCCCTCGACGGACCGTCGTGCTTGCAACGGTCCGTCAGACCTGTCCGTCGAGGGTAACAGAGTTGATTAAGGAAGCAGCAGAGATTAGAGTCTAAGTATGGAGCGACGGAGGCCACAACGGTCCGTCTTGGCCACGACGGTCCATCACATGAGCCGTCGAATCAGACGCGTTTTGGACAGATTTTCCTTAATTAGATTCCTTATTTTATTAGGTTTTATTTTATTATAAATAGTCCGAAAAACCTCATTTTTGGGGTTAGATTCTTGGATATTTTTGAGTTCTCTTGTTTAAGTATTGGACTATTAATTTTGGTATTTGATCATACTTTTTCAAAATCGATCGTGAGTGTTTTTGTGAATTAATCAAGTGAATTTCTGGATTTTCTTCATTCTCATTAAAGTAAGCATGAATTCTTACATTATAAATATGAATTGTGTGATTATGACCATGGGTAACTAAACTCCATAACTAGGGTTGTGGGAACCATGGGTAAATAACAAGGTAAAATCTAACTAAAATAACAATTCTAGAACAATGTCTTGCATGTATTGATAATTCTTTCGTTTAGAAGTCATTTTAACGGATGGCCAACGTTAGAACTCGCCTTAATGCTACTTGCCGGACCAAGGAGGTAGATAATAGGAAAAGAATTATCAACGTAGATTTAGTGTATACTATCTAATAGGCTAGTGTCGGTTGGTACGAAGTAACAACTTAGTCAAATATCGATTATGATGTTTAATATGAGGTAAAGATAAGGTTTAGTAAAGCAACACACGTAGCCGAACCAAGGTGCGGAGTGAGATTTTCTAGATGCCGGACCAAGGATTTACAAATACCTAACTTATCACTTTGCATGCAATATACTAGGAAAGAATTGTTATAGCTAGAATTACCGAGTTAGGAGCCTGTGGGAAACACTTAAGCCCTAGTTACTTTTATTACTTGATTAAATCCCAATACTTGAATCTGTTAGTCATTTACGTTAATTTAGCTAATCATTTTTATTAATTTAAAACCCCCCTTTTAGTTATTTGTTTTCGGAGAATAATTGACTAAATAGAAGTAATAATCGAATAAAGTTAAGTCTGAACCATTTTCCTCGTGGGATCGACCTCAACCTCATTAGTTGGGTTCTTTACTTTATACGACCGCTTTATTTCTTATTTGAGAAGTAAATTTGAGCGTATCAAACCTCTATGAAATAATTTCTCCAACGGAATCTTCATTACTGTAAAAAAGGTTGCTGCTAGAACAACACCCGCCAAGATGAACACCTCTTTCTAACCTTGTTCAATCATCGATTATCGAACCACTGAACCTGACTCCATCATTGAATCTGGCTCTGATACCACTTGTTAGGACCGAAAATAAGCAGGTGTAAACGCGAAAGCTAGCAAAGCGAACCTCGAAAGACCACAAGTAAGAAGACAACGAGAAATAAATCAAAAAAAAGACACAAAGATTTAACGTGGTTCGGTCAATCGACCTACGTCCACAAAGGAGATGAGCAATCCACTATAAATATGAGAGTACAAAATATAGAGAGAAACAACCTCAACCAATTTACTCAGAATACATGAGAGGTTCACACAAGTGATAACATATCAAGCTTGTGACCCACAATTTCTCCCCCTAACCAAAACTCTCAAAGTCATTAAGACAACATTGTGAATGTTGATTAAGTTAGAAGGAACATGCCTTTATTTATAGAGTCCTAAACCTTTTTCTACCAGAAAAAGGACTAGCCAATCCAAAACCTTTTCCTAAAAGGAAAATCTATTTATGGTAAGAAATCGGGGCAAATAAAACCCAACACATTGCAGGCACGCTGCCCCAGCCCCTCTCGCGCATATGGAGCGCGCCGTGCCAGCCCCTACCTAGGTGAACCTGACAAATTTTTCAACTGGCTTTCTGACCTTAATTCAATTAATTCTCATTCCTTTTCTCAAATTCACTTTAGAATCTGATACCCTTGACATATACACAAAATCTAACTCAAACAACTCAAGCAAACTCCTTAATCTCAACACATATTCAAGAACGAAAATAATTCGAGAACAACTATCAAGAACTTTCAAATTCCAATTTTTAATAACGAATTCAAACAGAATAAAACATATTGGCACGTGGTGAACAAACCCAACGTTATGAGAATCTCAAATAACTTGTAGTATCAAATCTTTGATGAAATTCACAATCAATTTCTTATGAAAACGACGAATCTTGCTTTTTCTCTTCAATTTTCTCTTGCGTTCTTTCTCCAAAAACTCTAACTCTATTTTTAAAAGCGTAAATATAATCCTATCAGTTTAGACCTTAGAATAATTACCAAAAATGAATTAATTAAGTTGGGTATGGCAAAAGACCAAACTACCCTTCCAAAATCCGGATTGGACTTTTCTTATTTGAACAACCCAACTTTCAATGGGCATATCTCACTCATACGAACTCGGAATCACGCAAACTTGGCAGTGTTTGAAAGATTATTCCAAGATCTTTTCTATGATATCTGAAAACACACCTAACTCATCCTGATCTAGGAGTTATGGTTGTTTGAATTTGACCAAAAACTCAACTTTAACACAAATAACAAATTTCCAGATTTTTACACTCTTTCCAAAAATGACTATTTCCAATTCTAATAACTCTTTGTAGTTCTTTCAATTAGAGAGGTGTTACATAAAAGAAGAAACTGAGTATATAATTGTTGCATCTGTTGTGAATCAAGTTATTTGGCTAAGGAAATGGTGAAGGACTTGGGTCATGAACAAAGCTACCAAGATCACGTGTGACAATAGTTCAACAGTTTCAATCTAAAATAATTCAGTGTTTCATGGTCGAACTAAGCATATCAAGATCAAGTTTCATTTAATTAGAGAAGTCCAACAATCTAATGAAGTGTTGCTTATTTTCATTGTTCATCCGAGAACCAGGTAGCTGTCATTTTCACTAAGTCACTGTCAAAGGAAAGGTTTGAGGATCTGAGGCAAGAATTGGTGTTTGTCAGGAGGAGTGTTAGACAATTGACATTTTTTTTCCAACTTATTATTTTGACCATTTTTTACTTATTTTAGTTTACTACTTTCTCGTTTTCTAGCAAAAGACTTGTCAAAGTTAGTTGCTTAAATTTTTGAAGTTAGCGACTCTTAATGGCTGATTAGTAAGATATTTTCTTATTCAATTTCCACTTGTAAGTGACTGCTAGTTTTTTTTCTTGTATAAATTCAAATGTTCTTCGTGTTAATAATAAGCTGAAATTTAATGAGTTCTTATGCTTTAATACTTCAATTCAATAAAAGAGTCTACGTTCTAACATACACATGGTTTAATTTTATAATAAGTTAGATGAAACGTTTGTAATCGAGGACGTGTGTAAATGATCTCTACTTTGTCCAGTAACATATATGGTGTGTTTGGTATGAAGGAAAATATTTTTTAAAAATTATATTCTAATTTTTTCATGTTTGGTTGGGTTACATGTTTTGGAAAATGTTTTCAAAATTGACTTATTTTCCTCAAATTTAAGAAAAATGACTTTCCTTCAAAATTTAAGAAAAACATTTTTAAAAAAATTTCTTCCAACTTCAAATTACAATTTTTTTTTGTCTCTACCCTCAAACCTGCCCACCCGCCCCCCAACCACCACCACCCCAAAAAAAAAAAAAATTTAAAGCTTGTTCTTTAAAAATATCTTTAACATCAATTTTTTTACCCTATCCCCGCCCCCTACCACCACCACCACCCTCCCCCCCCCCCCAAAAAAAAATAAAACAAAAAATAATAATAAATAAATAAAATAAAATTAATAATATTAAAAGTTATTTTTAAGAGATATTTCTAGTTTCAATTTTTTATTTTTAATCCCCGCCCCCTACCAGCCTTCCACCCCCTTCACAACATAATAATTTAAGTTTGTTTTTAAAAAATATTTGAACTTCAAATTTTTATTTTTATTTTTCACCCCTACCCTTGACCCTCCCCCAACCAGCCCCCACCCCCCAAAAATTTAAGTTTGTTTTTAAAAAATATTTTCAACTTCAAAATTTTATTTTTTCACCCCGATCCTCGACACCCCCCCCCCCCTTCCTCCAAAAAAAATAATAATTTAAGTTTGTTTTTAAAAAATATTTTGAACTTTAAATTTTTATGTTTTCACCTTACCCTCGACCCCACCCAAAAAAATAATAAGTTTGTTTTTAAAAATATTTTAATTTTTAAAAATTATTTTCTACTCTAGTAAAAATAAAAGATATTTCTCAAAAACATTTTTCATTCATGAATAAAACACTAAAAATATTTTTCAGAAAATATTTTTTACTCACCAACCAAACATGAGAAAATAGGTAAAAATATACTTATTTTTCTAAAAAATATTTTCTAGGAAAACATTTTCTTTCCTATCAAACACACCCATGGATATACATTATTTTCCATCAGTAAATTCCATCATTTTCATGACCTCGTGATGTTGTAAGTTACAATAGGTTATAAAGGCATGAAAGCTCCATGAAATCCATAAGGCACTCTACTTGGTAATGTGATTGTGATAGTAGGGTGTGTTGCAATGTTTTTTGCATCAACTATATATACCTGCAAAAAATAATAATTGTTCACATTAGAATTGACTTTCACTTTGTAAAGTAGTACCTACATCAGTTTTTTGGAAATATTATATTCAACTATTATAACTATGATAACTCACGTGAGATACATTCTTATTTTCATTGTGTAAGAATGTCACAAGCCAACCATCATCCTCATCAACACCTTGAGGTTTTGGAACAAAGGTTGTTCCACTACAAAAATTGCCCTCTGCCAACATATGATACTCAACTTTAATCAATTCCATATCTTCTTCAAACTGAAATTTGGCAAGCCCTCCATATTTAACTAATCCATCTGATCATAAATTCAAAGTACTTATCAAATTACGACAACGAAGATGAAAATTCATAAAGATCAAATGATAGTAACCTGAAATGGAGCTAGCTTCTATATCTACCACTTGTAGATAACAAAATTTGTTTCTTAGACCAATGAACTTTTCATTGATCATAGGAAACTCCATAAAGAACTTAGTTACGACATTTTTCTCCTTTACTTCCCCCGTTCTCATGTTTAGTCTCCATTCACAAACACGAAAGTAGAACAATTCTTCTAAAGATTCATGATTGTTTTTTGTGGAACTTGTTTCTTCAGACTCTTCAAAAAATCTCTTGGATTTTTCATCTTTGGAACCAGGTCTTGGTAATACTGATTCACGAGCTCTGCATCCCCGTACAACCACCTTTTGTCAAACAAAAAAAAGGGAATCACATAGATTTTATATTGGTCAATCACTCAACTTATACAATATGTGAAGTAAAGTTAGTTAAAAACTGAACTGAAACTACCTCATCGTTGTCTTCAAAACAATTTATTAGGTGAAATACACAACTAGGTTGAACATCAAACCATCTAATGGAATTAGCATCACCATATCGTGGCATTACTCCAATTCGTGCATATCCATCTTTATCATACTTTATCAATCTACAAAACAAAAGACAGGGCAAATATATAATCAAAACGATTTCATTTGATTGCAACATCACTAATGGAAAAGATAAATTAAAGTACTCACGAGTCTCCCTTAATGAGTCGGTTTATGTCAATAGTTAGAGGAAAATCCATGATCACATTGTACCTATATATAGATAGTCAGATATTACAGAATTAGGTTGAAACATTCCGAAAGTTTGGACTTGAAAGTAAAGGAAAAAAGGGATCGAGATTACCTTTCTGTAACTCCCATGTCGTGGCATAGGCTGCACCTATTGAACTTCAGATCCACCTTGTGAACCATTTTCTTGCCATCAGCTGAAAATAGGAATTAACAAATTTATGCAGCAATTCAAATTCTCTTTTTTAGTAAAAGGCGATACTAGAAAATGACAATACCTGAAATGACTCCTAGCTCAAAGTATGGTTTCCTTGGATATATTCCCATTATAACAAGTTCGCTCGTTCCAGGGGCTTTCTGTTGATGAAAATGCATTAAAGATGTTGAACGATACTGTTATACGCACTTCAAGAATGTTTTAGAACATAATTACCTTTGGATGACTTGTAAATGGTCGACTCCAAGCTCCATTGACATTCCAATTACCTAATGTTTCAAGGGAATATATGTCTATTTCTTGAGGCAAATGATTTTCAGCAATAGAGTAGTATTTCTTTGAGTGCTCGAAAATATTTGTATTGCTTAGATATTTGTTTTCCACACCAAATCTCAACTGCAAAGAAACAACAACATTACTAAGATTCTTACCTTGTATATATCAACTTAATTTGTAGTTTTTTCAATGTAAGTAAGTTCCATACTGAAAGAGTTGGTTTTGGTTCTTGTGGAATCAAACTAAATGGAAGATGAATTAATATGAATATTTGGTAGGAAGATAATTAGTACAAAATACAAGTCAAAGATTGTATCTTGGTAGGTGAAAGTTAGACAAACCATAAAATGGTTTGCTATCTTAACCTTGACAATTTTGACACATAGTGATGTCATGGATGACATCAATAGGATGAATTTATTCCTATAAATAGGTAGCTCTTAATTCATTTTCAAATCATCCTCTCAATTGCCTTTTCACCTTCTAAGGCATTTGTGTTCTCTCTCTTGTAGTATTTCACTTGTATCTTTGTAGAGTGAAATAAATATTGGTGCAGTTGTTCTTTGGTGGACGTAGGATCATTTTGATCCGAACCACGTTAAATATTGTTGTTCTTCCTTGTTCTTTAGTTTCACGTTTCCGCTAACAATTGGTATCAGAGCCAAGGTTCTGTCTGAGTATGCTCTGTGGTTGCAGCACAGTCTGAACTTCCACATCAGAAAAGGATTACTTTGGTTTTCTGTAGTTCCAAATACATTGTAGTAGAAAAGGAAGAACAAGTAAAAAAAAAATTAGTTCCATGAAGTTTGAAATTGATAGATTTAGTGGACGCAACAACTTCAATATCTGGAAAATCTAGATGATAGCGTTACTGCGGAGGAAAGGTTCAATCCATGCTATTGACGGAAAGTACCCCGATAAGATAACGGATTCCGACAAGGAAAAGATTGAAGGAGATGCATTGAGTGCAATCCAACTGTCCCTTGCACCTAACGTACTTTGTGAAGTGAGTACAAGTACCGAAGAGACGGCCAAAGAGTTATGGGAAAAGCTGGAAGGACTTTACCAGGACCAGTCAGTGACAACAAGGATGTTGTTACAACGGCGCCTTCATACATTTAAGATGGATTCAGGTACTTTGTTGCAAGACCATCTAGATGCGTTCAATAAACTTGTGATGGACTTACAAACTGCTGGAATTAAAAAGGACGAGGAGACGCTTGCATGTTCTTTGCTATTTTCATTGACTTCAATATCGTGATATTGAGAATTCAATGATGTATAGCAAACAACCTATTAAACTTGAGCAAGTGCGGCAAGCACTAAACTCTTGTGATGTGCGGATGCATTTTGAAGGAGACAAAAGTGACGAAGCTAGTGGACTCTTTGTAAGAGGTCGTACTAGCCAACAGGGAAGGAGCAAATTGAAGTACAGATCAAAGTCTCGTGTGAACAAAAAGAATGCGGAATGTTGGGGCTGTCACAAGAAGGGGCACTTTGAACGAAATTGCCCTATGTCGAAGTCCAAAGAAAAGGCGAGCGCATCCATTGTTGAGCAAGTACATGATAATGATGATGATTATGTACTAACAACATCATGCAATAGTGGAGTCTATGACAACAAATGGGTCTTAGACTCTGGTTGTACTCTGCATATGACATTCCGAAAAGATTGGTTCAGCAGCTATGAAACAAGCAGAGGAACTGTATTAATGGGCAATAATGCAACTTGTAAAATAGTTGGCATTGGTTCAGTTCATGTTCGCTGCCATGATGGAATCGTGAGGACTATTACAGAAGTCCGTCATGTTCCTGATCTAAAGAAGAATTTGATCTCCCTGGGTACTTTAGATAAACAAGGCTATAAGTACATGAGTGAAGGAGGAACTATGAAAGTGACTAAAGGGTCTTTAGTCATGTTGAAGGCCAAGCTGGAGGATGGCCTCTACACACTTGCAGGAAGCACCATTATTGGCTCTGTAAATGCATCTACAGTGCAGTTATCTAATGATGACAAGGCAAAATTATGGCACATGAGACTAGGCCATATGAGCGCACGAGGATTGGAGATGTTGAGCAACCGCAACCTTTTGAATGGTGAGAAGATCAGCACACTTGAATTTTGTGAACACTGCGTCTTAGGGAAGCAGAAAAAGGTCAGCTTCAGCACTGGCAAGCACAAGACGGGAGGAGTGCTAGACTACATCCATTCAGATTTATGGGGTCCCTCTAAGCTTCCATCAAAGGGAGGAAAGAGGTATCTTCTCACATTCATTGATGATTTTTCACGAAAGGTTTGGGTGCGTTTCCTGAAGACAAAAGGTGATGCTTTTGAAGCATTTAAAGAGTGGAAGATTTTGGTTGAAAATCAAATGGAGAGGAAAATCAAGTATCTTCGCACGGACAATGGCTTGGAGTTTTGCAGTGAAGAGTTCAATGATTTCTGCAAGGTTCATGGGATCGCAAGACATAAGACGGTCAGGCACACACCACAGCAGAATGGAGTTGCCGAGAGAATGAACAGACTCTTCTTGAGAAGGCTCGTTGTATGCTCTTACAAGCTAAGATGTCCAAAGTATTTTGGGCTGAAGCAGTTCATACTGCTTCTCATATTGTCAATCGGTCTCCAGCATCAGCGATTGACTTTAAGACTCCGAATGAGGTCTGGTCAGGTGAACCCTCTAACTATTCATACTTGCGAATATTTGGGTGTCCAGCTTATTATCATGTTAATGAAGGTAAGCTTGAACCAAGGGCTAAAAAGGCCATATTCGTAGGGTATGTAGATGGAGTAAAAGGGTACAAACTATGGTGTTTGTCTTTACTCAAATTTGTAGTTAGTAGAGATGTTACCTTTGATGAATCCTCTATACTTGATCCTCGTAAAGTTTCTGTGGAGTTATCTAAAAACGAGAATAACGAACAGGTGGAGCTACCGGTGGAGCTTACCAAGGAACGGGATCAAGAGACTCAAATTGATGAGTCAAAAGATGCAGATCTTAAAGAACTTGCTTCCAATGAACCATACACAATTGCGAAGGGAAGGGACAAAAGGCAGATACGGAAACCGGAACGTCTTATAGAGCAAGAAAATCTGATTGCACATGCGTTCGTAGCTGCAGAAGAAGAGATTAAGGATCTCGAGCCCTCTTCGTATGTTGAAGCAACTTCTTGCAAAGATGTTGCACAATGGCAGTTAGCCATGATGGAAGAGATGGAGTCTCTTCACAAAAATGAGACATGGGTCTTAGTTAAAAGGCCAAAGGGGATGAGGACAGTTGGATGCAAATGGGTCTACAGAAAGAAAGAAGGTATTCCAGAAGTGGAAGATGCTAGGTTCAAGGCGAGATTGGTTGCAAAGGGTTTCAGTCAGAAGGAGGGAATTGACTACAATGAGATCTTTTCTCCAGTCGTGAAACATAGCTCAATTCGCGTGCTACTAGCATTGGTTGCACAATTTGATTTAGAGCTTCAACAGCTTGATGTCAAAACCGCTTTCTTACATGGTGATCTAGAAGAAACAATCTATATGGATCAGCCTGAAGGTTTTCTAGCTGAAGGAAAAGAAGACCATGTATGTCAACTGAAGAAGTCTTTGTATGGTTTGAAGCAATCCCCTAGACAGTGGTACAAGAGGTTTGATGCATTCATGACTACACATGGATTTTCGAGGAGTGCATTTGATAGTTGTGTGTATCACAAAAAGATGTCTGGTAACTCTATGATTTATCTATTGTTGTATGTTGATGATATGCTTATTGCGGCTAACAACATCACAGAGATAAATATTTTGAAGAAACTGTTGAGCAAGGAATTTGACATGAAGGATCTAGGAGTTGCAAAGAAAATCCTTGGAATGGAAATTTCAAGAGAAAATGGTGTTGTACATCTTTCTCAGAAGAGGTACATCCGAAAAGTTCTTGAAAGATTCAATATGCATATGAGCAAGCCTGTAAGTACACCTTTAGCTTCTCATTTCAAGCTTTCAGAGTTACAAATGCCTCAATCTATGGATGAGGTGGAGCATATGTCAAAGGTTCCTTATGCGAGTGCAGTTGGTAGCATTATGTATGCTATGGTATGCACACGTCCAGATATTGCCCAATCTGTAAGTGTGGTAAGCAAGTACATGGCAAATCCAGGAAAAAGGCACTGGGAAGCTGTCAAGTGGATATTGAGATATCTCAAAGGAGCTCCTGATGTTGGCCTAACCTTCCAGAAAAGTGAAGGTATTTCAATTCTCGGTTATGTTGATTCTGACTATGCAGGGGATCTTGATCGAAGGAGGTCCACAACTGGATACATCTTTACTCTCGTTGGCAGTGCCGTTAGTTGGAAATCGACTTTACAGTCGATTGTCGCTTTGTCTACAACAGAGGCAGAATATATGGCAGCAACGGAGGCAGTGAAAGAAGCTATCTGGTTGAAAGGTTTGGTGGCAGAATTGAGTTCGGTTCAGCTAGAATCAATTCTAAAATGTGATAGTCAAAGTGCTATTCATTTGATTAAAAATCAAAGATTTCATGAGCGCACCAAACACATTGATGTCAGATTTCATTTTATTCGAGATGTCGTAGAAAAGGGAGCTATCAAGGTTGAGAAGGTTATCACAGACGATAACGCTGCAGACATGTTGACCAAAATAGTCCCGCTTGCCAAGTTTGCACACTGCAAGGACTTGGCGGGAGTATGCATCAATTGATGCAACTCTAAGAGAACAACTGCTAGGTGGAGCTGGTATGTTCAACAAAGGTTTGATTCTTCTTGTTTCTTACAATGGGATTGCCCAGTAAGCTTAGAAGTTTTGGCCGGAGTTGTTTATACGCATGCTTGGAACACAAACCAAGGTGGAGATTGAAAGAGTTAGTTTTGGTTCTTGTGGAATCAAACTAAATGGAAGATGAATTAATATGAATATTTGGTAGGAAGATAATTAGTACAAAATACAAGTCAAAGATTGTATCTTGGTAGGTGAAAGTTAGGCAAACCATAAAATGGTTTGCTATCTTAACCTTGACAATTTTGACACATAGTGATGTCATGGATGACATCAATAGGATGAATTTATTCCTATAAATAGGTAGCTCTTAATTCATTTTCAAATCATCCTCTCACTTGCCTTTTCACCTTCTAAGGCATTTGTGTTCTCTCTCTTGTAGTATTTCACTTGTATCTTTGTAGAGTGAAATAAATATTGGTGCAGTTGTTCTTTGGTGGACGTAGGATCATTTTGATCCGAACCACGTTAAATATTGTTGTTCTTCCTTGTTCTTTAGTTTCACGTTTCCGCTAACACATACCACGTTCAAAATGTAAGCCATTAAAATGGCTGGAGAATCCCCTTCAATAGCGGGAAGAAAACCAGGTTTCTTTCTATGTATTTCCATCTTGAAAGTGTCCGTTTGGACGTGTGGTTATTGTAGAATGTAGTCCAAGTTCCTCTTCCTTTTTCTCTAGTGAAGTACAAAGCATGAAGCATTCCTTCCCCTTCAATCCATACATGGCTTGATTTCCCAAATATCAATTTGGTCGATTTGAGACCTCCAAACAGAGGATTTGAACCTGAAAATTAATGGAGTTTACAAGTTAGACGACAATTATCTTTGATGATTTTTACTTGTGCTTATCTAAAATCAGCCCCCGCACTTAAAATGTAACTTAAATTCAGCTAATACAAACAGGCCCATGTCATTGTTGTTGTTCCTTCGAGTTGGCTTCGAATGAACCAAATTTAATGTAATAATTCAAAGACTAACAATAACACCCTGTAATTTAAGTATTAAACTAACAAAAAGTGATCATTTTCGGGGTAGGTATTAATTACATCTTAACAAAATCACTAAACCAAGTATAATATGTTTTCTTGCCAAGCTGTCATTTTAAATATGACAGCAAATAAGACAGATAGTGACTGAGTAGCTGATTTCAGATTGTAGATTTGCCTTTTAGATAACATGAAAAAACAAGCATATAGAAATTAAACCGTTTAATTAATTAAACATGTAGCGTTATTTTTTAGTATGTACTCCGGAAAATTATATTGCTGACCATTTCTTATGTAAACACCCTCCGGAAAATCATCTGGAATTTCCCCTTCCACTGTAGTTACTACAACAGCTTCTCCAATTTCCTTCCACTGGTGCAAAATTACTCTGTCAAAATTAATTAGTAGTAGTAGCTAATTTACATAAATTATTGAATCTTGTAGTAATTATATAATTAATGGAACTCATGTACCTGAGATGGAAGTAATGGCTGATCAACAAATTCAAATACAAAGTCCACAAATGCATCTAATAATTTGATAGAAGTTTCTTTCACAGATTTTGGAATGTCAGCTACAATTGAAAAATGCACTAAATCCTTCGAAAATGGCTAATCATCAATTCAAAACGAACCAGAAAACAGGAATTAGCAACAGACTAATTACATCATCAATCCTAATTAGTAATGGATTATAACATCAATAACATACATACTCAGCGTAATCCCACAAGTGGGAGTCTGTGGGAGGGTAGTGTGTACAGCCTCGACTCAATAAAATAAAAGAAATGAAGAAACGAAGACAACATACTAAACCAAGGCATGACAAAGCTAAGCATACTAAAAAAGAATAGTAACTACAATAAACGAATTACAAGAAACAATAGATAATAACAGAAATCGAAGAACCTACGAGACTACTAGCTAAGTAAGAATTCTTAGCAGCAAAGTTTACCTTCAAAGCAGAGGAAATTGAGGCTTTCAAGTGCTCAACTTTGGAAGGAATTGAAGGCTTTTGAAAAGAGCAATTTACTTTACATGTGTAACTACACAAGGCCATCGTCGACCTGCCTCTCTATCACAGTTTTTTTTAGAGATTATGTTGTTCATAAAAAAATAACTTGCTAGCTGTTCAATTTTTGACATTAACTAAAGAGAGGTATATATAGTTTTGGTGCAAACAATGAGCATCTAGTTTCTAAGATATAAGCATCTTTCAGTTGGATTTATATATGACATTATGACTTAACTTAGGAAAATGACATCTCTCATAATAAAAATTGATCAAATGACTGTCAAGAACTTTATCCGATTTAGTTTATATGAGAACGCGACCCATAATAAGCTAGAGAACACATTACAATAATCAAAAACTAATTTTGATATCGATTGCTAGTACAATGAATGTATAGGAGGTGTTTATCCAAAATTAAACAAGTCTTTTCTAAAAGAAGAACATACGTAATAAAATTAAATAACACAAAACTAGGAAGACAAAGTGAGCTATATAGATATTACTCAATTATTGGTTTGTCTTATTAACACATTATTATCCAATATAGAAAGGAAGAGCAAATGACACTAAAATATACCAATACTCATGATTTAATTTTATCAAAAGAGGGATAATACATTTGTAATAGGGGACGCGTGTAAATGGCGCACACTAGGTTATAAAGGCATGAAAGCTCCATGAAATCCATAAGGCACTCTACTTGGTAATGTGATAGTCGCAAAAGGGTGTGTTGCAAAGTTTTTTGCATCAACTACATATACCTGCAAAAAATAATAATTGTTCACATTAGAATTGACATTCACTTTGTAAAGTAGTACCTACATTAGATTTTTGAAAAATTATATTCAACTATAACTATGACAACTCACGTGAGATACATTTGTATTTTCATTGTCTGTGAATGTCACAAGCCAACCGTCATCCTCATCAACACCTTGAGCTTTTGGAACAAAGGTTGTTCCACTACAATAATTACCCTCTGCCAACATATGATACTCAACTTTAATCAATTCCTCATCTTCTTCAAATTCAAGTTTGGCAAGCCCTCTATATTTAACCAATCCATCTGATCAGAAATTCAAAATATCAAATCATAGTGTCATAAACAACCAAAAATAATAAAAATAAATTTGTAAGGGTATAAAGATCAAATTATAGTAACCTGAAATGGAGCTAGCTTCATTGTCTACCACTTGTAGATAGCAAAATTTGTTTTTTAGACCAATGAACTTTTCATTGATCATAGGGAATTCCATAAAGAAGTTGGTTATGACATTTTTCTCCTTTACTTCCCCTGTTCTCATGTTTAGTCTCCATTCACAAACACGATAAAAGAACGATTCTTCTAAGGATTCATTATTGATTTTTGTGGAACTTGTCTCTTCAGATCCTGTGGAAAATCTCTCGAATTCTTTGACTTTGGAACCAGGTCTAGGTAATACAGATTCACGAGCTTTGCATCCTCGTACAACCACCTTTTGCCAAACAAATTAGAATCACATACATATCGAAGTAAATTCAATTACATATAGAACTAAAACAACCTCATCATTGTCTTTGAAACAATTTATTAAGTGAAATACACAACTTGGTTGAACACCAAACCATCTAACGGAATTAGCATCACCATAACGTGGCATTACTCCAATCCGCCCATATCCATCTTTATCATATTTGATCAATCTATTAACCAAATGAAGGAGCAAATACATAATCAAAACAATTTCATTAGATTGCAACATCAGTAATGGAAAAGATAAATTAAACTACTTACGAGTCTCCCCTAATGAGGCGATTTATGTCAATAGTTAGTGGAAAATCCATGATCACGTTGTACCTATGGATAATAAAATATCTCAGAATTAGTAAAACATTAGCTTAATAATATCATAAGTTGAAACACTCTTAAATGTTGCGATGAAAATTACCTTTGTGTAACTCCTATGTCATGGCATAGGGTGCACCTATTGAACTTAAGATCCACCTTGTGTACCATTTTCATGCCATCAGCTGAAAGTAGAAACTAACAAATTATTCGCGAGCTAAATAAGTTTCTGCAGAAGTTTAATTAAAATTTCCTTTTTAAATGCTCATTTTGAATTAACATCTTCACCAGTAAACGGAATAACATATATACCTGAAATGACTCCTAGTTCAAAGTAAGGTTTTCTCGGATATATCCCCATGGTAACAAGTTCGCCAGTTCCAGGGGCTTTCTGTAGACAAAATAACATGTTTGTGTTTAAGATGTGTGCACGCGCAATATGAGAAATTTTACAACTTAATTAATTACCTTTGGATGACTTGTGAATGGTCTACTCCAAGCTCCATTGACATTCCAATTACCTAATGTTTCAAGGGAATATATGTCTATCTCTTGAGGCAAATGATTTTCAGCAATGGAGTAGTATTTCTTTGAGTGTTCAAAGATACTTGTATTGCTTAAATATTTGTTTTCCATGCCAAATCTCAACTGCATGCAATGCAACACCAACAAATGAAAGCTTATTGATGGCAATTTTTAAAAGAAAGTTCAACAACTATTTGAATAGTAAGTGAGTTAGGCTAATTAAGTTCATACCACAATCAAATTAATGTAAGCTAGTAAACATCTATAGAATACTACGTATGACTCTCTTTCTTTCAGTTTATTTGTCTGGTTTTGACTTGACATTTTGTTTATGTTAGTTAATGCATATATATTCCTTGTGGAATTTTGAACTAAACATATACAAAATGTACTTCAATGTCCTTTAATCTTTCTGTCATAAACATTCCATGCGGAAAACTAAGATTAGAGAGTTGTCGAAAAGAGAAAGAGACAATATTTTTTTTGAAACAGACTAAAAATGAAGTAAGACAAACAAATTGAAAAGATGGAGTATTTTTGGATGATGTAAGTAAGTTTCATACGAAATTCAAGGCGTAAGCCATTAAAATGGCAAGAGAATCCCCTTCGACAGCAGGAAGAAATCCAGGTTTGTTTCTACGTATTTCCATCTTGAAAGTTTCCGTTTGTGTGTGCTTGTTATTGTAGAATGTATTCCAAGTTCCTCTTCCTTTTTCTCTAGTGAAGTACAAAGCATGAAGCATTCCTTCCCCTTCAATCCATATGTGTCTTGATTTCCCAAATATGGATTTGGTCGATTTGAGACCTCCAAACAGAGGATTTGAACCTGCGATCACTCTTTCTTAAGGAACGTGCAAAGTCTAAAGTAAATAAGTAAAAGTGAACCAATGGGTAATTGCTGACCATTTCTTATGTAAACACCCTCCGGAAAATCATCTGGAATTTCCCCTTCCACTGTAATTACTCGAACGGATTCTCCAATTTCTTCTGCCGGTGCAAAATTACTCTGTCAACATTAATTACATAAGTTAACGTTAGTAGTACCTAAGTTTCAAGAATTAAATCTGGTAGTAACTATTAAATGGAAATGTACCTGAGATGGAAGTAATGGTTGATCAACAAATTCAAATACAGAGTCAAAAAAGGCATCTAATAATTTGATAGAAGTTTCTTTCACAGCTTTTGGAATGTCAGCTACAATTGAAAAATGCACCAAATCCCTCGAAAATGGCTACTCATCAATTCAAAACGAAGAATATTATAAAGCTAATTTGCCTTTTTCGGAGTATGCTGAATAAAACACTTTCAATTAGCAACGGACAGATTCTATAGTTGAGCAACAATATTTGTTGTCAATTTTATATGACAAAGAATTATTATACTATCAACAACATACCCAATGCCCAATGGGGTCTGAATTTAGGATTTCAAGAATATACATGCACCACTTTTAAAATTGTATTTCATGAGAATAAATTCTTTCCTCTAGGTAAATAACTGAGTTTTTAGCCAAAACCTAATACATCCTTCAACTAGCAAGTTGAAAAAAACTCATCCTTAATATATTCTAACTAGTGATGGTAAACGAGCAGGTTGAGTCAAATTTGGGCGGGTTAAAAATAGATCAACAAAAAATGGGTAATGCATCAATCCGCCCATATTTGATATGGGTAAAAATAAATTGAGTAACAAATGAGTTGGATAAAATACTAGTTTACCATTTAGGCCTCAATTATTTTCATTAAAATTAAGACGTATAAATTTGAATACGCGCACGTCTGAATATTAAGATGCACATTAAAATTTAGAGGTTTGAATCTGAATACTTAGTGAAAGACTATTTGTTTTCTTAACATCTGAATGTATAAAACTTGTCTTTATTTCTAAAAAACATATATAAAATTCAAATTAAATACCAAATTGATCAAATATGATATCATTAAAATGTTTTAAAATTTGTATATGATAATTGATGATGGGATGACTAACGATGTTAATTGTGTGTAGCAACTATCAACTTGGAATGGTTTGACTGATAATGTTGGTTGTGGCCTGTGGAGAGATTGTGGTTAGTGGTAGTGGTGATTGATAATTAGTATTTGAATAATATCGATAACTAATGACGGTAATGAATCCTGATGATGGTTAGCAATGTATAATGTTGCTAATGGTGATAATTATCAGTAGCAATTAACTAGTGGATAGTGTAATAATGGTTGGTGGTAATGATTGCAAATGATGGTTAATGATGATGACGATAGTAGTAATTGTGGTTGGGCTGAGAATAGTGGCTGGTTGTGGATGGCAGGTGGTGGTGATTGATAATGATGATAGTAGTTGTGGTGAAATGATGGTTGTGGATTGTGGGTGAAAGTAGATAAGGAGTAGTAGTGAAATGTCATCTTTGTAAAGAAAATATAAATATACATCTTAATAATATTAAGACTTTGTGATAGATCTTAATCATTCAGATATATTTAGACTCATTTAGTAGTTGTAAAATAAGAAAAACAAAACCACTTGATTACTAAGATTTAGACATTGAAAACAAACAAAAATAATTAACTCTGAGATATGATTCATTAAGATTGATAAACATTCATTATGTCCAAACAAATGAGATCAATCTACTTGTGACACGGGTGATAGGAACAATATTTTACCAAATTTAGAAAATAGTTACATGTAGGAGTGTACATGACCGGGTTGGTTCGGATTTTTTAAATATCAAATCAAATCATTTGTCTCGAATTTTTGAACTTATAAACCAAACCAAACCAATAAAATTTGGGTTTTCCAACTTCGGGTTTTTTTCGGGTTTCTTCGGGTTTTTGGGTTTTTTCGGATTTTTCGTGTTTTTTCGAGAAAGTATTCATACAAACATATAATTTACTTGTACTTCAAATATTTCTTTAGTTCTATCAAAATGCAACTATCTAAGTTATTTCTCAAGAAAATAACAAAAAATATAATATGATTAATGACACTAAAATATCCAACAAAAAAATAATAATAGAATCGCTTAAAACAAATATTGCAAATTAATAAGTCATAATAAAATTGATCATAATTTAAAGTACTAAATCATGCTAAAATAAGTTTAGTAAGTATTAGTTACATGAATAAATATTAAAAGAAAGTAAAATTAGATCATGTATTTTAATTATTTAAATCTATGTAAAACTAAAAAATAAATATTCAATATTATTGTCATTCTTAGTGTTGAAATGATTTTCTTTTTGCATTAGTATTAATTTGATTTTTATTTAAACTTTATTATAATTACCAACATGTATGAATTATAATCTTTTTTAGATCATTAAGAATTCTAACTTCCAAACATGAAATAAATATATTAAAAGATTAAAACTATGAAAAAGTATAAGAGATATTTAAAAATTATATCAAAGTAAGTATTTTACGTATAAAATAAAATTTTAAAATTATATATATAATGTCGGGTTGGTTTGGTCTCGGGTTGTTTTTTTTTAGTTGAAACCAAACCAATCCAAATATAGTCGGGTTTTTTTATCCAACACCAAACCAAGACAAACCAAACCACTAGTCGGGTTTTTTTTTTGTTTGACTCGATTTGCGATTTGGTTCGATTTTTAGTTCGGTTTTGTACACATACATGAAATATTTAGTTTTTACGAAAAGACATGTGCCCCATATTCTTGCCTATAAACTCGTCACTAGGGGCTAGAAAAGGTAACATAAACCTTACCCTTATCTTGGGAGGTAGAGAGATTATTTTTTATGTACCTTAAGCTTAAGAAAATAATAGAAATGAAAAAAATCAAAACAAATACTACACACAAGGTATGACAAAATATATTGAAAAAAGAAACAAATAATACAATAAATGAATTACGAGAGACACTACATAAATAATAACATAAATCGAAGGAACTAAGAACCTACAATATATAGTAATACTATGGCTACTAGCAACTAAATTTTAAAATAAAATAAAATATGTCATCATTTCTTTTTTTGCAGTGAAATAGGAGCAAAATTGATAGAATATGAGGGGAAGGAGGGTTACCTTCAAAGCAGATGAAATTGAGGCTTTCAAGTGCTCAACTTTGATTGGAATTGAAGGCCTTTGAATAGAGCAATTTACTTTAAGTGTGTAACTACAAAAGGCCATGGTGGACCTGCCTCTCTAAATAACAGTTTTTTAGTGATGATTTGAAAAAATAACTTGCTAGCTAGCTGTTCATTTTTTTATATTAACTAATGAGAGGTATTTATAGTGTTTGGCGTAAACAATGAGCATCTAGTTTATAGGGTATAAGCATCTTTCAATTTAACTACTTAGCTTAGGAAAATGACATTTCTCACAATAAAAATTGATTGAGTTTTAGTTTATGTGATTCTATTTTCTTTTTTGTTCTAGAAAACAATTTAATTTTACTCTTTATTCTAATTGTTTTTTGTGTTAGCCTATCGATAATTCTATAAATTAAATCTACCTAATCTAGAACAGAACGTGTAATTTTTGAATATCTGAAATTATCTACGTAAATTCAATGTGCATCTTGAATTAGTTTCATTAAAATTGGAGGTGATATAGATCTTATGTCAGGGTCATCCTATCCGACTTACATACATTAAGATATTTATAGTCACGTATATATCATGACATATTTATGAGCACAGGTTTTAAAAATGTTATAGTGTATTTAAGACTATAAATTTTACAAGTTCTCATTTTTTTTATGTCCGATTAATAAAATTAATACACGAATATATTAATCAGGATTAGATATGGAATATATATTCCTGTTACTAACAACTTATGTTCCTGCAAGTTGTGACAAATGATTTTATGGAAACAATAATTTTTGAACTTCTGTATGAGACTGGTTTGTAGGGTTCAGTTGTAAGCTAAAACCCAAAAAATTAAAATTGTGCTCTCTGTGTTTACGATTGGTAAAAAACAAAAAGATGCAGAAAAAGAACAGCAAAATATTTGTAATTTTAATAGAAATTAAATTTGAATGCAAGTTAATTAAACATAGAACCTATGTATATATAAGATCAAATTTTAAGCCAAAAAAAGAACAATGGAATCAAACGGTATACACTGAATTAACATTCCAATGTATAATTAAAGTTCCTAATCTTACTTTAAATAACTATACGCTTTCTCACTAATATGTGTGCTTAGAAATTTACTCTACATGATATATTTAAGAAGTAATTTAGCATCTACCTAGAGGAAGATTCTTCATCACTCTGGACAAAATCTACGTGGAAATTCAATCTCTAGTGCTTATATTCTCAAAAAATTTTATGAAAAAATGGTTGTTACAACTAATTTCATGAAACGTGGATTCATATGCTATATTTTTAACTTTTAAGACGCTAATGGCTAGCCCACCAAATTTGTGAATCCTGTTAAAATAATTAGTAGCAAGAGACACTAGGACAAATAATGGATTTAGTGATTTTAATAAAGATTTTGATTTTTTTTAATTATTGGATTATCGATTTTTAAAGATTTGAGGTTTTTTAATAGGTTGATCAATAACTTGATTAAATAATTATATTTATATCATTTAGTATATAAATTTTTTGACTTAGAGGGTGTTTGAATTTGGCTTAAAAGTTGGTCAAACCTACTTTTAAATCAGTTTTTGACTTCTGAAAGTGTTCGACTAATAATTTAAATAAGTAAAAAACGACTTAAGATAAGTTGAGAAGTGTTTGGCAAGGCAAAAAGATGACTTAAAATAAATTTAAAATGACTTCAAATAAGTCAAAAACCAAAAGTAGGTCTCCTCCTACTTTTTGTTTTTGACTGAAAAACTACTTTTTTTTATTCCAATCTAAACAGGCTCTTAGAGTATAGTTTGAGTGTTTTTTTTCTTCATGTTGTCTCAAACTCTCAGTTTTCTACCGTGTGATAGTGTTTGCTTTTGAGCAAGATGCAACATGTCAACTCATGTGTATGGTTAATTTGGTTTGTAATATTATTTTAAAGTTATTTTCAATGATTTTCTTTGTATCAATTTAGAATAGTTAAATCGATAACAAAATCGATTAACGATCAATAATTAATAAGTTAATATGCTAACGATTCTATAACAATTTAACATATAAACTAATAAATAATAAATCAAATTGATAAATTTCAAAATCAAATCGAATCAACTAATGCACAACCCTATAAGAGAATGATTATATGGATACAATAATTTATAACAGATTTTTAATTTTAAAAATTGTACGGTCGCTTACTTCTCGGCCCTTTTTCCTCTTCATTTTTTTAGGGCAACTTTCACATATAGTAAACATACAATTCGTATTTGTATGCTATAACAAAGTTTGCATAATTGCTCTCCATAGCAAACATATAAATGTATAATACATATACATTAAAGTCAATTGTATAAAACGAGAAAGAGAAAGAGACTTGGGCAGAGAATTGTATAAAACAAAGTGTATAAAACGAATTGTATAATTATAAGTGTATAGAACGTTGTATACAATTTGAATTTGTATAAAATGAGAAAGAGAGAAAGGCAAAAGAGACTTGGGCAGGGAATATACAATTAAATCGAATTGTATAAAACAAGAAAGAGAGAGATTATATACAATTAGAATTTGTATAAAACGAGAAAGAGAGAAAAGCAAAAGAAATTGGGTAGGCGAGTATATTTATTGTATAATTATAAGTGTATAGGACGAAAATATATGTATTTGCATGTGTATATACAATTTTCTCTCGCTTTGTACAAACAGAAACGCAATTTATACATTTCGTTTCTGTTTGTATAAACGAGAGAGGCGAGGGTGATAAGCGAGATATGGGAGAGGGGACAGAGGGGAACAAAAATATATGTATTTATACAATTTCCTCTCGCTTTATACAAATAGAAACATATTTTATACACATGTGTTTGTATAAAAGTGAGAGGAAGCGAGCGAGAGAGGAGAGTGGCGAGCGAGAGTTTTAGGGAGAGATGTGACTGGTAAACAGTTTACTACGGGACACAATTAAATCAAAGGGTGGTTATAGCAATTAATTTGATTTATTAGTTTCCCATTATTTTCCCTTTTTTTTATTCTTCTTCTTATCTTTCTCTCTCTATCATTATTATTTGCGTACTCTTCTTTCTTTTCTTTTTTTAAATAAATTCTTCTTCTTCTTTCAATTTTTTATTTAAATAACAAATTATTTTTTTCATATTTTATTGTTTTTATTCAAAAAATACGACCAAAAAAAATGAAAATATGAAAATTTGTACAAACTCATGTTTTCAAGTAGAAATTTCAAAATCTCTAAAATTACAACAACAAGAGTTCACCATTGATGATCATTATAAAACTTCAAATTTTAAATTTATTATTTCAATTTTACGAATTTGTGATTAGTTTGGATTGGTTAATTCTACAAATTATTGATAATGTCATTTGGAATTTATATCTCAATTCCAAGAGGGTTTCGTTAAGTTTATAATTGATTTTAGTGGAAATATTAGATTGAAACGCGAAAAGAGTAAAGTTTATGAAACTATATCGCAATTGTATAAAGTTGTATTAGATATGTTTTATAATTGTATTAAAATCATGAATAATACATTTATAATATATATTACATACTTCACTCTTTTTTAGTGATATCAACCAAAATAATTTAAGGAACACACTCTTAATACATTTATAATATAGGAACAATACATTTGTAATACATATTGCAAATGTCGCTCTTTTTCTTAGTCATACAAATCAAAATAATTTATAAGATATCTATAATACATGTTTTATTCATGAATAATACAAGTTTAATTCAGTCTATAGATTATTGTCTTGTGTTTCGTTAGTTACGTTTTTCATTTATTGTTATTTTTCTCTTCCAATTCAACTTTTATATTATGTAATACACTTTTGACACAAATTTAATTCATGTTGTAGCTTATCATTTTGTTAATATTAGATTACTTGCCTAATTCATTATTGATATATGTTTAATTCACTCTATAGATCATTATCTGATGTTTCATTAGTTATATTTTTTTATTCTTGCTTGATTCTCTTTTCTAATTCAACTTTAATATTTGTATAATGCACTTTTAATACAAGTTAATTCATTTTGCAATTTATTGGTTTGATTTGTTATGATTGAATTACTTGTTTAATCTATTATTGATACAAATTTTATTCAGTTTACAAATCACATAATTCTCTTTCGTTTGCTACATTTTGCATTCATGTTTAATTCGCTTCTAATTCAACTTTAATATGTGTGCAATACGTTTTTAATTCAAATTTAATTCGTTTGATAATTTACTATGTCTCTTCATTTGTTACGATTCGATTACTTGCGTCTAATTAATTACTAATACAAGTTTTATTCACACTACGAATCATTGAATGCTCTTTCGTTTGGATACTTGTTTAATTCATTATTGAAACATGTTTAATTCAATTTATAGAAAATTCTCTAGTCTTTCATTAGATACTTTTTTTATTCATGTTTCATTCTCTCTTCTAGCTCAACTTTATATTTGTGTAATACACTTTTAAATACAAGTTTAATGCATTTTACAATTTATTGATTGATTTGTTACAATTAGATTACTTGTTTAATTAATTATTGATATAAGTTTTATTCAGTTTACAGATCAAAGAATGTTCTTTCATTTGCTACATTTTGTATTCATGTTTAATTCTCTTCTAATTAAACTTTAATATGTGTGTAATACATTTTTATTTAAATTTAATTCATTTTGCAGTTCATTATATCTCTTTATTTGTTATGATTAGATAATTATTTGTCTAATTAATTATTGATACACGTTTTATTCCGTAGAATCATTGACTATTCTATCAAATAAAGTTGAAAGAGAAAGAGAAAGAAAAGGAAAAAAAGTAACAATACGAGAGAGAAAGAACAAGAAAAAGGAAAGAAAGGAAGAACGGGTCAGACAGAGAAAGAGAGAAAAATAAAACAAAAGCAAGAGAGTAAAAGAAGAAAGAGGCGAGAGAAAGACAAATCCAATCAAATACATAATTTTGTTATATATTGCTATAAATGGTAATAATTAAAGAGTATATTTAAAAAGATACTCTCTCCGTTTAAAAAAAAATGGTCTAGTTTAACTTGGAACGGAGTTTAAGAAAAGAAAGAAGATTTTTTAATCTTGTGGTTCTAAATTAAAGTTATGTCAAATGTATCAAAATGACCTTTAATCTTGTGGCCTTAAACATATCACGTGAAAAGTTAAAGTTAAAATGTCGCCAAAAAAGAAAAGGGATCATTCTTTTTTAAATAGACTAAAAAGAAAATGAAGTAATTCTTTTTTAAACAAGGATCCACTCAAGTAATTAATCAAAAATTAAAATCCAAATTTTGGGCTGCTCCATCCGCACAGTACACAAACGAGTCAAGGAAATTGCTCAAGTTATGTCATTAATATTATTTTCACTTATATTATGATAAAATAGATTTTTAGTATAAATAAAATACTAAAAATTTTCAACAAAGCAGGACACCTTCTTCATGAATTACAATATTATGTGATGATCGAAATTTAATTACATCATATTAAAAAAGAAAGTAAAAAATTACTACAGTTTATAATCTTAGCATCTACCTACCTAGTGGAATTCATACATATACTTTTTTTAAGACGTTAATGGCATGAAAGCTCCATGAAATCCATATGGCACTCTACTTGATAAAGTTATAATAGTAACTGGCTCTTCCGTAATTTTTTTTGCATCAATTATACAAACCTACAAGAAATAAACATATAACAAGTGAATCGATGATTTAAATTTAATGAGTTGCAAATTTCATAATTTTGACACTAAATTTAAAATATTTTACTTACTTGGGAAATATTATCATTTTCGTTATGCGTAAATGTGATGATCCAACCATCGTCTTCATCGATGCCTTCAGGTTTTGGAACAAAGGAAGCTCCTGAACAAAATGTGTTCTTTGGGAACATGTGATATTCTGCTTTAATTAATTCATCTTCTTCATCCTATATATTTATTAATTTCACAAAGATTAATTAATTAGTACGTAATACTGTATGAAGTATGAATCCCTCTTTTTTTAGAAAATGTATACATACCATATTAAAGGTTTTCTTTTCTTCAAAATGAAGCTTGACAATCCCACCAAATCTAGTGTATCCTGTTAAAATAATTTAGGATATAATTAATGAGTAAACTATAATATTTATTTGTAAGAGAAGTGATAAAGGATGTTAAAAATTGATTTGTACATTACCTGAGCCAGACAACTCCGTTGACTCAACAACTTGTAGATAAGCAAATTTATTTCTAAATCCAGAGATCTTTTCATTGATGAAAGGAAATTCCATTGCAAACTCATCTCCAAATATATTCTTCTCTTTAACTTGTCCAGTTTTCATGTTTAATCTCCATTCGCAAACACGAAGAAAAGTTGATTCTTTTGTGAACTCATCAGAGTCGTCATTTGTTTCCCTTTTAATCCACTTGGAGAACTTGTCCAAGTGGCTGATGCTAGAGCTAGGTCCCGGTATAACTGATTGACGAGCTCTACATGCTCTCACCACCACCTTTGCAAATTAAACAACACTTACTAATCATTAGTTATAATCACTATTATTTCAATTTTATCTAATAAAAAAAAACTTAATATTAGACAGTTACACACTTCAAAATGACATCAGAGCAAAGATTATACGTATACCTCATCATTAAGTTCGAAGCAATTAATGATGTGTAATACACTATAAGGCTCAACCTCAAACCATTTGATGGAATTGCCATCACCATAGCGTGGCATTATCCCAATTCTTGCATATCCATCTTTTTCAAACTTCATTAACCTACATAATCACAATATATTTATCACATATAATTTTATAAAAATATACATATACTTGGTTACATGAAAAGGGGAAAATAATTAATATATATATATATACTCACTGGCCTCCAAGAACAAGTTGACTTATGTCAACTATTAACGGGAAATTCATGATCACATTGTATCTACAAGTTTATGTAGGACCAATTAGTAATATTATCATACAAGTATATATGTACGTAGTTTTAAAAAGGAAACAATATTATTATACCTTTGTGTAACTCCTATTTCATGGCAAACAGTACATCTATCGAACATGAGATCTGCTTTGTGAACCATTTTTTTTCCATCGGCTGAAATATTGGTAATAAATTGAGTAATGTCGTGAAAAAATAAAAATAATAAGTAAATTGAGTAACATCTGATTAAAGATGAAAGAAATAAAAATACTATATAGGGAAGGAAATAATATGGTACCTGAAATCACACCAAGTTCCATATAAGGCTTTTTTCCATCAATACCAATTATAACTAGTTCTCCCGTCCCAGGAGCTTTCTATAATGTAAGAAGGCCATCAAAGATATAAGAATTAAATAAGAGAAGTATTGAAAATACAACTCAAATTATTGATAGTTTTAAAAACACATTTTTACTTGACTAATTGAATTTAAATAAACCCCAATCATGCAATATAAGTAAAATACACCTCTAAATTTTCGCTGAATTTAGGCACGTATTCAACACTTTTTTTTTGATTTTTTATTAGAGTCAAATTCTGCCATAAGAGTTTTGAGATCACTTGCTAAATCATGTGGCAGATCGGTGATGTATTGGGGTTATACCCAAATTTAGTTAGTCAAGTAGAGGGGTATATTTAAAAAAAGTCAATAGTTCAGAGATAAAACTAATAATTTACGTCAAGTTTGAGAAGTGTTTTTAATACGCCTTCTCTGATCAAATAAAGATAAAAGATGTTGTACGTACTATTCTACTATTTTTTAAGATAAAATTTTTTAAGTTGATTACTACAATTATTTGTACCTTTGGGTGGCTTGTGAAGGGTCTATTCCAAGATCCACTTAAAATGTTCCAATTTCCCTTAGTTTGTAGGGAATGTATGTCGATCTCTTGAGGCATATGGTTCTCAGCAATTGAGTAATATTTGTTTCCATGTTCAAACACATTACTGTTGCTCAGGCTTTTGTCTGTCACACCAAACCTCAACTGCAAATTATTACAAATGCATCCACGATTTGAAATTTATGAATATTATAAATCCGACTTCTCCAATTAACTATATACGTATACATACCAAATTTAGAAGGTAGGAGAGGAGTATAGCGTTAGAATCGCCTTGAATAGCAGGAAGAAAACCTGGTTTCTTTCGATCCTTTTCCATATTATAGCTATCTGTCTGAACATGTTTGTTCTTGTACAACGTCTTCCACGTTCCGCCATCCTCTTTCGTTAAGTAGAGAGCATGAACCATTCCTTCACCCTCGATCCACATATGGCTCGATTCACCAAATATAGATCTCGTCGATTTCAGTCCTCCAAATAGAGGGTTTGGCCCTGAAATAATATGTATCTCGATTCAGGAGTACGTATCTACTGTTGGACAAAATGATAATCACACCCAGGATAATGTCCAAACTAAATAGCAATAGGAAGAGAGTAACAACGACACCAAATATTAAAATGGGTAAATATGATACCCGAATAAGTAATACAATAATATTGATGAAAAACTTGGTAGTGTCAAAAGACTACTACTCAACACTCTTTTATTTCTTACAACTCACAATAATATTATTTGCACACTATTTTCTCACAAACTAAGAAGTAGTTTGTGGATTACTCTCTCTACTCTCTATTGATTCTCTATTTTTGGTGTGTCTTCAAGTGTTCAATTACTACTCTATTTATAGAGTTTTTTGAACACTTGTTTACATCATTAATGACATAATGTGATAGCCAATTTCAACAAAAAAATTGGCTGCCTAACTCTACCAAACTAATACCAAACTTATACCAAACTTTGACTACCTACTTCCACAAATGTGGCTACCAACTTTCACATTGGTGGCTACCAATTTTCACATTTGTGGCTAGTAATTTCAACAAGTATGGCTGCAAAATTAATTGCTGCCAAGATTTTATTTCCACAAATCTCTCCCTTAATTTTGATTTTTCTTCTTTACTCCAAGGCTTGATCTCAATCTCTGAAAATCTTCAAACTTGAGAGGCTTTGTAAAAATATCCGCAACTTGATCATGAGATTTCACATACTTGAGCTCTACCTCTTTCCTGGTAATGCATTCTCGGATAAAGTGATACCTTGTGTCTATGTGCTTGCTTCGATCATGATACACTGGATTCTTCGCTAGTGCTTGCGCAGATTTGTTATCAACACAAATCATTGTGGCTTCAATTTGTGACAAATTGAGTTCCTTCAATAACCGTCTCAACCAAATAGCATGACATGTACATGATGTCGCTGCCACATATTCAGCTTCACAAGTCGAGAGAGTAACAATTGATTGTTTCTTTGAACTCCAAGAAATAACACAATCACCCAAGAAAAACACAAAACCAGATGTGCTTTTTCTATCATCAACATCTCCCGCATAATCACTATCACAATATCCCACAAGATTAAAATTATCGAAAGAAGAATAAAATAGCCCAAGGTCGATTGTACCTTTTAGGTAGCGAAGAATTCTTTTAGCGACCTTCAAGTGAGTGGAGGTAGGAGCTTCCATGAATCGACTTACTACTCCAACTGCAAAGACTATATCTGGTCTCATACATGTCAAGTACCTCAGACTTCCTACGAGACTTTTGAACAAAGTGGAATCCACTTCTTCTCCATCATCAAATTTTGACAATTTTGTTCCACTTTCCATTGTGGTGTTCACAGGGTTGCAATCAAACATGTTGAACTTCTTCAAAATCTCCTTTGTATAGCTTTCTTGAGATATGAAGATGCCTTCCTCCATTTGCTTGACTTCTAGGCCCAAGTAATATGACATGAGCCCTGTGTCTATCATGTCAAACTCAAGGGACATAGCTTTCTTGAAAGCTTCAAATAAAACTGGGTTGTTACCCGTTAGAATGAGATCATCAACATAAAGACAAACAAGCAGAATATCTCCATTAGTATGAACTTTAATATAAAGAGCATATTCATGGAGACAACGAGTAAACCCATTGTCTTGAAAGTATTTGTCAATGCGACCATTCCAAGCTCGTGAAGCTTGCTTCAACCCATATAAGGCTTTCTTCAACCTCAACACCTTATCTTCATGATTTTTAACCACAAAACCCAATGGTTGCTCAACATAGACTTCTTCTTCAAGATATCCATTCAAGAATGCCGATTTGACATCTAGTTGATGGATCTTCCACTTCATTTGCGCCGCTAAAGAGATCAATAGACGGATTGTCTCCATGCGGGCAACAGGCGCGTAAACTTCTTCATAGTCTATGCCATGCCTTTGTTTGTAGCCTTTAGCCACAAGTCTTGCCTTGTATCTTTCTACTTCTCCATGGGCATTTTTCTTCATCTTGTATACCCATTTGACTCCAATTGCTCGATGGTCCTTTGGAAGAGTTGTCAACTCCCAAGTGTTGTTCTTCTCTATTGATTGGATCTCTTCCTCCATGGCTTTTCTCCACCTTTTGTTAGTAACAGCTTCATCAAAATTCATTGGTTCACTATCAGCAAAAAGACAACACAAAAAATCAAAATTAGTAATTTCTTCTGTGTCATCATAGAGTTCTTGAATGTTCCTCATCCTATGTGGTCTTTCACTTGAACTCTCTTGAGAAGATGGAGATGCAATATTTGCTGGTGAAGGAGGCGGGGTTGCATCCTGTGCCATGGTCTCCTGTTCTTCTTCATCTCCGAAGTATGGAAGAAAATCATATGTTTTTTCTTCTGGAGCCTCCCAATTCCATGATGCTTCTTCATCAAATTCAACATCACGACTCACCACCACCTTGTTATTGCTTGGATTGTACAATTTGTAGCCTTTTGAACTTGCGTCATAGCCAACAAACACATACTTGACACTCCGATCGTCAAGTTTAGCTCTCCCTTGATGTGGAACATGAGCATAGGCTATGCTCCCAAAGATTCTCAAGTGCTTAACACTTGGCTTTCTTCCGCTCCATGCTTCTTGAGGTGTTTGATCTCGTACATTTTTTGTTGGAGACCTGTTGCTCAAATAAACTGCACAAGAAACAGCCTCGGCCCAAAATTCTTTTGGTAGATGTTTAGCTTTCAACATACATCTAGCCATATTAAGAATTGTTCTATTCTTTCTTTCTGCAACTCCATTTTGTTGTGGCGAGTAAGGTACCGTTAGAGGGCGACGAATTCCATGAGATTGACAAAAGTCATTAAATTCTTTTGAAGTGAATTCGCCTCCTCTATCAGACCTTAATGCTTTTATTTCATAGCCACTTTCTTTTTCTACAAGTGCTTTGAAATTTTTAAAGGCAACAAAAACTTCAGATTTTTGCTTCAAGAAGTATACCCAAGTCTTTCTACTGAAATCATCAATAAAGAGCAAGAAATATTTTCTTTTACCAAAAGAAGGTGAATCGATTGGACCACAAACATCGGTGTGAACAAGTTGGAGTGGCTTACTTGTTCTTGATGTAGTCTCCTTTGGGAAACTCCTCCTTGCATGTTTTCCAAGAAGACAAGCTTCACACAATTGATTTGGATGGTTGATTGGCGGTATCCCATCAACCATGTTCTTGTCTCCCATTGATTTGAGCGCTTCAAAGTTCAAGTGCCCAAATCTCATATGCCAACACCATGAGTCATCTTGCACATTAGCCTTCAAACACTTTGCATAGATAGTTTGAAGATTCAAAGGAAACAACCTATTCTTTGCCATATGAACTTTAGCAATTAAGTTGTTACTTGAATCTCTTAGCCAAAGATGCATATTTTTCATATGAATATCATATCCTTTTTCAAGAAGTTGACCCAAACTCAAAATATTACTTTTCAATTTTGGCACATAATAAACATTGGTAATCAATTTATGACCACCATCTTTACAGGATATCAGAATCGTACCTATCCCTTCAATTTGGATCTTTGAGGTATCGCCAAAAGACACATTACCTTTCACGGTCTTCTTTATCTCCACAAATTTATCTTTCTGGCCACACATATGATTGCTTGCTCCATTGTCAAGATACCATGAGCTGCAATCATCTTTATCTTCTTCTTTGAGGTTAATAACAGTGTTGACTCATCTTCATCTTTGTTGTTGTCAACAAGATTAACTTTCTCTTCAACATTACTACGACATTCCCAAGAGTAATGTCCCATTTTATGACAGTTATAACACTCAATTTTAGATTTGTCATACCTGATTTCATTTGTACCTTGATAGGCTCCACGTCCTCTGCCTCCTCGTTGACCACGACCACGACCTCTGATTGACTGGTGACCTTTATCTTCATTGTTGAAATAATTGGTGTAACTTCTTCCTCTTCCACGACCTCCACGGCCTTCACGGCCTCTCCATTGTCCATTTCCTTTGTAACTTTTCTCACCTTCAAATCCTTTGAAGGATGCATGAGTTTTAAGAAGCTGCTCTAGTGGCTCTTCTTTTCTCCTTTTCATTTTCTCTTCATGGGCTAGTAAAGAACCTTCCAATTGTTCTACCGTCATAGAGTCTAGATCTTTAGACTCCTCAATAGCACACACCACATAATCAAATTTAGGTGTTAAAGAACGAAGGATCTTTTCTACCACACGCACATCATCTACTTTCTCTCCGTATCTTCTTAGTTGATTTACAACAGCAATCAATCTTGAGCAGAAATCCGAAATGGATTCGGATTCTTTCATTTTTAAAACTTCAAACTCAGCCCTTAGAGTTTGAAGTTTTATCTTCTTTACTTTATCAACTCCTTGGAGAGAATTTTGTAAAATCTCCCACGCCTCTTTTGAGGTGGTTGCATCAGCCACCTTCTCAAACATGCCATCATCCAAACATTGATGGATAAGAGTGAGGGCCTGTTGATCTTTCTTTCTTGTCTTTAACAAGACCTCCTTTTCATTTGAGGGCAAAGTTTCCTCATTTGCGGGTTTTGTATACCCTTTGTCTACAATATCCCAAACATCTTGAGAGCCAAGAATAGCTTTCATTCGTAGACACCATTTTTCATAATTTTCTCTTGTGAGACGGGGGTATTGAAAGGACAACGGACTATTATTTGTCATGGCTCTGATACCACGTTGTTGGACAAAATGATAATCACACCCAGGATAATGTCCAAACTAAATAGCAATAGGAAGAGAGTAACAACGACACCAAATATTAAAATGGGTAAATATGATACCCGAATAAGTAATACAATAATATTGATGAAAAACTTGGTAGTGTCAAAAGACTACTACTCAACACTCTTTTATTTCTTACAACTCACAATAATATTATTTGCACACTATTTTCTCACAAACTAAGAAGTAGTTTGTGGATTACTCTCTCTACTCTCTATTGATTCTCTATTTTTGGTGTGTCTTCAAGTGTTCAATTACTACTCTATTTATAGAGTTTTTTGAACACTTGTTTACATTAATGACATAATGTGATAGCCAATTTCAACAAAAAAATTGGCTGCCTAACTCTACTAAACTAATACCAAACTTATACCAAACTTTGACTACCTACTTCCACAAATGTGGCTACCAACTTTCACATTGGTGGCTACCAATTTTCACACTTGTGGCTAGTAATTTCAACAAGTATGGCTGCAAAATTAATTGCTGCCAAGATTTTATTTTCACATCTACAGTATATCGTTTCAACGTAGCAAGGATAACGTACCGTTTCTTACGTAAACACCCTCTGGAAAATCATCTGGAATTTTCCCTTCAACTATTCCTATTGTTGTAGCTTCTATCATCTCTTTCACCGGTGCAAAATTACTCTATCAAAAATTAAATTTTATATATTTGATGTTAAAGATCATGTACGCACGTAAAAAAGAAAAAGATTTAGAATTTAGGGTGTGTTTGGTATGGAGGAAAATGTTTTACTGGAAAACAAGTAGATTTTGGACTTACTTTCTCATGTTTGGTTGCTGAGTAGAAAATATTTTTCGGAAATAATTTTTAGTGCTTGATTTATGAATGAAAAATATTTCTGAGAGACATCTTTTATTTTTACTAGAGTAAAAAATAATTTATGAAATTGAAAATATTTTTTAAAAACAAAATTTTTATTTTTTGGGGGTGGTAGTGCGGGTGGGGGCACGGAGGAGGGGGTAGGTGTGAAAAAATTAAAATTTGAAATTGATAGAATTTTTTAAATACAAAGTTAATTTTTTTTTAGGGTTGGGGTGGGTGGTGGGCTGGCGGGTGAGGGTGGGTAGGAGTTTAAAAATAAAAATTTAAAGTTGAAAATATTTTCAAAAAGCAAAGTTTTTTTTGAGGAGTGGGTGGGGTTGGGGGGTGGCTGGCCGGTGATGGGGTCAGGGATCGGGTGAAAATATAAAATTTTGAAATTGAAAATATTTTTTTAAAATTAATGTTTTTCCCAAAAAAAAATGTAATTTAAAATTGGAGGAGAGTTTTGGAAAATGTTTTCCTTAATTTTTGAACGGAAGTCATTTTCCTTAATTTTGAGGAAAATGAGTTGATTTGAAAAATATTTTCCGAAACTTTTGTCCCAACCAAACATGGAAAAATTGTCATACCAAACACACTCTTAGGGTCGATTTGGTAGGCTGCATTAGAACAAAATAATCCATGGATTATGTTAGGTATTATTTAGTACCATGCTTGGTAGGAATTTGAGTCTATGTATAACTAATCCATGGATTAGTTATACCTCCAACATGGTATTATAGGATGTATTACTAATACCTTACATTTGGAGGTATTAGTAATACATAGGATATAATACCATGGGATAAGCTATGTAAAGACAAAAATATCCTCAATCATTTTAATTATTTTGTGTATTTTCTTGATTTTATTATTTATATTTGTACAAGTAAGTTTATTTAAATAAATTAGCTTACAAATTATTTAGGGAGATTTGTTTGTTACTAATAAATTCAATATAAATCAATACAAATTTGAAATGTGAGTTGTATATTTTGGATATGAAGTTTGTGATCTAAACTTAATGTGTGTGTATATATATATTTGCTTGGTTTTCTAATTATTTGTATTTTAAACAATTTAAAAAATTTACATACATATTAAAACTAAAACTTGCAATTTTATGTGTACATGTAGATGGTTTATTCAATTTTACCATTGTTGACCATTTTTTCGATTTTAAAAGTAGATGATTTATCTTTTTTTAATTGAAAATTGACCTTTTGTGAGTGATCAATTTATTAAGATGACAATTATTTAGCCTCAAATAATTCAAGTGAAAAAAATAACAAACAAGACAACTAAATTGTTCTTCCCATAGCTAGTTAGAAGGTTATAAAAAATAATATTGTCCAACAATTATCTACCTTGATTCAATTACATAATAATTCAAGAGTATAATTGGAAAGAAGCTTTTCATAGAGCTATAATCCAAACACAAGATGAGTTGGAAAAAAATGAACCAAACACTTGATAAAAATAAACCCTGCATTACTAATCCCTGCACTACTTATCCCTGCATTACTAATCCCTGCATTACTAATCTATGCGTTATGAATCTTTGTACCAAACGACTCCTTAGAGTTTAGCGTTGAGAATTAATTACCTGAGATGGAAGCAATGGTTGGTCAACGAATTCAAATATGAAGTCAACAAAAGCTTCCAATAAATTAAATGAAGTGTCTTTGATAGCTTTGGGGACATCTAATGAAATATTTGGAAATTGGTCCAACTTCTTCTGCAATATTGGCTGTTCAAGGCCGAATCATGCAACTTTGTCTTTAACAATTGTAGATGTTTAATTTGATAACAATAATAATAGGCTCTTTTTTTTTTTATACTTGTTTATTTTGAAAAATAAAGACATAATTTATCAAAAATGTTGCAGTAAAATATGATAGTCACTACAACAAATAGAGGATTTTGTGATGATTATTTAGCATAATAATGTAATTATTATTATTATATTAAATTTAACAATAACCAGGTGTCAATAGAATGATTCAGTTGATTATTTTTTTAAAATTATATCATTCTAACTTTTTGATTTTCTATAATGTATAATCAAAATTAGGTTTTTTAAAACAATCTCATCCATATTGGTTTCTCTTCAGTATTGGTACAATTCAATTAATTATCAGTTTTTTATACTTTCAATATATCACCTCAAAATACATTAGTACTATTAAAATATTTCTTTCTCAAATATGTTCTAGAAAAAATACTTTAATTATTCACCAAGAAGACAAGAATGTAAAACAATCATATTGTTTGATCTTAAACATTCAACACGAGTTTTTCATAGGTATTACTATATTTTTCGATAGAGTCTATTAACGTAACGGCTCATTAAAAGAGTAAACACCCAAAGTCATCTAGTCACTAGAAGGCTAGTGCCTATGCTATATTTATATTTTAAAATGTTATATAAAATATATTTTATATCTATTAAATTTAACGTATTGTTAATATATAAATATATTTATATACCTGTAAGGTTATTCGGTTCGGTTTGGTTCGGAATTTTTTTATTTTTTTTCATAAATTATAAAGATCGTCTCAATTGTTTAGGGCGGTTATACACTTAATAAAAGTCCACGATTCTATTCATGAAAAGAAAACATAAATCGATTCGATTCGATTCAATCGATTTGACGCCCCTAATAATCATCACCCTGTGTGATTCCAAATACATTTATATTAACTCAATAACTATTAAATAATTTTATAATAATTAATATTATCAATTAAAAATATTAAATATCTCTTTTGTTACGTTACCTTGAAAGTAGAAGAGAGAGGATTCTTGGAGTGGTCAAGTTTGGTTGGAAGTGAAGGCTTCTGCAGAGAGCATTTGGTGTACACTTGAAGTAGTGCATAACTATTAGCAGCCATCTCTAGAAATTATGTACTCTGTGATTGATATTGCAAAGGCGATATACATATATATATATAACAATGAAATCTACTAGTAGTGCATAACTAGTAGTGCATAACTATTAGCAGCCAATTTTCCATGTTTGGTTGGGACAAAAGTTTTGGAAAATATTTTTCAAATCAACTCATTTTCCTCAAAATTAAGGAAAATGATTTCCCTTCAAAAATTAAGGAAAACATTTTCCAAAATTCTCCTCCAATTTCAAATTACATTTTTTTTGGGGAAAAACATCAAATATTTTTAATTTTATTTTTTCACCCAATCCCTGACCCCACCGGCCAGCCCCCCTCCCCCAACCCCACCCCCTCCCCAAAAAATTAATGTTGCTTTTTAAAAATATTTTCAACTTTAAATTTTTATTTTTAAATTCCTAACCACCCCCCCCGGCCAGCCCCCACCCACCCCCACCCCCAACAAAAATTAATTTTGTTTTTTAAAAATACTATCAACATCAAATTTTTATTTTTTCACTCCTCCCCTCCCTCCTCCCCCGCCCCCACCCACTACCCCCACCCCACCCCCACCCCCACCCCCAAAAAATAATAATTTTTATTTTAAAAAATATTGTCAATTTCATAAATTATTTTTTACTCTAGTAAAAATAAAATATGTATCTCAAAAACATTTTTCATTCATAAATCAAACACTAAAAATCATTTTCGGAAAATATTTTTTCTACACAACAACCAAACATGAGAAAATAAGTCCAAAATCTACTTATTTTCCAAGAAAACATTTTCTAGAAAAACATTTTCCATGGAAAACATTTTCCTCCATACCAAACACACCCTACATCTACTACAATAGTATATAAGTGAGAATAACCACACATACGTATCATCGTCAACATGCCTACATGATAGCAATAGGGGTATATTGGTTATTAAACAATATAAATATCAGATTTTTTTTCCGCAGCTAAATTCAGTACACCTGATAATTAGAATTATCAAGGAGCCATACAATTTCTTACTAATACTAGACTAGAAGAGCAGAAAATGATCGAGTCGGCGCCTAAAAGGTAAGAAAATTAGCTAAAAATTTCAAAGGAACAATAAAATTGAATTGATAATCAAAAGGGCAATATTTAGACGGTCTAAAAAACGCCGTGTAAATTAGGAAAAAATAAAACAAGGCGTGAAGTTCTACGCGTCTTACAAGGTGCACGATTGTCAACGTTTTGTATGATGCACGACGATTGCGCCTTGTAAGGCTCATGGAACTTCGCTCCTTCCTCTTTATATATATATATAAAAAATTGATCAAAAATTATTGAACTAAAAATGTGTTTATGTTCATCTTTTAGTTTGTCATGCAACCAAAAATCTATTTATGTGTTTACGTGAAAATTTGCTTTGTTGATTTGATTCAATACTACACGTAAAACTTTATAAATTTGAGTTTAATAAATATCATTTTATTGAGACAAATATTTATGAATTGATAACATAATTCTATAAGTAATAAGTTCATGTAATGCCATATTAAAAGATGAAAGATTAAAACAACATAAACACATATTTAGTCCAATAAGTTTTAATCAAGACGTTGACAGACATGCACCTTGTAAGGTGCATAGAACTTTGCGTCTTGCTCCATTTGTTAGACCGTTAGAAATTTTTCCTTTTGATTCTCAACTCAATTTTATTGTTCTTTTTGAAATTTTTGGCTAATTATCTTGCCCTTTTGACTCTGAATTCGAAAATAACCACTCAACATTAAAGAAGCTGAAATAATACTCCTTCCATTTTTAAAAAAACTTTTTTAAAATCTATTTTAAAAGAATGACTCTTTTCTTTATTTTTTGATAACATTTTTATTTTAGCATTTCACATGACATATTTTAGGCCATAAGATTGAGAGTTTATTTGGCATTGTTGCTAAAAAAAACTTATTTTAGAAGCACTTTTTAAAAATGTCTGTTTAGAAAAATGCTTTTGAAAAAAATAATAATTTGTGTTTAACTAATTTATTTGAAAAGTATTTTTCATAAACAAATGTGTTTGACTTATCTTTCTTAAAAAATATTATTAAGAATCAAATTACAAAAAAGGACAACTATTTATATATTCTTATATTAAAATAATTTTATGGAGAAAAATTATTTTAAATATCTATTATTAAAAATTAATATTTTTCTCTTTTTAGAATAAAATTTACATGCTTAAATTTTCAATCAATATTACGCCTTTTTGGGGAGGCTAAAATCTTTGATTGTTATTTTTTTTTCTTCTTTTTAATCTTGTAAAAATATTGTTATCACCTTTTTTCTAATTAAAATAATATATAGTATATGAACTAATAATATATGAACGTCAAATAAATCATAATTTATTATATAAAAATAAAAAATAATATTCTTATGAAATTTAACAAAACTTATGAAATATGCTAATTAACTAATAAAAATATATAGTTAAATATGTATAGGATATTATAGTTTCGAACAAAATAATTTTTTGTTGCTGCTACTACTTATAAAAAAAATCAAATATTTTTACCTTCTTTCCAACGAAAGAAAAATTGTTTTTGCTTCCATTTAAAATCACTTTTATCGATTTGTCAAACACTTATTTTTTCAACAAATTCACAAAATAAGTATTTTTGACCTCCCAACAGGCAACAAAAATGTCAAATGGGATCTGAAATACATTTTGATATATTTTGGCATAATTTTAATTTAAAAGCACTAGATTAATTTATTTTTATCTTTTTAAAATATCATATTAAATTAAACTAAATCGTTCTTTTTTAAACCTAAAAAATGATACACTAAAAATTGATTCTTCATCAACCCTACCATTATAGAGGAGAATGTAATAGGCATGTGTATTTTGCCGTCGTGGGCCTTATGTGTAGATTGCGTATATATGCAAGATTTTGTGCCAATTATATAGATTAATCATCATAAATCAATTAATTGAATTTGTTTGTTGGAGCTTGGAATTTTGCGACTGGTTCAGATTTACTGAAAAATTAATAATTTATTATTTTAAAATAAATATTCTGGTTTTCTTTTTAATTTATTTAAACAAGATTTTTTGTTTCATTTTTTATCATACTTTATCTTTAATTTCTACATGATATGTTTAAGGTCACACTATTAAAGGACATTTTGATACATTTGACATAACTTTAATTTATAGACACAATATTATATAAATTTTTTTTTTAAAAAAATAGTGTCTAGTTAAATTAGATCATTCTTTTTTAAGTAAAAAAAATATTTACTTTATTTTATTTTTAAATAATGTCAATTTATATATGAGTCCGGAGCCAAAATTCAAAAGGGCAAAAAAATTGAGCACCTTTTAAAAAGAACAATAAAACTGAGTATGTATAAAGCTCATGCAAGAATGAGCCTCGTTAAAGATAAAGTATGTTTTATGAAATAATAAAATATAATATAATAAAAAATAATAATATGATAATAAATAGAGAAAAAAATAAACATATTTTTTTAATGTAAAATTTAGTGTAATAGATTGGAGTTCATTTATACTAAAATAATGGTGACAAAATAGTAAGATTTCTTGAAACTTTATTTTCATACGTATACTCAAGAATTCATAGATTTCTCTTTGAACATATGAATATATGGTTGTACCACACTCAATGAGCTGCCGTTAGTTGTTAGGTGCTCTGATACGAAGAACTGTTAGACAGAGAATGAAAGGCACAAAAATCAGAGAGACAAAGAAAGTGTGGAAAATATTAAAGCGAAATTGTGTTTTTCTTCTTTTATTTATTAAACTGGAGTTATTCAAAGAGAAAATACATCAAATTCCCCTGAATTTGGCACGAAAACTCGTTTTAGTACTTAAACTACACGGGCGTTTAAATTACCCCACTTATCATCTTTGAAGTGATTTAAACACCCCCTTAGGGATGACGTGGCAGGGAGAGTGAGTGTACTATCCTTAAAGCGCGTGAAAGAAGAAAAAAAAAAGTTAGATTTTTTTGAAATCCTACACATGGTCTTTTTTTATTGGTCAATATATAATAAATATTTTAAATACTTTTTCTTGATATATTTACTCTCTAAAAATATAGAATTAGTGGGTCCCCTTTTAATTTCTTTATTTTTTTTCTTTTCATTTTGTTGTCTTCCCCAATACACTTTTTTTCTCCATTGAAACACCTCCTCCTCCATCTTCCTCCTACTTCAAAAAAAAAAAAACTATTTTCATTTTATTAATCCTTTACTAATTCGTAAAATTCAATATCAAAGTTATTTTATTGACGTTGATTTCGCTCTATATTATTGGTGTCAGTTTTGTAAATGTAAACTTTCTTAATTTTGAATGACCCATTTTGATTTCTAGATCTATTCAAATATTTCTCATAGAATTTATAATTTTTTTTATCAACTTTCTTATGTAATCTTCATTTTTTATTTGAGTTGACAATAAAACCTTGGCTTTCAAAAAAAATTCTTCCTCCAAAAGGATAAATGCGTGAGGTAAATTCGAAGAAAGATAATGTGAATATTATAGTGAATAATTTCATTCTAGTTATTTAAAAAAATTGTTGAATAGTGTAGAAGAAAAGTAAGTATTGAAGGTTGAAATGGTGAAGAACAAGGAAGATGAAAGATAGGGGGTGGGGGTATGCATTTATAAATTAATTAATTGATATAATTAATATTAAAAGTGTTTAATAGAAAATAATGAATAAGTAAAAAAGAACTAAAAATTAATTACGTGGTACCTACATGGTTATGATGTGGCGCTTACGTGGATATGATGTGGCGGGTGAGAGTGGTGTTACAGTCTTCATGGTGGAAAAAAAATCACTTCAAAGATGATAAGGGTGGTATTTAAATACCCGTGTAGTTTAAGTACTAAAGCGAGTTTTCGTGCTAAGTTCAGGGGGATTTGATGTATTTTCCCTTATTCAAATAACAAAAACAACATGCCCAAATAAAATATATAGCTAAGAGATAAACAATTGCTCCTAAAATATACGACTTATAACCCACTAAAACACTATTTCTGCAACACTAGGAAATTACCTAACACAATGCAGTAGACTAGTTCAACTAAACTATTTATGTATTAATTTATGTGCTCCTACTTTGTTTTGAGTCACCATTCAACATATATGACATGTCAACTCTTGTGCATGGTTCATTTAGTTTGTCACATTGTTTTTAAGTTATTTTTAATGATTTTCTTTGTGTCAGATCGTACTAGTTAAACCGATAACCAAACTAATTAACACTTAATAACCGATAAACCAGTAATTGATAAGTCAAGATCTCCAAGGTTCTATAATAATTTAGTATATTTATAAATTAATAACCGATAAATCAAATAGATAAATTTAAAACCAAAAGCAATGATTCGAAGGAAACAATAATTTTGAACTTTGTATGAGACTGGAGTGTAGGGTTCAGCTGTAAGCTAAGGCCCAATTTTTTTTTGTCCTCTCCATGTTTACTAGAGCTGTCAATATGGTTAGCCCACCCCATCTGGACTAACCCATATAGATTTTAACATTTTACGGGCTAGTCAATTTTTGTGTGGGCCAAAAAACGGTCAGCCAAATCAAAAGTACGTGGACTACGGATTTGCCTGATCAACTCACTTTTTGTAAATTATATATATTTTTTATAATTATTAAATTAAATTATAAATTATAACTTAAAAATATTATCATAAATATTGACAAAATAATATTACATGATGTTAATGTTACTACTTGTTAATCAAATCCACAAATAAAAATTTCTTTATAATATTAATTAAGTTTTTTTCAAGTAAAAATGTGAATATCTAAATAGAAATATTAACCTAATTGTTTTGAGTTTGAACTCTCTTTAATTTTAAAATTTAATATTATATTATATTTTTTAAAATTTTTATTGGTTTACGGGCCGGCAGACCCTACCTATATTTCTCAAGTTTCACAAATCAGCAGGCTTATTCAGGCCGGGCTAAAAAAAAATTTTTTCTTAAATGAGCTCCAAAAATCTTAGCCCAACCCTATTAAATCCCGAGTTAAGTCAGATCAGTTCAACAGATCTAGCCCATATTGACGGTTCTAATGTTAACGAATGGTAAAGGACAAGAAGATGAAGACAAAGAACAACTCTATACAAACAAATAAAATATTTGATGTAGAAACATACGACTTAGCATACTGCTCCGTTCCTAATTTATGTAGTATTTTTTTTTGCTTTTCAAAATTCAAACTTTATAATTTTAACATACGTATGAACATAATTTTTTAAATTAGTTCACACACTATCACATAAATTAGAACATGAGAATATTGAATGCAAGGTAATTAAATAAACATAGAACATCGGAATTTGAGCCTTGTAAGACTCGTTAGAATTTGAGCCTCATTTTAAAAAACTTAATTTGCACGATGTTAAAAATTGTTGCCCTTTTGATTTCATAATTAGTTGAGTTGCCTTCCGAAATTTTTGAAAAAAATTGTTACCCTTTTGATTCCGAACTCTCTTATTTAATATTTGTGGCATGATATAGTCCTCAATTCCTCCACAATCATTTTTGAGATCTAGTATGGAATATATCACCTAGGAAAGGTTTCATTTTGCCTTCGATTGAGATGGATGGAATAAATATTTTAATTTATTTTTAAGAAATCATTTTTTACACGACTCCTCACTATTTCAAATATAAGAGTATTTTTCTAATTTCAAGTCAAAAAATAAAAGATATCTTCTAAAAAATACTTTTTATTTACCAGCCAAACATTAAAAAAAAAAAAAATCTACTCACCAAAAAAATATAAAAAAATAAGTTAGAAATCCACTTTTTTTCCAAAGGTACCAAACACACCCTAAAGCGTTAGATATTTTTCCATTGGCTGCAATTTCTACGTTCCGCTACTGGTAGTCTAAAAGTTGCAAATTTTATCATTTGTATTTTATTACAAAATAATAGAACTCAATGATTGAACCCGTAAGTGCCTAATATCTATGGAGATTTAATTTTATTTAATAGGAATATGTCCTATAATAATAATAATAATTAAAAAAACTATTAGTTTTAAGAGTAAAAGTGAACAAAAAGTGAATTAAGGAATACTTTTAATCAAACAAATTAATAAGTAATATATTTAATTTTCTTATATAATTCAAAGATGTTTTTAGAATTTTATCGATACATCTCCATTTTAGATATTTTAGAGAAGAGGTATTTAGGCATTTGTTGTTTATTTTGCCGTTATGGGTCTTATGCGTCAATCGCCTATATATTCCAAGATTATGTGTCAACCGTATCCACTTGTTATATATCACAATTCATATTAATTTAATTTGTCTATTCCAACTTGGAATTTATTGCCTCATATTTATATTTTACTTCACTAAAACATTAATACTCTAGTATTTGTATTTACTTTGTACTGTTTTTAAGTTATGGCAATTTTTGTATATATATATGCTCCACCAATAAATAGTTGTCAATCATAGGTTTTGAAATTAATAAATTCTTGTTAACGGGAGAAATTATTTAGAAGTGAGAATAAATTTAGAACCCATAAAGTTAAAATTCTGACTTAGTCTTTAACGATAAGAGTAATCAATAAGATAAATTTGTAATCATATAAAAGTGTTGGAGCTAGCAATAACAATGTGAATGCAGCACTGAGAATAAGTTGATAATCGTACAAACAATAAGTTGATTGTTATAACAATTGGACTTTTGAACAATTGTACAAAATTATTACTCCTACATGCTCTTAACTTTCAAGGCTTTTTTCTCTTTAAAATTCTACAATTGGTTAATTAAAGTTTTTGTGAATCCAACTATTAACATGATGTAATTAGTAGTATAAGGAGACATACAAATTCTTACAAAAGGACTACTAATAATGTTGTATAACTTTGTCATTGCAACAACTCTATCAACCCCACCATTATAAATAAATATTGACGTTTTACCATACAATAATCCAATATATACTTTTAAATTTTGTCCCCTTTAAGTAATCAAGGACATTACAATTGACATACTTCCTGTTGAAGGCTTTCTGTAGGCTTATCTAGGCCACTTAATTTTAAGATCAAACCAGTGTTTTAAAGGCGCGTAAGCCTTGAGACACGGGCATAAGTCTTATGAATCTACGATGCGTAGTCTCATTTATATTTAATTTTATAATTTTATAATTTTATTACTAAAAAAAATAAAAGTAAAACTTTTAATTATTTTACAAATAAATTTTATTAAATAAGCTATGATATATTTTTTAAAGAAAATTATGATTTTTATTTGAGAAATGTATTAATCACCAATAATGAAGAAAAAGTATTACAATTACTATTTGAGAAATATTATTCCATTAATAATAAAAATATTATTTAAAACAAAAAAGATTTTAAAAAAATCCCAGAGCATACGTTTTTACGCTTGAAGCTTGCGCCCCAAATTTTAAGTCTTACAACATATGGATCTACGCCTTACATTTGCGTTCCGATGCGTCTTAGATGCCCCCGTCTCGAGGCTCAGCCAAAAAAACATTTTTGAAAATATTGGATCAATCTTTAACTTCACCTACACGAAAGAAAGAACCTTGTTGAAGGTTCTTCTTGGCCACATAATTGAAACATAGGGGCGGCTATAACAAATTAAATCTTCGTATTTGAAAGATAATTGATGTGGATTGTATTATTGTAGATATATGAAAAATGGTAATGGTACAACAAACAAAATGAAATATTTAGTAGCGATAATTTTTTCTTTTAACATCATTACTCATTATCACAAAAAGAATAAATTAAATTAATTGAGTATTTGAGTGAATGTCATTGCATATAAAGTCATTAAATATCACTATTTATTATTGTCGCTAATTATAATATGGAGAAAATCATATTCATTACCTAAAATTCTTTATTTTTTTTAGTGTAAAACAATTTTACAAGAAAGATTGTGAGCTTCATTAGCATTAATTAATTATAAGTGCATTACTACTAATGTCCTAGTGTGTTGTACTCTCTTGGTCAAATCAAAATTCACGCTTTTGAAGTTTAAACTCTCATACAATGTAATTATGTATTTCAATGAGATGATTGTTTCCAAAATTTACTTATAATACCTACCTATCTTAGTCTACTTTATTACTTTCTCCGTTCCATATTTGATGGATAACTTACTAAAAATATTTATCTGATATTACTTGATTACTTATTAAGAGCAGTGGCGGAGCCACCTTACTATTAGGGGGTTCATCTGAACCCTCTTCGACGAAAAATTCTATAATTCATACATAGTTAAATAACTTTTTAGGCATATATAGTAGATGTTGAACCCCCTTTGTCTACTTCGTGTGTCTATTTGTTCAGATTTTGAACCTTCTTAGTTCTTACAGAAAATCCTGGCTCCGCCACTGGTGCCAATTATATAGATTAATCATCATAAATCAATTAATTGAATTTGTTTGCTGGAGCTTGGAATTTTTCGATTGGTTCGGATTTACTGAAAAATTAATAATTTATTATTTAAAAATAAATATTCTGGTTTTCTTTTTAATTTATTTAAACAAGATTTTTTGTTTCGTTTTATATCATAATTTATTTTTAATTTTTTACGTGACATGTTTAAGCCTTTAAGGTCACACTATTAAAGGACATTTTGATACATTTGACATAACTTTAATTTATAGACACAATATTATATAAAGTTTTTTTTTAGAAAAAATTAGTGTCTAGTAAAATTAGATCATTCTTTTTTAAATGAAGAAAATATTTACTTTATTTTATTTTTAAGTGATGTCAATTTATATATGAGTCCGGAGCCAAAATTCAAAAGGGCAAAAAAATTGAGCACACTTTAGAAAAGAACAATAAAACTGAGTATGTATAAAGCTCATGCAAGAATGAGCCTCGTTAAGAGATAAAGTATGTTTTATGAAATAATAAAATATAATATAATAAAAAATAATAATATGATAATAAATAGAGAAAAAAAAATATATTTTTTTAATGTAAAATTTAATGTAATAGATTGGAATTCATTTATACTAAAATAATGGAGACAAAATAGTAAGATTTCTTGAGATTTTATTTTCATACGTATACTCAAGAATTCATAGATTTCTCCTTGAACATATGAATAAATGGTTGTACCACACTCAATGAACTATCGTTAGTTGTCAGGTGCTCTGATATCAAGAACTGTTAGACAGAGAATGAACGGCACAAAAATCAGAGAGACAAGGAAAGTGTGGAAAATATTAAAGAGAAACTGTGTTTTTCTTCTTTTATTTATTAAACTGAAGTTATTCAAATAACAAAAACAACATGCCCAAATAAAATATATAGCTAAGAGATAAACAATTGCTCCTAAAGTATACGTCTTATAACCCACTAAAACACTATTTCTGCAACACTAGGAAATTACCTAACACAATGCAGAAGACTAGTTCAACTAAACTATTTATGAATTAATTTATGTGCTCCAACTTTGTTTTGAGTCACCATTCAACATATATGACATGTCAACTCTTGTGCATGGGTCATTTAATTTGTCACATTGTTTTTAAGTTATTTTTAATAATTTTCTTTGTGTCAGATCGTACTAGTTAAATCGATAACCAAACTAATTAACACTTAATAAATGATAAACCAGTAATTGATAAGTCAAAATCTTAAAGGTTCTAATAATTTAGCATATTTATAAATCGATAACCGATAAATCAAACAGTTAAATTTAAAACCAAAGGCAATGATTCGAAGGAAACAATACTTTTGAACTTTGTATGAGACTGGAGTGTAGGGTTCAGCTGTAAGCTAAGACCCGTTTTTTTTTGTCCTCTACATGTTTACTAGAGCTGTCAATATGGGTTAGCCCACCCCATCTGGGCTAACCCATATAGGTTTTAACATTTTATGGGCTAGTCAATTTTTGTGTGGGCCAAAAAATGGTCAGCCAAATCAAAAGTACGTGGACTACGGGCTTGCCTGATCAACTCACTTTTTGTAAATTATATATATTTTTTGTAATTATTAAATTAAATTATAAATTATAACTTAAATATATTATCATAAATATTGACAAAACAATATTACATGATGTTAATGTTACTACTTGTTAATCAAATCCACAAATAAAAATTTCTTTATAATATTAATTAAGTTTTTTTTCAAGTAAAAATGTGAATATCTAAATAGAAATATTAACCTAGTTGTTTTGAGTTTGAACTCTCTTTAATTTTAAATTTTAATATTATATTATATTTTTTAAAAATTTTATTGGTTTACGGACTGACAGACCCTACCTATATTTCTCAAATTACACAAATCAGCAGGCTTATTCAGGCGGGGCTAATTTTTTTTTCTCTTAAATGAGCTCCAAAAATCTTAACCTAACCCTATAAAATCCCGAGTTAAGTCAGATCAGTTCAACAGATCTAGCCCATATTGACGGTTCTAATGTTAACGAATGGTAAAGGACAAGAAGATGAAGACAAAGAACAACTCTATACAAATAAATAAAATATTTAATGTAGAAACATACGACTTAGCATACTGCTCCGTTCCTAATTTATGTAGTATTTTTTTTTGCTTTTCAAAATTCAAACTTTATAATTTTAACATACGTATGAACATAAATTTTTTAAATTAGTTCACACACTATCACATAAATTAGAACATGAGAATATTGAATGCAAGGTAATTAAATAAATATAGAACATCAAAATTTGAGCCTTGTAAGACTCGTTAGAATTTGAGCCTCATTTTAAAAAACTTAATTTGCACGATGTTAAAAATTGTTGCCCTTTTGATTTCATAATTAGTTGAGTTGCCTTCCGAAATTTTTGAAAAAAATTGTTACCCTTTTAATTCCGAACTCTCCTATTTAATATTTGTGGCATGATATAGTCCTCAATTCCTCAACAATCATTTTTGAGTTCTAGTATGGAATACATCACCTAGGAAAGGTTTCATTTTGCCTTCGATTGAGATGGATGGAGATCTATCATATTTGAGTCTCGAGCTATTTTATGGACACCAAACAAGAAGTCACTATTTGAGATAAGGTGAGGAAGTCATTTTTCAAGTCTTTCAACACCTTGTCCAAAAACAAAAATTGTTTGTGAAAAAATAAAATTAAAAATTATTTGTGAAAAAATAATACTAAAAATTATTTTCAAAAAATCTTTCAAATTTTTAAGGTTTTTTTTTACCTCACCCAACCTCTACCCTTTCCATCCACAAAAAAAAATGTTTTGGAATAATTATTTCAATTTATTTTTAAGAAATCATTTTTTACATGACTCCTCACTATTTAAAATATAAGAGTATTTTTCTAATTTCAAGTCAAAAATAAAAGATATTTTTAAAAAAATACTTTTTATTTACCAGTCAAACATTAAAAAAAAAAATTCTACTCACCAATCAAATATGGAAAAATAAGTTAGACACTTTTTTTCCAAGAAAACATTTTTCAAAAAAAATATTTTCTTTTGGTACCAAACACACCCTAAAGCGTTAGATATTTTTTCATTGGCTGCAATTTCTACGTTCCCCTACTGGCAGTCTAAAAGTTGCAAATTTTATCATTTGTATTTTATTACAAAATAATAGAACTCAATGATTGAACCCGTAAGTGCCTAATATCTATGGAGATTTAATTTTATTTAATAGGAATATGTCCTATAATAATAATAATTAAAAAAGCTATTAGTTTTAAGAGTAAAAGTGAACAAAAAAGTGAATTAAGGAAAACTTTTAATCAAACAAATTAATAAATAATATATTTAATTTTCTTATATAGTTCAAAGATGTTTTTAGAATTTTATCGATACATCTTCATTTTAGATATTTTAGAGAAGAGGTATTTAGGCATTTGTTGTTTATTTTGCCGTTATGGGTCTTATGCGTCAATCGCCTATATATTCCAAGATTATGTGTCAACCGTATCCACTTGTTATATATCACAATTCATATTAATTTAATTTGTCTATTCCAACTTGGAATTTATTGCCTCTTATTTATATTTTACTTCACTAAAACATTAATACTCTAGTATTAGTATTTACTTTGTACTGTTTTTAAGTTATGGCAATTTTTGTATATATATATGCTCCACCAATAAATAGTTGTCAATCATAGGTTTTGAAATTAATAAATTCTTGTTAACGGGAGAAATTATTTAGAAGTGAGAATAAATTTAGAACCCATAAAGTTAAAATTCTGACTTAGTCTTTAACGATAAGAGTAATCAATAAGATAAATTTGTAATCATATAAAAGTGTTGGAGCTAGCAATAACAATGTGAATGCAGCACTGAGAATAAGTTGATAATCGTACAAACAATAAGTTGATTGTTATAACAATTGGACTTTTGAACAATTGTACAAAATTATTACTCCTACATGCTCTTAACTTTCAAGGCTTTTTTCTCTTTAAAATTCTACAATTGGTTAATTAAAGTTTTTGTGAATCCAACTATTAACATGATGTAATTAGTAGTATAAGGAGACATACAAATTCTTACAAAAGGACTACTAATAATGTTGTATAACTTTGTCATTGCAACAACTCTATCAACCCCACCATTATAAATAAATATTGACGTTTTACCATACAATAATCCAATATATACTTTTAAATTTTGTCCCCTTTAAGTAATCAAGGACATTACAATTGACATACTTCCTGTTGAAGGCTTTCTGTAGGCTTATCTAGGCCACTTAATTTTAAGATCAAACCAGTGTTTTAAAGGCGCGTAAGCCTTGAGACACGGGCATAAGTCTTATGAATTTACGATGCGTAGTCTCATGTATATTTAATTTTATAATTTTATAATTTTATTACTAAAAAAAATAAAAGTAAAACTTTCAATTATTTTACAAATAAATTTTATTAAATAAGCTATGATACATTTTTTAAAGAAAATTATGATTTTTATTTGAGAAATGTATTAATCACCAATAATGAAGAAAAAGTATGACAATTACTATTTGAGAAATATCATTTCACTAATAATAAAAATATTATTTAAAACAAAAAAGATTTTAAAAAAAATCCCAGAGCATTCGCATTTACGCTTGAAGCTTACGCCCCAAATTTTAAGTCTTACAACATATGGATCTACGCCTTACATTTGCGTTCCAATGCGTCTTAGATGCCCCCGTCTCGAGGCTCAGCCAAAAAAACATTTTTGAAAATATTGGATCAATCTTTAACTTCACCTACACGAAAGAAAGAACCTTGTTGAAGGTTCTTCTTGGCCACATAATTGAAACATAGGGGCGGCTATAACAAATTAAATCTTCGTATTTGAAAGATAATTGATGTGGATTGTATTATTGTAGATATATGAAAAATGGTAATGGTACAACAAACAAAATGAAATATTTAGTAGCGATAAATTTTTCTTTTAACATCATTACTGATTATCATAAAAAGAATAAATTAAAATTAATTGAGTATTTGAGTTAATGTCATTGCATATAAAGTCATTAAATATTCCTATTTATTATTGTCGCTAATTATTAATATGGAGAAAATCATATTCATTACCTAAAATTCTTTATTTTTTAGTGTAAAACAATTTTACAAGAAAGATTGTGAGCTTCATTAGCACTAATTAATTATAAGTGCATTACTACTAATGTCCTGGTGTGTTGTACTCTCTTGGTCAAATCAAAATTCACGCTTTTGAAGTTTAAACTCTCATACAATGTAACTATGTATTTCAATGAGATGATTGTTTCGAAAATTTACTTATAATACCTACCTATCTTAGTCTACTTTATTACTTTCTCCGTCTCATATTAGATGGATAACTTACTAAAAATATTTATCTCATATTACTTGATTACTTATTAAGAGCAGTGGTGGAGCCACCTTACTATTATGGGGTTCATCTGAACCCCCTTCGACGAAAAATTCTATAATTTATACATAGTTAAATAACTTTTTAGGCATATATAGTAGATGTTGAACCTCCTTTGTCTACTTCGTGTGTCTATTTGTTCAGATTTTGAACCCTCTTACAGAAAATCCTGGCTCCGCCACTGACTAAGAGCATGTTTGACATTACTGGTAAAAACTGTTTATTTCTAGAAATGCATTTTTCAAATAGTTTTTTTGAAAAGTGCATTTAAAATATTTATTTGTGTTTGACAAATTCATTTGAAAAAATGTTTTTGATAAGTAATTTGTGTTTGACTATCTTTTTTAAAAATTGAGGGTCAAATTACGAAAAATGACAAGTATCAATGTGATTTTAAGATTACTTTGTAAATAGAAGCTATTTTACGAGCCAGTAATTAGGAATTGTTCGATTTTTATCATTTTTCGTGTATATTCGCCTATGGATCTACTATATAACAAAAATTTCATATATGCTTGCGTGGATGACATATAGCACATAAGAAGGGTGTTTTTAAATAATTTCATTAAGTAGAAAAATTCTTTTAAGATTGTCAATAGTTGGAAGACCAGAGTAATAATTCACATCAAATTTAAGAGTTTATTTTTATCTCTTGTATGTTTAGTCTTATCAAGGTTGAAATAAAAAACAAAACATAGTAATGCATGATTGATTTGAAATTTTACCAATAAAAGAAAAGAACAAACGCGAAGATCGAACTACGACAAAACTATGAGCCCATAACTCTGAATCTCCGTCATACATACCACCAACATATTGTTGGAAAAAACGCGGACAAACACAAAGATATATATGGTCAAACGATAGAAATAAAATGGGAAATAATGACACCGAGAATTTTACGTGGAAACCTTTCTAAATAAGGAAAAAAATCATGGGCCAAGAGGAGCAACTGATATCACTATAGTAAGGAATTTTACTCTGTGTAGTGACGAATACAATACTCAAAGTGACTACTCCACACTCAAAAGGAACAACACTCTTTTGGTTTCCACCTTACTAAAAAATATCGTTCACACTCTATTTTTCTTCACAGACTATTTTTCTTGTATCGTCAATGGAATACCTCACTTTGCTCTCAAAGTGATTTTTATCTCTAGCTTTGGTGTATATTTGAAATGAGCAATAACTCAGTATTTATAGGAGAAATCTACTCCTAATGATGTCACCGGTGATATCACAAAAAAAACAAGGTTTTAACCTTTGCACCTATGCAGATCTCTTGGTAAGATTTTAGTTTAAAAAGAAATGGTGAGCTTTGGTTTGTTGCAACATTTGTTGACTTTAACAATAAGCAACAAACATTAATTCAACCTTTCCTTATGTTTATCTACAATGGGTATGGACCCCACAAATCTCCCCCTCGAGACCCATTCATTGGAAGGAGGTATTTTCATCTTCTAGAGAGAGCTCATACCCACAAATTCTTTGTATAACTCGAACTTGTCTTTCGGTATCGTCTTGGTCAGCATATCTGCAGGATTTTCACTTGTGTGAATCTTTTTTATGTGAAATGATTCACTCTCCACTTCCTCACGAATCCAATGATATCTGACGTCAATGCGTTTTGTTCTTGCATGGTACATGGAGTTCTTACTCAAGTCTATTGCACTCTGGCTGTCACAATATATAATACTCCATCTAATTCAAATCAAGCTTTTGAAGAAATCGCTTTAGCCATATCATCTCCTTGCTGGCTTTGGTAGCCGCAATATACTCAGCTTCAGTTGTAGATAGTGCAACACACTTCTGCAACTTTGACTGCCATGATATAGCTCCCCCTGAAAAAGTAAACAAATATCCAGTGGTGGATTTTTTGTTATCAAGGTCACCTGCAATATCAGCATCTGTATAGCCTTTCAAGATTGGATTTGATGTTCCAAAACACAAGCATTCATCTGAGCTTCCTCTAAGATACCTGAGTATCCACTTCACAGCTTCCCAATGTTCTTTTCCCGGATTGTCGAGAAATCTGCTGACAACACCAATTGCGTGAGCAATATCAGGTCTAGTGCACACCATTGCATACATTAGACTTCCAACGACGGAGGAATATGAAACTTTGGCCATATTCTCTTTTCCCTCCCTAGTTGTAGGACACATCTTCTTGCTCAACTTCATATAACCAGCAAGAGGTGTACTAACAGGCTTAGCATTCTTCGTATTGAAGCGCTCTAGTACATGTTCAATGTACTTCTTCTGGGACAAATAAATCTTTCTTTCATCTCAGAGACGAGTAATTCTCATGCCCAAAATTTGCTTGGCATGACCCAAGTCTTTCATAGAAAAAGACTTACACAATTCTTTCTTCATCTCGTTAATCTTGGAAGTATTCTTGCCCACAATCAACATATCATCCACCTACAGCAAGAGGATGATAAAATCATTGTCAGAAATTTTTTGTTTAAATACGCAATGATCTGAAGAAGTCTTATTATAGCCTTGCTCTCCCATAACAGATTCAAACTTCTTGTACCACTATCTGGGAGCTTGTTTTAGGCCATAAAGACTCTTTTTGAGTTGCACACAAAATTTTCTTTACCTTCTACTTTGAAGTCCTCAGGTTGTTCCATATAAATCTCTTCTTCTAGGTCACAGTGAAGGAAAGTCGTCTTCACATCCATCTGCTCAATCTCTAAATTAAGACTAGCAGCCAAACCTAAAACTGTGCGAATCGAGGACATTTTCACAACAGGAGAAAATATTTCGTCAAAGTCAATACCCTTCCTTTGACCAAATCCCTTAACAACCAATCTAGCTTTGTACCTGGGCTTCAAATTGTGTTCTTCAACTTTAACTTTGAACACCCACTTGTTCTTCAAAGCTCTCATGCCTTTGGGCAATTTTACCAACTCATAAGTGTGGTTCTCATGCAAAGACTTCATCTCATCTTGCATGGATTCAATTCATTGATCCTTGTGCGCATCTTTCATGGCCTCCTCATAACATTCAGGTTCTCCCCCGTCAGTGAATAACACATACTCATTGGGTGAATAACGGGAGGAAGGAAACCGCTGTCTTGTGGACCTCCGAAGTAGAATATTTGATTCGTCCACAACTTCATGAGCAACAGGATCATCAATAACAATATCATTGTTATTATCAACATCAACATGTTGATTCGATACGTGATTTTGGGCGTCACCATGATTATCAAGCCCAACATAATCATGCACACTTGTGTGAGGAACTTCATCATGATGAACTATACCATCAAAACTTGAAGATTCTACCTTCTCCGCTTTGTCAATATCTTCAATTATTTGATTCTCCATGAAAATAATATCACCGCTTCTCACAAGTTTCTTTTCAATTGGATCATATAGCCTGTAACCAAATTCATCTAGGCCATATCCAATGAAGATGCATTGCCTTGTCTTGACATCTAACTTTGACCTTTCATCTTTCGGCACATATACAAAAGCTTTGCAACCAAATACTCTCATATGGTCATAGGAAACATCCTTTCCATACCAAACACTATTTGGTACATCACTTTGCAAAGCAACAACATGAGATAGATTAATAACATATGCAACGGTCAATAAAGCCTCACCCCAAAATGAGTTCGGCAACTTTGCTTCAGAAGGCAAACATCTAACTCTTTCCATCAAGGTCTTGTTCATCCTATCAGCCAAACCATTAAGCTGAGAAGTCTTGGGAGGAGTCTTCTGGTGTCTAATACCTTGATGCTTGCAGTATTCGTCAAATGGTTCACAATATTCACCATCATTATCAGTACGAATACATTTTAGTTTCTTTTCAGTTTCTCTTTCAACTGAAGCTTTGAAACTGCTTGAAGACACCTAACACTTGGTCTTTAGTCTTCAAGACATAGACCCAAAGTTTTCTCGAGCAATCATCAATGAAAGTGACAAAGTAGAGTGCACCATCCAATGTCTTTGTGTTCATTGGACCACATAAATCAGAGTGCACCAACTCAAGCAACTCTGTCTTTCTCGAAGGTGGGTAGGACTTATATACCAGTCAAGCAGTGCTCACACTTTTCTAATTTAGCACTTTGGAAATTTGACAATAATTTCTTCTTGGCTAGAACATTAAGTCCTTTCTCGCTGATGTGGCTAAGCCTCTTGTGCCATAATGTTGAAGAGCTATCACTCTCAACCGCATTCACCATATAAACACAAGCAGAGGTCGTAGTCCAGTATAGACCACGTCGTTTGTTACCACGAGCCACAACCAAGGAACTCTTAATGAGATTCCATTTTCCATCACCGTTGGTACTAACATATCCTTCATCATCTAAAACACCAATAGAAATTAAGTGCAGACGAACATCAGGAGCATGTTTCACATTGTTCAAAACTAGTTTAGTTCCAATACTAGTTTCCAAATAAATTGTACCAACACCAACCACACTAGAAACAGTCTCATTACCCATACTCAAGGTTCCAAAATCACCAGGAGTATAGGAAGAGAAAAAATCCTTCCTTGATGTCACATGAGATGCGGCACCAGTGTCCACAACCCAGCTTGACTCATCACAATCAATATTTATCATATCCGCATCAAGTACAGTAACAAGATCTTCGGTGGTAACGGTGTCCAGGCAATTTTCATTGTCATCTTCTTTAGTTTCCTCTTTGTTTTTGTTCTCCCTCTTCAACTTCTTGCAGAACTTCTTTGTGTGCCCTTTCATGCCACAATGATAGCACTCAATATCCTTAAGTCTGCCTCTGGATTTGCTCCTATTTTGTTCTCTATTCTGAGAACCACGAGTTTTGTTTCTCCCACTGGGGCCAGTTATCAGGACATCCGACGAAGAGGAACCTTGAGTTTTTCTTCTCATCTCTTCGTTCAAGACACTACTCTTGGCGGAATCCATAGATATCACACCATCCAGAGCAGAATTTGACAATGAAATTCTAAATGTTTCCCAAGAATCTAGTAGGGAACCAAGTAGAAGCAAACCTTGAATTTCTTCGTCAAATTTGATGCCCATAGCTGATAATTGGTTCATGATCCCCTAAAAATTATTCAGATGTTCTGTCATCGGATAGCCATCGTGATACTTTAAGCTCAACATCTGCTTTATTAAGAACATTTTGTTATTGCCATTTTTCCGAGCATACAAACTTTCAAGATGCTCCCATAGGGTTCGAGCATGTGTCTCCCGAGAAATATGGTTCAACACATTATCGTCGACCCATTGCCTAATGAATCCACAAACTTGTCTGTGCAACAAATTCCACTCTTCATCTGTTTTGTTATCAGGCTTTACAGTGGTAAATACTGGTATATAAAAGTTCTTAACATAAAGCAGATCTTCCATTTTCCCTTTCCAAATGGCATACTTAACACCATTCAAAGTAACCATTCTACTTGTGTTGGCTTCCATTGTTTTCCCTAAAAATTATAGTTATCGCAAATCAAAGTAAATCTTTTCTGATGTGGAAGTTCAGATTGTGCTGCAACCACTGAGCATACTCAGATATAACATTGGCTCTGATACCAGTTTGTTGGGAAAAACGCGGACAAGCACAAAATATATATGGTCAAACGATAGAAATAAAATGAGAAATAATGACACCAAAAATTTTACGTGGAAACCCTTCTAAATAAGGGAAAAAACCACGGGCCAAGAGGAGCAACTGATATCACTATAGTAAGGAATTTTACTCTGTGTAGTCATGAATACAATACTCAAAGTGACTACTCTACAGTCAAAAGGAACAACACTCTTTTGGTTTCCACCTTACTAAAAAATATCGCTCACACTCTATTTTTCTTCACAGACTATTTCTCTTGTATAGTCAATGGAATACCTTACTTTGGTCTCAAAGTGGTTTTTATCTCTAGCTTTGGTGTATATTTGAAATGAGCAAGGGTTCTATATTTATAGGAGAAATCTACTCCTAATGATGTCACCGGTGATATCACAAAAAACACAAGGTTTCAACCTTTGCACCTATGCAAATTTCTTGGTAAGATTTTAGTTGAAAAAGAAATAGTGAGCTTTGGTTTGTTGCAGCATTTGTTGACTTTAACAATAAGCAACAAACATTAATTCAACCTTTTCATATGTTTATCTACAATGGGTATGGACCCCACACATATATATTAGATTAATAGATCATATATCTCCATTTCTAAATCAGAGAATTTCTATTCGTATTATACTATAAAAAATATTTTTAATAGGGAATTGTTCCCTTTAAATGGGTCTTGTGCATCGCAATAATCAGGGTAATATGTCCCGAAAATATTTAGAAAACAAGAATCACTTGTATATAAAGTTATATATGAATCTTACGCGACATAAATTTAAATTAGTCAAATTAATATACTCTAAATACTAGATGACTAAAAGAATGAGATGCACTCATGTACAAACTTATTATAGGACATAGTTATTTCTTGAAACTATTCTATTGCACATTTTAAAATTTTAAAATTATCATGATTCATGACAAGTCGATCTCCTCTTAAATTTTGGATCGAGTTAGCTAGTAAATTGGTTTTATGTTACGTAATTACATGATTAAGTAATAACATACATACTTATATTAATTAAATTTGAAAGCTCACAGTATTTAACCACCAAAAACATGCATGGTAGCTGTTCTTGGTCACATGGGCTGTTGTGTATATGTTGTTGCATTGAACAATAATAATTCAAGTGTGTGTGGTTGCTTTGAGTCATCAAGCATTAGTCATATCTTCACTTCTATCCCCTAATCTTCCCATCCTCACTAGGGGCCACTTAACATAATTGAAGATATAAAATAAAAATTTAATCAAAGGCCTAAAATTATTACTTTATATTCTTTTTTTAAAAAAATAAATTTTTCAAAGAGCTTTTTTAAAATTAGTTTTAGGTAAGGTTATATCAATTCAACTTGAATAATATTATTTTACTGAGGCAACCATGATATGGATTGTTAGCAAACTTTTATAAGTAATAAGTTTGAAATACTTTAAATAAAGGAAAAAGGGTCTGAAAATACTTCAACTTTGATCGAAATTGTTGTTACGATATCAAACTTTATGGACGATTTTTTACCCCCTGTACTATTTAATTAATAGTGTATTTTAAAGGTATATATGTGCCCACGCGGCCACATTACTATTTAAAATGATGCAATATTTTTGATGTCCATGTAGACACATATATACCTTTAAAATACACTATTAAATAGTATAGGGAGTAAAAGGTCATTCCAAAGTTTGGTATTGTAAGTTGTAACAACAATTTCGACCAAAGTTGAAGTACTTTTCAGATCATTTCCCCTTCAATAAAGCTAAGAGTTAGAATCATAGAATATGTACGTGATTCAAGAAGTTGATAACTTGATATGACTTATAACTTAAATATGTTTGTGTAATGCTTTGAAATTTTAAGAAGAAATTAAAAAAAATGTAATTATCAATTTCAACTATTGATTGATATTTTTAACAAAATATTACACTAACTTATCAAAAATTTGAGAAAGGAAATGCAAAAGGAGTTGAACAAAAAAAGATGAATAATGTGTGTTAGCGATAAGATTTTCATGGTTTCTTCTATTTGCAATAGGGTTAAGGAGGATAAATTAATAAAATATTTTTAATTTATGCAGAGCAGATTAAAAATTTTATGGGTTAAGCTCAACCCCCGCATTGCAGCCAAATTGATTCAGGTTTGTTCCAAACCTATTTTTGCGCCCCTGCTCAGAAACATGAGTGAGCCTCAGCTATACCTAGAGGCTAGACACATTAGTTTTTAGATTTTTTGCACATAAGTAGATTTAAAATAATTTTACAAAGATTCAAATAAGGTAGGTACATAAAATATTGTAAATCAAATTTGAGGGGAGGTCTCTGAATTATACTTTAAAACACTTTCTCTCTTAAAAATCATCAAAGTCTAACCAGCTTCTGTGACGAGTATTAAAAATGAAGCTGTAATACAAACTTGTACTCAGAATCCATTTTTACTGGTATCAATTAAAGACATTAATTTGCTACCTAGATTTTCCCCGGGTGTGTCTCCTGCAAATTGAAAGGGGAATATGCTACACTGACATTCCATGGAAAACCATATTTGATTGGTAGCCAAAGCCATCGAGATGACATCAAAATTTACAACAATCATGACACATCCACGTTCAATGTATGCCAGCAAAAGATCCAACACGAACAAGTCAATGGACTAGGAAAGTCGTGAGACCTCACTTTTGCTGATCCGGGTCAATTGAACTCAACTTGGATTAGCCACTTTCGACTTGTTATTGCAAGTTTCTCCTGAAAAAATCAGACAACTTGGAAGTGGCAGCACGTCCTCTCTCCAAACAGCGTATGTAGTCATCAACTGAATACAGGAAACATCTCAAGTCATAACAGTTGATCTAAGCACTCTTATGGAACAAAAGCCAACATGAATTCCACTAAAGTGGACGACAACTTTTTCTGTCAGTTTATCAAAAATGATGTCCAATAGCTTAAAGAGAAAATAGCTACCAACTGTAGGCCAAAGGTTAAAAAGGTCCCACTTTCTCATTCTTAATCTAACTATCTTCTTAGGTTAAAAAAATCAAAAAGTGATAAGGCTCCAAAATGCATATACAACATTGAATGTGATTGGTTTTAACTCTTATCCAGATATCATGCAATGTGAAAATGGAGGTCACATTGCAGGGAGGCCAACAAATACAAGAGCGGAATAAAGGGGAAGCAACATACATCTACTAAATACAATTTAGCATTAGATCTCACGTTCTTTGTCAGTTCCATAAGCAGGTTAAAACAAACTTTACAGAATTAATTCCACATATTTGACTCTGCAATCAAACTAAAACACAATTTTTTGAGAAGTAAACTACAACTACAGACTGCAAATGTTGTAACTACTTAATTCAAAAAATTAAAAGCAATTGTGAAATATCATGCTGAAGGTATTGCTCCATATACAGTACATGTATTACAGTGACCAACTATAATGCATCACTCGTTGCAAAGAGATTAATCGTAAAGATACCAGACAAATAGCTATCCACTAGCAACAAGAGGAATCAACAAACTGTTGACTAAACTCTAAGCTCCAACCAGAAACCAAAGTTTCATAACCAGGCAGAATATCAAAGAACTTTGAGGTAATGAAGCTCCCACCATACATAATAAAAGCATAGTGCTACCTCAAAAGCATAGACTGCTGATTTTGGGGAACACAAAACCAGCAGTTCCATACCAGTACAACTTTGATGATACAACAATCATAGCAGTAAAAAGAACTTCTACAGATAATCATTAATGACATTAGGAATGTAAGTGCATAGATTCAGATCTTACCCGACATTACACCATGCGTAGAAGATGTTATAAGCCCGTGTTCCATGGGTTCACCTCTCACCTTCAATGCTTCTTCAGGAAGCACAGATAATGTCGAGTTCGGAAAAACTAGATATACAAATGCCTTCATTCTCTGTTATCATCGCGTAAGCAAATTATTCAACATTATAGTTGCATGAGTATGAGCTAGTTAAGAATGCTAAAAAAGCTTACAAATTACATGAAAGACTAAATGGAAAAAACCTGTTCTTCTAGCTTGCTAGGATCCAGTAGAATATGTCCACTCTCTGTTAGACAACAACATATTGCAACTACAGAAAACAATAAGCCTCCATCATTTCATCTTTCCTCATATTGATCAATAAGTAAATTATCAAATAATGATGCTAAATCACAAAATTGCAGATAGAAGATTAATACCAGCAAGGTGCTTCAAAGGAATGCCAGCATCCACAAGGGCAGCACATAATGCATTTATGGCACATGGGAGAAGCTTAGGAAAAATGCAGTCAAGGAAGTTTGTTGACTAACGAGCAAATCAAGGTTGAAGAATGATGTAACATCAGTAATTTGCAGGATTCTAGCATCACATGATAGAAGAGATAGAGGTGGTTCCCCTTAAAAAAGATAGGTCATTTTGCTGAGTTTCTTCAAAACGGTTTTATCATGGTCACATAATATTGTCCTAATTGGATATTGGTTCCCGAAAATTCAACTATCTAGATATTACAATAGATAAAAATGTGACCATAAAAAGAGTTACACCCTTCTGGCAGATAGGTATACTCTGTCCTCTCACCATCCCTACTCTCGACCTTATAGAGTATAACCAAACTACGTTAGTTTGTCCCACATTTATTGTTGAATGTGCATTTGGTCTCTTTATATGGACTTGAGCAATCATCACCTCATGAGATAGCTTTTGAGGTTGAGCTAGTCTCAACGTCTATTTCTTTAACGTGGTATCAAAGTCAAACTCATCCTAGTTCTAGGTTAACCAACGGTTGGGCCCCCACAAAATGATGTCCACGCTCCAGTTGGCAGGACCGAGCGTGTGGAATGTATGATCCCTTAAAACAATTGACTCTTGAAAAACATCAAATCTAACCAGTTTCCAGAACAGAGTATTAAATGAAGCTGTAATGCAAACTGATATTCAATCCATTTTTTGTAAGTAACCATCTGGGATTAAAAAATTGGTATGCTCATTCACGTATAATTTGATGGTTTGCTCATTTATTCAAATTGATGAGAGCTCTCTTCACGATATCCCTGAGCACTCTCAGATATCAGGGTGTAAATCTTTTAAATTGTAGCAACATAAAGAGTTCAATAACTAAGGATACAGCTCCATCATCGTTGACAACCTGCATCAAAACTTAACTACTTAAGTTTGATTGGAGCTATCATTATGATTAAACAAATAGATATACAATTAGCAATTCGCAATTAGCCAAAAAAAACAAAAAACTAACAAAATCATAATAATGCATAGAAGCATGAGTTTTCCGATATCATGAGTTTCAGATGACACAAAGCCAACCAACAAAGATGTCAGAAACTAGTTCAATCAACACAACTGTCTTATATGGGTATAAATGTAATGTTCATCATTGCCTACACTGCACTCCAATATCTTAGTATACTGATGGGAATACTTTTTAGCCCCAACAAAAGTGGCTAGAACGTGCACTTCAGCCTTAATGCTTAATTGAGTAAATGACGGAGCAAAGTGAAAAGACTAAAATAAAATTCATAACATCTATGTAGCCCAATTGTCTTTAATCCCTCAAAGGTGAAACGGAGGGACATTTAGAAGCTCTACTCCAGACTTGGGCTATAACTTATAAGTGACTGCAACATAATCATTATTCATTGCCAATCTAGGTGATTATGTCTTCGGCATTAAGTACCATATCCTCTTTACATGCATTATATGATGCTCTTTGAATCACAGATTACAGCCTACTATGCTTTGAGATGATGGTATGATGTTGGTCCCTTGTAAAGAAGGGATATCATATGCACGTTTCTCAACATTTCATCCTACTGCTTTTCTCTTCATATTTTCCTATCACTGTCTTCTCTTTGGATAGTTGTAACTGCTACAATGAACTTCTTTCTACTTTGCATTCTGTTCTGCTCTGAAATATCTAATTCTCTACAGGTACTTTCATCATCTTCTTAAGCTTGTTACAGATAGTAAAAGAAGACCATCAACATGGAATGTTGCTCCTCTAGCTCTTATGTGAGTAGTTTGGAAGGAGAGAAATAGAAAGGTAGAACAAGATTTTGTCTATTTGAGGAATATCATGACACCTCTAGTTTCCTTTTGGCGCACCTTTGAGTTTCTGGTTTGTATATAGGTAACTTTTGTTTGTAGACAGGGATTTCCCCAATAACAAAGAAACAATTTACCTAATAAAAAAAATGTCCAAAATTTCACTACTTCCCTAGTAAGTTTATAGCCTTCAGACTTCCTTCAACAATTAGTCTTCTAAACATGTAAGAGCTGTAAGTTGTGAGTGTTAAGTACTTTTCCTTCGATAACAAACTCAAGTTCTTCATCCAGACTACAGCTATAGTACAAAGCTAAAAACTCATCTACCAACAGAATGAAGACCTAAACCCCATATATACAACAAGAACGACATCTCTCCTCAGTCCCTAGCTAGTTGGAGTTGGCTTCATGAATACTCAACTATTCATCTTGCTCCATTGAAAACCACTGTATTTAATAGTTTAGGCCGTCTTACACTTGAAGTTTTTTACAATTTTACTGACATACAAATCTCTAACAGTTAACACCTTCTGAATTGCAGCAGGTAAGGTTAACATATGTCTATTGAATGAAGTTACTCTTTACTTATTATTTATAGGCTGTCTCACCTGAATGATAATTGACGTGGTGGTATTTGGATGAACATTCAAAACACAAATGCTTTGCACAGTCTTCTTCAAAATCATCTCATACTCCTTCTCCGCTTTACCTAAACATAAATTAGATTTTGAATTACAAAAGATGATGCCCCATTCACACATATAATGTAGCAACACCAAACAATTCGTTGAACAAAAATATCAAACAATGCAATTGGCCTATTCATCAATTAGAGAGGCCCATCACTGCATTTAAGGAAACTAACCAATCTGCCCCGTTTTTGGCTTCCAAATGACTTCAAAACATGCCTTCTCTGGATTCTCGTTCTTGTTTGTTCCAGCCTTTGGTCCATAAACAGCAGCAAGAACTTTCGTCTCCCCTGTACACAAGTATAAAAGTTTCCAACTTTAAATGAAAACTACTAAATTGAATCACCCAAATTTATGATTTAAATACCTTGAGACCAACTTGCAGAGCCATGAGCGCGATTAAGAACATTACGAGTGCAACTCAATGGTCTCAATTGATTCGCTGTTCGCCCATCTTTTCTATCAATCTCCATAGCTCCACAACTTCAACAATTTTATGAAGACAAGGGGTTTAGACTAGGGTTTTATGGGGGAAAAAAAAGAAGAGGAAAGTGGAAATTTTATTAGACAAAAATAATCAAATAATCCTTATATATACTCCTATAAATATAATCCTTTAATGGGTTAAGACCATCAAAATACCCTTTTATTTTCGTTTATTAAATAAAAACTTTTTGTCCAATGTCAAACTATTAGATCAAATATATTCATGTCGTTGTAAAAATATTAAAATATGCCCATATTTTAGATAAAATATCCCAAATCAAACAAAAATGTACTGAATTTTCCCTAAAATAACTCACTCCCTACACTCACTAAATTAAATAAATCATATAAAAATTAAACTCAATTATAAACATCTCAATTCATTAAATTTGTTCTCGTTGGTTGCTACCTTTTTATTTTTGTTTTCTTTAATTAGTTTCGTTGTTCAGTTTCATCAAGCATCAAAGTTTCAGGTTTTTTTAGTAAATTTTTATTTGTTTGTAGTTAAAAATCATCTCCAAGGTTTGTCTTTTTATTTTTATTTTCTTTTGTGGAATATGTATATATTAGACACGTGTGTTTGTGTTAATTTTTTTGTCTCACTTTATGTGACGTAGATAAAATATAGAGAGTCAATTAAATTTTTAATATGATTTTTAAATATTTTAAGTTGGTAATTATTGTAATTTATCATAATTTTAAATAATATATGTTACTTTTCTTGTCCTATGTAGCATAAACAAAATTTTAAGAGTTGATGTGTTGTTAATAATTGATAGTTATAATATTTTTTTATATAGTTTTTAAATTAAATAATACATGTTATGTTGTAAAACTTAAGAACAATATAAAGATGAAGACAAGAAGAATATTAGACAAGAGGAACAATATGAGATAATTTTATTTCGTTCAAGTGGTCACCAAATCTTCAAGTGTATACAGTATGAACATTTATGTCTCTATTTATAGTATAACATAGAGGCATACAAAAGGTTAGTCATAAACATGACATAAACATGAATATAATGGGTGAGGTTATGAAAGTGAAAGGTTACGAAAATAATGTTATAAAGGTGAAGGTTATGATCATCTTCATAATGGAGGAAAGTAATTGAGATAATGGGTCAGAGTAACTTCTTGGTGTAGTCCATGGACATCCACATTATAACATGTTACTTCTTTTGTCCCATATTATGTGATATAAATAAATTAATTTTATGAATCAATCAAATTTTTTTATAAGCGATCGATTTTTGTATATGTTTTTTTTTAATATATAATTTGTCAATTATCATGATTTATAGTTTTTTTACGCAATTGTTAAATATATATATAGAAATAAAAATAGGACAAACAAATTAAAACGGAAGAAAAGATAAGCAAGCATGTGGGGGTATATATATATATATATATACGTACTAGAGGGATATGGTATCAATATTTTAATTTTTGAAGTGGTAAATACTCGAAGATACGTCACTGGCTATAATAAGCAATTAAGATTACATGGAAGAGCTTCTTCATGGGTAATACAAATTACATTAACTAAAACAATATAACACCATCAACGCCTATAATATCGACTCAACCCTCTAAAATTTAAACGCAGGTAAGAGAGTTCAACTACTTTTAACAGTACTGCGTAAAATAACTATTCGGTGTTCGATATTTTTGTATAGTTATTTTTGAAGTATAAAAGTAAAGAATACTTAGAGTTTTGATGAAATAATATCTATATAAGAACATAATGCTAAAATTACATTAGCTTATATTTTCGATAATAGAGAATATACTATAGGAGTCTATGAAAACTGATATCACTACCCTACTTTACAAATGTATATAAATTATCAATATCAAGCATGTACTACTTTCAATCTTAAGTACTCAGGAGCCTCGTATTATTCAAAATTAAACAGCTTTGTTCCGCTCTAATTTTTATTAATCAAACGTAATTTAAATTTTTACTCTTAGAAGAATTTATAACTATCAAAAGTAATTCAAATTTTTACTCACTCCTAGAAGAATTCACAACTATCAAACGTAATTCAAATTTTTACTCACTCCTAGAAGAATTCACAACTATCAAACGTAATTCAAATTTTTACTCACTCCTAGAAGAATTCACAACTGGATTATAGATTCCCGCAAAGAAGAGTTTAGATGTCAACATCATCTACTTTACATATATAATTGTTAGCTCCGGTAACCAATGCCAAGATCATTCACATCCCTGACACGAGTATCAATTTTCAAACACGATATATGTTACCTTACGGATAAATTTGTTGATATTTAAGCCAGCCACAACATTTTGACCCAAAATTTTCAAAATAACTTGAATGGAACTTTACCTCGGAGAATTGTTGCACATCATTTGTTGGCACTTAGGTAGACCAAATGCTTAGAGCCTTATCAACTCCTGCAGCACACAAATGAATATTCATATGATAACAAAAGATAGAAGGGCATATACAAACAACAGCCCCTTATACACTCAAAGCAATGTTTGTTGAAACTATAATATTCAAGCATACTACACCCATTAATTGCTCAATACAAAAAATTTGATATTTTCATTCGATTTCAATTTAGCTTTAGATTGTAGACTAACAAACCACTAAATTGATTAAAGATCAAAATCCAGAGATCCTGCGTTATATTCCATGCTAAGTTTTTTCAAATTACCAACCACAAAAAAGATTATTCAATTGTAGAAAGTGAGGTATACAAGTCTTGCACCTGATAAAACTCTCAAAGCTTGCATTAAAAAGTTCTCAAAATTAACCAGAAAGGAAATGTAAAGATTAAGTTTTATGCATGATTAAGCTCCGTAGGTGAGTAGATTACCCACCTACGATTTAGTTTCGACCACATTCAGTGTGGCTCTGGCTCAACTCTCTAAAACTTATTGAAAGTAAAAACATATATATAAATAGGAAATAGATATGAACACAAAGCAAGTCTCACATCTCACCTTTGTTAGAGACACTTGAGTCATATGGCCAACATAGAAGAGGAAGTAGATGCAATAGTTTAACTCCTCTATCAGCAAGGCATGCATGATTCTTCCAATATAGAGGATCAACTTAGAACTACACATAAGAACCACATATAATACATAAAATATTCTTTAAAATTTGAATATTATTTTTCTTCTAATCTAGTTTACCCACTGTGTACGACATTCACACAGGCGAGCCAACCAGTGGTGTGGTACATTCCAGAGGAATATGAAGAGGAAACACATTTGGGGAAGGTAAGTGGAAAAAAACAACTGCCTCCCACAAAATGAAAACAAATAAAGATGATATACCTGTCTGCCAAAGAAAAGGAAAATTAGAGGTCCAGGACACGTGGACTCAAGCAACAAAATAAAGAAATAAAATGTGCCCAAATTTTCGTTCCCTTTGGTACAATTACTTTATGTTATGTTACTCCTTTTGCCTGTTCACTTATAAATAAGGATATAACGTGATATGACACTTTCGTATGGCCTTCATTCATATATTTTATTTTATTTACAAAATCATATTCTTTTAACTCATACCTTTTCTATAGCCGAATAAGTCAAAAAATGTCGAAAGATTTTAGGAGAATAAATAAGGAGAGAATCAGGATTCTAAATCTATATTTATGGATAATGAATTGCTATTTCTTAAGCCTAACATTAAAAGTAAAATATAATAATCGTATTTTGCTAATTTTTCAGAAAATAAGATTCCTCTGTTGGTACACTTTAGTAATTGTGTATGTGTTTTTCTAGAAGAATTTGTGTAGATCAGTGTTTTAAAAAGTCGAGGCTGTAAGGTGATGTGTTTTACTTAGTTCAAGATAAGGCGTAAGCCTCGAGACATGGGGTTCAAGCCCTATGAATTAATAAATTTTTAATTATAATATAATAACGCAAAATTATAAAAAATATCAAAGTTTGAAATAATTACAAACATGATAAATGAATTCATAGAAAATTAACTTATAACATGATTATACAAGTATAAATAAGCTATATCTTTAAATTTTTAATAAAAAAATATTTTTTATCATATTATACAATTCACCCGTAAAAGAAAATAATAAACAAAACTTACTAGTATGATGATAAAAAATATCACTCAATAATAAATAAAAATAAAATTATTTTCAAATAGGTAAATAAAATATGATAACTTTGAGATTTATGACAAAACCATGAAGAGCAATGATAAATGAAAAAGTAAAATTTCATTACATATTTTTAAAAAAAATATTACGTAATGCATAATCACCTTCACAATGTTATCAAATAGTATGTGATACTACAATTGCTGTTTGAGTTACTCTCAATTTTCTTTTCTCTATAGATTAAAAAATTATGAAGTATCATTCATTTATTCAAGAATTATGAGGATCAACAATGTTAACTAATTAAAATTTAAAAAACGCATAATTTGTCTAAGATCTATTAAGCGAGCCCCGAGCGTTGGGCGTACTTAAGGCGTACAGTTGGGCGTTTAGGGCGTAAGTCTTATAGAGAAATAAATCCCAGAGTCTCAGGGCGTTTTGCACGAGTCTCGCCCCACGGCGAATTCCAACAGAGTCTTTAAGAACTCTAATGTAGACCTTTATTATGATTTTAAAAAAAATTAAAGCATATATAGAAGTTTGGATATGAATTTGTAATATTTGGGGGAAAAAATAGAAATTGAAGTAATTTTACAAATGAGTGTTTGAAAATTGAAGGTATAATAGGAACATATATTTTGTTTGAAAAGATATTGAAGTTTTGTGAAATAATTTCTTTTTCTTTTTACTTAAATTTGAGAAATCTCACCTTAGCTAAAGCAAAAATTAACTAGAGCATATAACTGAAAAGTAATTTATCTTATTTCTGAAAATCAGAAGAGCAAAAGATTTGTATGTCTAAACAAAGAGTGAACTCCTATTTGATGTAATAGATTTTGAAGTAAGAATTTGAAATTTTGGGTTTTGAAGTTGTATTTTTTTTTTAATTTTTATGATTTGGAGTAGAGACGAATATGATATGATATGGTATAATTTTTGAAAATTTGATTCGGTATTGTGATTTTTATTTTCAAAAATAATAATCCACTACATCAATTTGGCATGGTTCGATATTATTAAGTTTGATTTCGATATTTTATTGTATGATAAATTAGTAATTATAGTTTATTCAATTTGACTTATATATACTCATATAAAATAGAATTATTATTTCAACTTTTCAAAAAATGTTCTAATTACATCAAACTATTGTCTTACACATATAGAAATACGTATTAAAAAGAAAGTATGATTAAGCAATTTTTTGTTAATCAAATTATACAAAAAAAGAAGAAGGCAGTTTCAATCTGAATAAAATTGTCAAAAGTTCTATCAAATAAACATTTAATTTTGTTCTATCATTATTCATTAGTATTATACAACAATATATATGAATTATTTATATAACTATATATTTTGATACGATATTTTAGATTTTATTTATAATTATCGAATATTATATCTAACATAAAAAAAAGTTTAAGATGTTTAACATATATCATACCAAAATTCATAATATAGGAACCATAATATCAAAAAAATTGATCTATTATGGTGATTTGGTACCTATTGTACCATGTTTACCTCTTGTTTGAACATGTAGTTTACTTGAAATAAATTAAAATTTTATGGGTGAAAGTATCAAGAAATTCAAATTTTGGCATGAAAAATTGAAAATGTTTATAGATCAAAATTGTAAAATATAATCAGATTTTATGATCAAACAAATATTTAAAGATAAAATTATAATTAAACTCTAGCTAAGTAATAAGACGTCATCAATTCGGATTTAGTTACGACTTCAATGTGGGCTCTGGGGGTGGAAAATCAAAAGTCGAGGCTTTAATGCGGTCTCAAAACACAAAATTAAAAATTAAAAATCAAGGCTCCAATGTAAACTCTAAACATCGGATGAGAAATAAAAAAGAAGTCAATATGTAGAGATAGTTGGGGTGATTTGAACCCATTTGGCCATAAAATATTTACTTTTTTCAGATATATTATTTCACCTTACTTAAAAATAAATATTTGATCATGAAAATTTAAATACGCTTTGAAGTTATATTTGGAAATTGAAAAATAACCAAAAACACTCTGTTAATTTTTACTTATAAAATTTATTATTTTATTTTTAAAAAATATTTTCTTATTTCCACAAAATAATCCCACATAAATTATATACATTAGGATTGTGTATCGGCCGGTTCGGTTCGGTTTTAAAGTTGATCGGATTGGCTTATTGATTATCGGTTTGTAGATATGCTAAACCATTATAAAACCATTAAGATATTGGCCTATCGGTTATTGGTTTATCGGTTTTTGATCGTTATCGGTTCGGTTATCGGTTTAATCGTTGAGATTTGACACAAAAGAAAAAATATTAAAAATCACTTAGAAACAAGATGATAAACCAAATAAACCATGCACTTGAGTTCACAAGTCACTTCTTGTTCAAAAGCAAACACTTTTACAGTGTAGAATAACCAAGTGTTTGAGACAACCAAAATAAAAGTAGGAAATTAAACTCTAAGTCGAGGACTTTATATACAAAATGGTATAAATATAATTATTTAATTTACTATCGGGTTATCGGTTAACCCGTTAAGAAAAAACTTCAAACCGTTAAGAACCAATAACCCGATAACAAAAAAAAATCAAAACAGTTATCAAAATCACTAAACCAATAACCCAATAACTTTTTTATCAATTCGGCTTATCGGTTTCGATTCGATTTTGAACAACCTTAATATACATATTCAAATAATGTAAATATATTCAAATTCTATATATAAACAATAAATACTATACTCAAACATAATTCCAATATTAAAATTTTCAAACAATTTTTTTTTAATTTTCATGATCAATGAGTATTACTGACAAGTGACAACTTGCCATATATCTTAATAGTCTGAAGAATTGGAAAAAAAGTGAATCAATATGTTGATATAGGTAGAGTGATTTGAAGTCTAACAACTTATTACCATATATATAAGTAATCCCAAGAACAGAAAAAGAGAATAAAATCCAATTACGAGGAATTAATTAAAGGAAAGAAAATAAATATGGAGTGACATTTACGTCAAATATCGTGTCTATCAATGTTAAAAAATTCGACATATTTTTGAATAATATGATCATACACATATTTCAAACAGGATAATTACTAATAAAAAATTTATTTATAATAAAAATTTACAAATACTATATATGAGTGTTTTAAAAGACAGGGCATAAGGCGAGACGTTTCTGTATAGGGCGAAGCGCAAATCCCGAGATAAGGGTAAGTTTCATAAATCTACGAGGCGTAATATCATATATATTTAATTTTATAGGTTTATTACTAATAAAATACGCAAAAGTAAATCTTTCAATAATTTATAATTTTTATTGAGATAAATATTAATAATCAATAATGTAGAAACAAAATATTATAATTACTATTTGAGAAATATCATACATCAATAGTAAAAATATGATTTAAAGCAAAAAAAAATTTTAAAAAATAAATTATAAACACCCGATGTACGTTTTTACACTCATAACTTACATTTTTATGCCAGAGTTTACACCTCAAATTTAAAACTTACGTCTTTCATTTATGTTCTGAAGCGTCTTTGACATGCATCGCTCCAAGACTCGCTCTAAAAATATTTTTTAAAACACTGCTATATATCTTCGTAGGATTCATTTTTAGATCCAATACTCACTAATTCAATATAGAAAATTCATAACATGGATCAAATGAATCTGGTGACTAGTAAGATATGTATAAATTTTCGTTAGAAATTTAACTCTAATGATTATAATTATTTTTTTAAAAGAATAAGAACAAAAATCTCTGACTTAAAAGAGGACATGTGGCATTCATTAAACGCTGCGCCCCAAAATCTAGCCTCTTGCATGGCTTTGCACACTTGTTCAATTTCATGACAGGACAGGTAATTCTTATTTCAATTTTGTTTTAATCGAGTTAAATTCGATTAAATTTAAATTTACTAAATCTCGTATTGGGATTGATAAAATCCTTTGGTGTTTTTCTTAATTAAATAGTATAATTTTGTAAGGATTAAAGTTGTAAATTATAATAATTTAGTGCTAATTTGGATTTCTTAAGCCAAAAAAAAAAATAAAAAATTACTCTTTGGACTTACTTCAAACTTGCCGAAGAATAGGTCAGCAAACTTGTTCTTCTTCTTCTTCTGTTAGGGCTAAACACTGCATGTGGTATTTATAGATACAGTATCAACTTATATCATATCTAACTTTTTTCTCCTCCCTGTGAAATTGGATTTTTATCATCAATTTTTCATTGAAATCTCTGTGAAAATCTTTTTGGTTTTGATGATTTCTTATTTTGGGAAATTGACAGGGGAATTTAGATGAATGTTGTATAGGTAAGTGGTGAATTCAACTTATAAGTTATGGCTGTTGCTGATTTTCTGTGCCGGGCTGAGACAAGGAGAGTGTTATGGGTAATGGGAGGTGTTTTTGCATTTTCTATACTTTTTCAATTTTGTGAACTTCCATATGGGAATTTCATAGGATCTTTATTTTCTGGAATGAATTTCAATAGAATGAACTATGTTAATACACAAATCAATTTTACTGGTGGATTTGATGAGAAAATCAGTAGAAACGATTCGATTTTTTCGATTGAATCAAAGAAGAATGATGACAGTTCTGGAGTGGAATGGCTGAAACCAAACACGAATTTAGCACCACAAAGGGTTATGGAATTCGGGAATAGATTCGAAGGTAACCATGGAAATGTAGCTCCGGTGTTTGAAGAACAAAATAACGACGATAACATTGAATCATCGCCATTGATTTCATCACCTCCACAAGTTGATGATAATTTGATTGTTCCTATAGCTTCTCAGACTGATGAAATAGCTGTTATTGTTGTCCCTTTAAACTCGACGAATGCCACAATACACCTGATGAATTCACCAGCTCCCTCTGTTTCACATACGCATGTTGACACCGATAATTCGACTGCATTGGCTAGTTCTCATAATCCAAATGAAGCAACAGGGCTATTAAGAAATGATCATGCCTTGTCAGGGAATGGCTCCACTATGACCAAAAGAACTCCTGCTGCGAAAAAAGCGTCTGTGGAAGGTGTAGTGTCAATATCTGAAATGACTAATATGTTGCTTCGGAGTAGTCACCCATCAAATCTTTTATCGGTATGTATAGGTATATGTAAGATTAGGAAAGGCTAATTCGTTGAATCGAATCGTTTCTAATTCCTTTTGCTTATTGAATCCTGGCAGAATCCGGCGTGGTCTTCAGCTGGTGATGAAGAATTGCTTTGTGCAAAATCACAGATTGAAACTGCACCTAACAATATCAGTGATCTTGGCCTATATGCACCAGTTTATCACAATGTGTCGAAGTTTAAATGGTACACTTTATTGTTTTAGAGGTTTTCATAGCTTACAAATACATTTTTGTTCATTTACTAAAGTTGTTTTGGAAAGATACAATCTGTTCATTGCTACTGTATCAAATTTGGGTCTTAACTAGTTCGATACATGAAAGGATCATTTATAAGCTGTGTATTGCATAATCTGCTTGATCGTTTACCTAATAAACATGAATTTCTGCCAGCTTGACATTGGTTATTAAGTACTTACATATTGGCTTTTGCTGGTTTGGATGAATCGTGAGATAGCACTTAGCGGTATGTTTACCAGATTTCATTCATCAAAATGCAGGAGCTATGAGTTGATGGAACAGAATCTCAAGATTTACATCTATAAGGAGGGCAAGAGACCCATATTCCATCAACCAAAGCTCAAAGGCATCTATGCTTCAGAAGGTTGGTTCATGAAGCAGTTAAAAGCGAGCAAGCAGTTCCTCACCGATGACCCAAACAAAGCACACCTGTTTTACTTGCCTTTTAGTTCTCAAACTTTGGAAGAAGTGGTGTACGTGCCTGGTTCTCACAGCTTCGATAAATTAAAAGCATTTTTGAACAACTACCTCGATTTGATCAAGGGAAGATATCCTTTCTGGAACAGAACACAAGGAGCTGACCATTTTCTTGTTGCTTGCCACGACTGGGTACGCTGTTACAAGTTTTATAATGATATATGTTCGATCTGTCTCACTTTGATTGATAGGAGTTGTGAATGGTTATGAAGTGTGTTCCTATTCTTTTATCTTAGGCCCCGGAAGAAACTAGGCGTGAGATGGCCAATTGCATAAAGTCTTTATGCAATGCTGATTTAAGAGAAGGATTCAAGTTTGGCAAGGATGCTTCTCTACCAGAAACAAACATTGTCTCAACTAATCCCTCGAGAAGCCTTGGGGGAAATCGTCCTAGCCAACGAAAATTCCTTGCTTTCTTTGCTGGAAATATGCATGGGTATGTCCGTCCTATACTTCTAAAGTATTGGCAAAACAAAGATCCAATGATGAAAATCTATGGCCGAATGGACAACCATGACTATATCCTCCACATGAAGAGCAGCAAGTACTGTATATGCGCAAGAGGTCATGAAGTGAACAGTCCACGAGTCGTGGAGTCTATTTCCTACCAATGTGTCCCTGTGATCATATCTGATAACTTTGTACCGCCATTTTTGGAGACATTGAACTGGGAAACATTTGCTGTTTTCGTCCAAGAGAAGGACATTCCAAATCTAAAGTCTATACTCGAATCAATCCCGCTAAGAAGATATCTGAACCTTTATAACAATGTGATGAAGGTACAACAACATTTCCTTTGGCATCCTGAACCAGTAAAGTATGACACCTTTTACATGATACTTCATTCTATTTGGTATAATAGAGTTTTCCAGATTGCATCCTAGCAAGTTTTGGATTTGGTGATATTGTAGCTTTTATAAGGAAAAAAAGGAACATTATTATTATTATTATTTCGATTGATTGGTGCTACTCTATTTGTCCCAATTTAATCGACTACACACATCTTTAATGTAACATTACAAGATGCAAAAATCTCCCCCTGTTTCTTTAATTCTGAGTCCAATCAAACTTAGACACTTAAACTATGATGGACGGAGTATTACAATAGTAGTAATCTGTTTGCAAATTAATTACACAGTATTATTACGGACGATTGTTAATGCGATGATTAATGTTGACTCTTTGGCCTAATTATTTAGTCCCACATCGGAGTTTTATGTATTGTGAAGGAGAATTTGGGGTTATAAAAGAACTCCTCCTCCTTCATTGTAAAATGCACCATTTGTAATCTCTTCTCTCTATCTAATAAAAGCAGGCTGCTTTGAGCGGTGCTCGGAGATTAAGCTTTCGCGGCTGAACTCCATTATTAAAATTGTTCGGTCTCTTTTCTCTTCTTTTCAGTTAATATTCGATATTACTTGTCGGGTATCTTTGTTAGTGTTCTGTCCGGTTCAGTTCATTTGAACCGGTTCATTTCACTAAAGTTGTTCCGTTTTGTAGGGAAATTACCCGAATTTCCCAACAAGTGGTATCAGAGCCAAGGTTCTGTCTGAGTATGCTCTGTGGTTGCAGCTGAGTCTGATCTTCCACATCAGAAAAGAATTATTTTGGTCCTTTTGTGTCGAAAGATTTTTCTAAGTCAGAGTTCTGTCTGAGTATGCTCTGTGGTTGCAGCTGCGTCTGATCTTCCACATCAGAAAAGAATTATTTTGGTCATTTTGTGTCGAAAGTTTTTTCTAAGTCAGAGTTCTGTCTGAGTATGCTCTGTGGTTGCAGTTTAGCCTGATCTTCCACACCAGAAAGGAATTACTTTGTCTCAGTAGAAGCCTTCGATTGTTTGAATTCTGTTGTAATATCCAATATTTTTTTTGAGTCTGTAATGGCAAATAAAGATCAAGAAATGGAGTCTGTTGCAAATATTCCACCGAAGACATCGGGTGCCTCGTCATCATGGTCAAGATTCCCGATGTCTACTTTGAAGTTGGCGGTTGAAATATTCGATGGTACGGGCCATTTCGGTATGTGGCAAGGGGAGGTTTTGGACTCCCTTTTCCAGCAGGGTCTTGATATTGCTATTGAAGAAGTCAAACTAGAAGGAGTTGAAGATAAAGATTGGAAAATCATTAATCGGTTGGCATGCGGAACAATTCGATCGTGTCTATCCAGGGAGCAAAAGTATGCTTTCAAGAATGAGACTTCTGCATACAAATTGTGGAAGGCATTGGAGGACAAGTTTCTGAAAAAGAGTGGTCAGAACAAGCTCCTAATGAAGAAAAGGTTGTTCCGATTTGATTACAAACAAGGTACTACTATGAATGAACATATCACTATGTTTAATCAATTAGTAGCAGACTTGCTTAATTTAGATGTCATATTCGATGATGAAGATCTGGCTTTGATGTTGTTATCATCTCTTCCCGATGAATTTGAACATTTGGAGACAACGTTACTTCACGGGAAGGAGAATGTGTCGTTAGATGCTGTTTGTTCTGCTTTATATAGTCATGAACTGAGAAAGCAGGATAAGATGAAAACAAAGGCAACAACATCAGAAGAAGTATTGGTGGCAAGAGGTCGTCATCAAAACCAGACAAAAGGGAGAAGAGGAAGGTCCAAATCAAAAGGTCGAGCCATTGCCAAAGATGAGTGTGCTTTCTGTCATGAGAAAGGGCACTGGAGGAAAGACTGTCCAAAGTTGAAGAAGAAAGGGAAGGCTCCGCAAGACGCCAATGTTGCAGAATGCAAAAGCGATGCGGAATCAGATATCTCTTTAGTGGTCGCTCCTACAACATCACATGCAGATGAGTGGATATTGGATTCAGGTTGTACCTATCATATGTGTCCCATTCGGGAGTGGTTCTTTGAATTTCAGGATCTCGATGGCGGAGTTGTTTACATGGGTAATGATAATTCATGTAAAACAACCGGAATAGGTTCAATCAAACTGCAGAATCATGATGGATCCACCAGAATCTTGCGAGATGTGCGGTACGTGCCAAAGTTGAAGAAGAATCTCATCTCATTGGGGGCTTTAGAATCTAAAGGCCTAGTTATAACGATGCGAGATGGAGTTCTTAAAGCAACTTCTGGAGCGTTGGTGATGTTGAAGGGTGTGAGAAAGAACAATCTGTATTACTATCAAGGTAGTACAGTGGTCGGGACAGTAACAACAGTAACTTCTTGCACCAAGAAAGATACTGAGGCAACGAAGCTGTGGCATATGCGGTTGGGACATGCTGGTGAAAAATCTTTGCAAATTCTTGCCAAGCAAGGATTGTTGAAAGGTACGAAGACTTGCAAACTTGAGTTTTGTGAACATTGTGTTCTTGGAAAACAACGAAGAGTGAAGTTTGGCACTGCAATTCATAATACCAAGGGTATTCTGGATTATGTGCATTCAGATGTATGGGGGCCTGCCAAGACTCCGTCTCTTGGAGGAAGGCATTATTTTGTCACTTTTGTTGATGATTTTTCCAGGAGAGTTTGGGTGTTTTCTATGAAGAACAAAGATGATGTACTTGGAATTTTCCTTAAGTGGAAAGTTCAAGTTGAAAACCAGACGGGAAGGAAGATCAAGGTTCTCCGAACAGACAATGGTGGAGAATACAAGAGTGATCCGTTCCTTAAGGTATGCCAAGACTGTGGCATAGTTCGGCACTTCACCGTCAGGAAAACACCGCAACAGAATGGGGTGTCAGAGCGTATGAACAGGACACTTGTGGAGAAAGTTCGCTGTATGCTGTCTAATGCTGGGTTAGGCAGAAAATTTTGGGCTGAGGCGATAACATATGCTCAACATCTCGTCAATCGTTTGCCATCATCTGCTATTGATGGCAAAACTCCATTAGAGGTATGGTCTGGAAAACCTGCAACTGATTATGATACTTTGCACGTTTTTGGTTCTGTTGCATATTATCATGTGATTGAATCAAAGTTGGATCCACGGGCAAAGAAGGCTTTGTTCATGGGATTCAATGCTGGAGTGAAGGGATACCGTCTGTGGTGTCTCGAGGCAAAGAAAACAATTATAAGCAGAGATGTTACCTTTGATGAATCTGCCATGTTAAAGAAGGTAAATCCAGAAGATGCTGAGAGTACTCCTGAACAGGTGGCGTGTACTCCGAAGCAGGTGGAGTTTGAGGAGACAGTGGTGATCCCAGCACGGAGCACCACGAGTGACTCTCCTACGGCAGAAGAAGAGTCAGATGAGGAAGAGGTTCCTACCCAAGAACCTCTACAGCAATCGGAGCCAATTGCAGTTAGAAGACAGAGACGAGCGATCCAAAAGCCCGCTCGTTTCACTGACATGGTAGCTTATGCACTTCCAGTTTCAGATGAAGATGTTCCATCCACCTACCCAGAGGCCATACGAAGTTCAGAAAGTGGCAATTGGGCAGGTGCAATGGAAGAGGAAATGCAATCCCTCAAGAAGAACATGACGTGGAAGTTGACACAACTACCGATAGGCAAGAAGGCAATTGGATGCAAATGGGTATTTGCAAAGAAAGAAGGATTTCCCGATAAAGACGATGTTCGCTACAAGGCAAGGTTGGTAGCTAAAGGCTACGCTCAAAGGGAGGGAATTGATTATAATGAGGTATTTTCTCCAGTTGTTAAACATTCCTCCATTAGAATTATGTTGGCCTTGGTAGCGCAGTTGAATTTGGAGCTAGCTCAACTTGATGTGAAGACCGCGTTCCTACACGGTGATTTGAAGGAGGAAATCTATATGACTCAGCCAGAAGGAAATAAGGTTGCTGATAAAGAGAATTGGGTTTGCAAACTTGTCAAATCATTGTACGGACTGAAACAATCTCCGAGACAGTGGTACAAACGATTTGATAGTTTCATGAAGGGTCAGAAGTACAAGAGAAGCAAATACGATCATTGTGTGTATTTGCGCAGGCTTCAAGACGGTTCCTACATCTACTTACTCTTATATGTTGATGATATGCTGATTGCAGCAAAGAGCCAAACTGAGATTGACAAACTGAAGGCTCAGTTGAGTAAAGAGTTCGAGATGAAGGATTTGGGGGAAGCCAAGAAGATTCTCGGCATGGAGATAAACAGGGACAGAGAGAGAGGCAAGCTTTGGCTGTCACAGAAGCAGTATTTGAAGAAGGTACTAAGACGTTTCGGTATGTACGAAGATACAAAACACGTGAGTACCCCACTTGCTCCTCATTTGAAACTGAGTAGCCGGTTATCTCCGACGACTGATGAAGAGCGAGAATACATGGCGAAAGTCCCGTATGCAAATGCAGTTGGAAGCTTGATGTATGCAATGGTGTGTACGAGACCAGATATTTCACAGGCTGTTAGTGTTGTTAGCAGGTACATGCATGATCCAGGCCAGGGTCATTGGCAAGCTGTGAAATGGATTCTACGGTATCTGCAAAATACCGTAGATATTGGATTGGTATTCGAGCAGGATAAATCACTTGGTCAATGCATAGTTGGATACTGTGATTCTGACTATGCAGGTGATTTGGATAAGCGACGATCTACAACTGGCTATTTGTTCACTTTAGCAAAAGCGCCAGTTAGTTGGAAGTCTACTTTACAGTCAACGGTGGCTTTGTCTACGACAGAGGCAGAGTATATGGCGATTACAGAGGCTGTAAAGGAGGCGATTTGGCTTCATGGGTTGCTTAAAGACTTGGGAGTTGGTCAGAAACAACTTGAGGTTTATTCTGACAGTCAGAGTGCTATTCATTTAGCAAAGAATCAAGTCTTTCATGCACGGACGAAGCACATTGATGTTCGCTATCACTTTGTGAGGGAAATTCTCGAAGAAGAGGAGATACTTCTGTTGAAGATTCATACTACGGAGAATCCCGCAGATATGCTGACCAAGGTGGTTACAAAGGCCAAGTTTGAACACTGTTTAGACTTGGTCAATGTCCTGCACATTTGAAGTTGGCGCCTCACGGCGCAAATTTGGAAGCAACGTGAAAACTGCTTTTATTATTTGTTTGTTTGAGAAGATTTGTATTTGGTGGGACTGGATATTAAGCCAAGGTGGAGATTTGTTGACTCTTTGGCCTAATTATTTAGTCCCACATCGGAGTTTTATGTATTGTGAAGGAGAATTTGGGGTTATAAAAGAACTCCTCCTCCTTCATTGTAAAATGCACCATTTGTAATCTCTTCTCTCTATCTAATAAAAGCAGGCTGCTTTGAGCGGTGCTCGGAGATTAAGCTTTCGCGGCTGAACTCCATTATTAAAATTGTTCGGTCTCTTTTCTCTTCTTTTCAGTTAATATTCGATATTACTTGTCGGGTATCTTTGTTAGTGTTCTGTCCGGTTCAGTTCATTTGAACCGGTTCATTTCACTAAAGTTGTTCCGTTTTGTAGGAAAATTACCCGAATTTCCCAACAATTAATAATGATAAAGTCTTTAGGTAGTGAATATCACAATGGGAGAAAATCATACCATACATGATATAACTATTTAAGCCCTTTTTACAGAAATATGGAAGTATTTTTTTTCCCTTCATATTTACTAAACCTAAGGCGTAGCAATAGTTTATCTAATGTAGTAGATTTACCCTCTCTAATCCTTCTTTTAGGCTAAAAATTAGTGATATAGTTTCGTGATAGTGGGCTAATTAAAAGGAAAATGAGACAAAAAAAAATCATATACTATCAAATATGTTATTCCATTCAAACTTACGTTTTTTCTTTTTCTTTTTCTCTATTCCTTGATTTTATGCATCGAATTTGGTAAAAACGGTCTTTACTATTTTTTTCTTTTCTACCATACTTGCTAAGTTGGAAAAAGTAATTGGATCATAAGATGTCTTTAAATTTTTGGCAAAACTTTGACATCTCAAAACAAAAACGTTTGGATTAATTATATCGATTACATCGAAGAGGGAGAAAAATACACGGCATATATATATTTGTATGTTGCTTGTATTTGTTTAATACAAGTTACATTGGGATTAGTTATGCTGTGATAAGTTATATTGAGATAAGTTATGTTGGAGTTTTTATTATTGTTTAGTTTGTCATATTCAACTTATATTCATCGCATAATTTCTAAGAATAAATTGTTTGTTTACAGTAACCCTCTTCACTTTATTTTATTTCATTTTCTTTTTACATTTTCTTAGCAAGCTTTAATTAGTTATTCATTCTTTAAAATAAAATTTCCATCTTATTTAGCTTAAATGTTTTGTGTGTGCATTTCCATGATTATGCCGTGTGTTCTTAAAATTAATCTTTCATCTTATTTAACTTAAAAATAAAACTTCCAGCTTATTTTGCTTAAAATAAAATTTCTATCTTATTTAGCTTTAAAGAATTTCCATCTTATTTAGTTTAAAAACAAAACATTCATCTTATATAGCTTAAAAATAAAACTTCCATTTTAAGTTTATTAAAGTTAAAGAAGTATCATCATTAAAGTTATCTAACTTTAAATTGATATATTAAATATATTTTTAAGTGAGTAGTTACTATTTAATTAAAAATCTGTAATTTAGTAGTGATCAAGCAAGCATTTTAAAAAATATATATAAATAAACATAAAAATTAGACAAATAAATTCAACTTATAATATATTCATAAAATGTATTTTTTTAATAGAAAAATATATTATCATAAGAACAATGAATAATTAAGGTTGTGAATGTTATTATAAATGTTATTAAAAATTATGTTAATATACATGAAGTAAAATGGTGTAGAAAAGAGAGTTTAAGGGGGTATTTTTTTTTATTTTACCTACCTAATCTTGGGATTACTTTTACACCTAGGTCCCCGGGAGAGATAACTTATCCAGGACTAATTGTTAATCCTTGGATAGGTTATCTCAACCTTTGCAACGAAACAACATATTAACAACCACGTAAAAGTTCTTTTGGGATTAATTCCTTTTATTCATCACACCAAACGACCCCTAAGGTTATTATATCATTAAGGGATCGTTTGGTGTGATGAGCAAGAGAATTCGATCCAGGGATAATCTTAAGTGACATTTAATCTGGTGTATGGTTGTCAAGGTGGAATATGAGATAACTTATCCCAGGATTATCAATTAGTCCTGGAATAAGTTATCCCTCTCTGGGGGTGGAATAATAATGAATAATAATCTCAGGATAACTTATCTTGGATTAGGTAGATAAAATAACAAAAATATCCTCCTTAAACCCCATTTGTATACACCACTTTACATTCATGTATATTAACATAATTTTTAACAACATTTATAATAAGATTCACAATCTTAATTATTCGTTGTTCTTATGATAATATATTTTTCTATTAAAAAGTTACATTTTATAAATACAAATTTTTATTTATGAATGCAATATAAGTTGAATTTATTTGCCTAATTTTTATGTTTATTTATATTTTGATTTCTCTCAAAATGTTCACTCCATTACTAAATTGCATAATTACAGAAATCCCACCTTTTAGTTTACTTATTACCATTATCCCCTATAAGTTTCACAAATCTCCAAAATTTCTCATTTTTTTTCTTAAGTAAAAAATGTCATTAATGTATCCGACCTTCCATCAATGTATCTGACCCTCTTTTAATGTATCAGCGGTTTAATTTTTTGGATATTAATGTATTCGGACCCTCCATCAATGTATCCGGCCCTCCATTAATGTATTTGACCCTCCATTAATGTATCAACACTTTGATTTTTTGGTCATTAATGTATCCGGACCCTCCATTAATGTATCTAACCCTCTTTTTAATGTATCAGCGCTTTGATTTTTTGGTCATTAATATATCCGGATCCTCCATTAATGTACCTGTTTGAGAGATTTTTGTAATTATAAACTTTAAGGGATAGATTGTAATTTTGTCTTAAAAGTATGTGTTTCATATATTAATTAAAATGTAAATAACTTTAATAATAAAATTTCTTTACTTTTCATAAACTTAAAATGGAAGTTTTATATTCAAACTAAATAAGATGAAAGTTTTATTTAAACTAAAAAGGTGAAAATTTTATTTTTAAGCTAAATAAGATGAAAGTTTAATTTTAAAAACACACAGCACAATCATGAAAATGCACGGCTAAAAATATTTAAGCTGAATAAGATAAAAAAAAATTATTTTTAGGAATGAATAACTAAAATTTGCAAAGAAAATGTCAAAAAACAAAAAACTAAAAAAGTTGGAGATTTTTTTTAAAAAAACAAACAACTTATTCTTAGAAATCACGCAATGAATGCAAGTTTGAATATGACAAACCTAACAAGCAATAAAAAATAATTCAAGCATAACTTATCTTAGCCAGAGGCGAACCCAGAATTTGAGGTGCACCACCAATTATAATGCACGTTAATTAAAGTCTGTACCCAATATTGATTTATATGAAATACAAAAATACGATATTCATGTATAAATAAATTAGATGACTCTAATCGATAGTGTGTTATGTGAAGTGGTGGATTTAAATTTCACTTTGCACCATGAGGTGAAAAAAAACAAGAAATGAGCAAATGGGGATTCAAACCTAATCCCTCCTCAATGAAGTTCAACATCTAACCCAACTAACCCAACTCGCTTTTGTGTCTTTGGGTGCCTAATAAAATATATGTATATCTCAAGGTGTATATATATACGTAATTTTTTAAAGTTAACGGATGCACGTGCACCCGTAGGGATACACATAGATCCGTCCCTGATCTCAACATAAATAATCCGACCATAATTTGTATTCAAACCAAACGACCCCTAAAAGATGAAATGAGATGAATGAAATCATCACTCTTAATAAAAAAAAAGTTAAAGGGAGATACTGCTATTTTATTTGTATTTGATTTTTTAAATTGAAGAACAAGAAAATTCTAGTATATAATAACAATAATACTGGTAATTAAAGAAATAGACGGGTGCTCCATACAGAAACCTATTCTAGCACTAGAGAAGAGAAACAATCAACTACCTACTTACCATCTATCATAATTTTCGATTTTTATACTCTTCTATCTATAGTCATGTCCCTGAAAATTTATTACTATGTTATATCTAATCGCCTCTCTTCAAACTTATTATTTTTAATCTCTCGCAACTCCTCATTGATAAAACATTTGTACGTACTCCTCTTTACATACCCAAAATCAAGAGCTTCACAAACATTCATTCCTCCAGCCAAGAGCCATCCATGTGTGCGATGGTAGCACATCTATTAGATTTAGTTGCGCAGTCGTCCTTAAGTTATAGGTTGTTTTGGTACGAATGAATCCATAAAAGGGGTTTAATCATTCTAACCAAATGGAATCACATCTTTGTTAATTAGCTCCATATGGGGTGGATTAGGAGAGCGGATCAAGTCGAATATGAGTTGATCGAAAATGATTTAAATAAAATACTCGATTCCACTAAGATGAGTTAAAGGTGTAAAAACGAGTTATCCAATAGATAATATGAGTATCCACATTATTATAGTGATTATCTTAAAATTCAAGCTTCAAAAGCAAAATCTCTTACCTCACTTGTCACCCCCATCCCATCCCAACCCCAGATCCTCAAAAATTAAATGGATCCATCAGTTGAACTCCGATCGAAAATGAATATTAAAGAGTTTGACTCGTATATAAATGGATTTTTTTTATCCATTTAACTATCCAGGTAATATGAGTTTGACTCGTTTTTTTACCCATTTAAGATGGGTAATTTGAATGGTCCCCATATAACTTACTCATTCTGCCATCAGGATTAAACTTAGTCTAACAGAGAGTGCATCATGCATGCCATTTCCAAGGGCAGGAAAGTGTTAGGTTGTGGAGCCTGATTAATATTTGATGTACTATTTATTCTCCATTTATTCTATGTAACAAAAAAATACTCTGATTATTAATATATATATATCCCACCGCCGTGAAAGTTTACTCACGGGGTGTTACCACGGAATTATTGTTTCTCTCTCTTTCTCTCTTTTTTCTCTCTTTCCCTCGAAAGTTCTTGTGTTCATTATTCATCAAGTGTGTGTGTGTGGATTCGATCCCAACAGAAAGAAGTGTACAGTTAGTGGTTTGATTCACAAACATATGCATGAAGAACACATACTAGAGAAACTGGAAAATCGCATTTCCATGAATTAATTAAGGTGGTGTTGTGGATTTGAGTATTGAAAACAAGAAATTCATAATGGTGAAAGATAGAGAGTTCCTCATCACCTTCACCAATTCATAAGGTCTGCTAGACATTATGAACAATTGCAATACAAATTTCTTGATTAAAGTAGAACAAGAGACAGGAACGTAACATACAGTTTCAATTCCAATCAAAGCTAAGGTAATGACGATATATAGCCATCCATCCACCAATTAATTAAAACTCTGGCACAAGATGTATATCATTAGTTTTCAGTTTGGCACCTATGGATCAATGATTCAATTTAACATATATGGAAGTAATTTTCTGACGGAAAGGCTGGAAAATGAGGCATGGTCACTGGAGACTTCATCTTTGCATTATATTATTCCCAAATATCATAATGTTGCTGAGACAGCAGCTGCTCTGCTAAGTATGTTGTATGAACTGTGACTCAAGAATAGAACCTCTCAAAACTTCAACCTGAATAGTATGGCTGATTTATTTTTGCTTTACTCGTTACAATGGCTGATCATCTTGCTAAATTAGCTATACAATCAGAAACAGACCATTTTATACATCAGGCGCTTATTTTCGGGACAAGAGAGAGCCTAAATTTTGTAAGCTAATTTATATATAAGTTCAGGATTAACATCTGTTGAAAATTTATACATTCTAATACTATCGAGCTTAGAATTTGGATCGCAACCTAAATCAATTATTGAATTGAACATAAATTGGTATACAATTGATCCCAAAAAAAAACAATGTAAAATACTATTAAGAGTAGAATCCGTAACCTAAATCAACTATTGAATTGAACATAAATTGTAGGGATTAAAAAAAACGCCAAACAGTGCATTAATCCTGGAAAAAGAACTTAAATATAGAAATCTACATGTAGCTCAGCTTCGTTAAACTTAGACTTAGAGTACTCAATTCCTTTTGCTTTCCAAAATGAACAAGTGCATTTTTATGTGAAGGAAAATACTTTCCAGAAACCTACACGACGAATATAACTCCTCCAAGACCTAGAACAGGCAGAGTGAGAGACTTTCGACAAACATCATGATGGGCGCTCATCCAAATCCCAAAACCTATGACGCCCACAGCTAACAGCTGCATTTTCAAGATCCAGATGGAGTACAAAAACAGTTAAACATCACCAAAAAAAATAAACTTCTTCCGCTAAGCGGGGTGGAATACCTGTCTGGACGGAAAGGGAAACAACTTTTCCTTTCTGCCAAAATGCGATCTTCACGTTGTTGAGAATTCTTCCGCTAAGCGGGGTGGAATACCTGTCTGGACGGAAAGGGAAACAACTTTTCCTTTCTGCCAAAATGCGATCTTCACGTTGTTGAGAATTCTCTGGTAATACTCTGCCAAAATGCGATCTTCACGTTGTTGAGAATTCTCTGGTAATACTTTCAACTTCACATTCTGCTCCTTCTTCTTGAGCTTCCGCTCCTTCCTATAATTATACATAGCATCCATACCTATTAACGCAAGAATATACCAACATAATGGCTTAAGAATACCAACAACCAAGCCATCACCATGTTGGGTTTAGCAAAGTGTGAATGGGAAAAGAGAAAGATAAAAATGAGGAAACCAATTTGGGGGAAAATTTGTGAATGAAAAGTCATTTCTACCATATCGGTAAAAGAAAAGGAATTGTTGTCCTTATATTAGGAAACACCTCATTTACTTCTTAAAGAGCTAAGAAGAAGGTGTCCCTCGCGCCATCGTCACACGTCTTAACAGAGCAGACGCGTCCCTTGCCGAAAATGACTACAAATAAGAGATTTTTTCCAGTTTCAAACACTGAATTTTTTTTTTCTTCTCTCTGCATACAAACAAATTTGTCGATCGACTGAGTATGTGTGTGACTTGTTGATGTTCTTACACTCGCTGAAATTATTGAAGTTTGAGGTACCGCTATTTCTGTAACAGGTTAATCTGTTTTATCTTGGGAGAAATTAATCCGTAATCTCGGGTAAGGATTAAATTTCTTAAGGAGACACAGTAATTTTTGTGAACTCATATTATTATTATTTTTTTGTCTATTTCATCTTCTTTTTGTTTCTGTTTTGACTAACCTTAATACAAGTTATAACACACCACCATCCGGTTGCACCATAGACCTTTTTTATCAACTCACAATAACAAGAAAATAGTTTGTTCAACAAAAAATATTCTGAAAAACTTAGTATAAAGCCCTTTTTTTTCAATGCCCTTTATATAAATAAACAAACCTTTCTCCAAATTCTATTTGAATGAGGTAATGTTTACAAATCCAAATCCTAATAAAAAAACATTAATAATGTATTACTACAATTTCAATCGGACGAGAATCCAATTCTAATTGGACTTCCACATCAGATAAATATTAATTATACTAGTTTATTGAATTATACAATAATTTTGCATATATAATATTAACTATTTAAGCCCTTTTATAAAAATAAAAAAAATGCAAGTAGCATCCATTTGACACCCCTGGGTGATTTACTCTGTATTTATCATTGTTATTTGATGGATATGAGTTTCAATTATTTACAGTTGCAGAAATTAGGATTTATATATTCATCTAGAGTAGTAGACTCTAGAGTGTCTTGTTAGTAATCAGACAAACTTGTGGAGTAGTAGTATATACCTTTCAAGTCAATCATCATTATTAACACCACTCCAATCATTCTATTATAGCTATTTGCTTCACTGGCTCATCATCTCCTTTTGCCTGTGATGAGGTTAAGTCCTACTTCCCTTCTACATTATTTGTATATGTCGCCGGCAACGGCTTAGCCAGAAATTTTCACGAAGGGTGACCAAACTTTTAATACTAGTTTTTTTTAATTAAAAAATGATAATTTAAAACTATCAAAATAAATAATCAAGTAAGCAATATTTAATCAAATATAAGAATATTTTTAATAGAATTACAAGTGTATAATTCAAAACTAACATAAAGAAAATAAATTACTATTGAAAACATAATTAAAAAATATTATTACAATTGTACTCGACGAGGTTTCATATCCTGAAACGTTTTTATAATAGACTCATTAGAAATAATACGAAATACTTTCTTTTCTACATAAGACACTATACAACCGTCAAGTCATTTTTAATATACTTCATTGCCGTGGTAAAAACAAACCGAAATATAAGTGGATAAGTTAAGTTTTTCTTTGTCCCTACGACCCTACCAATTTTCTTGAAAGTTCACCAAATCCACCTAAATTAGAGAATCTTTTATCAGTATTGCGTACATCGATAATATTTCTAGAGTATTTAGATCAATGTTTTATTTTTTTAGAATAATGTGACAACATCTCTAATTGATCTATCGTTGTTCCTTTATTTAGTTGACTTAGATGTCAAACTTTTTTTTGTAGTACTCTATGATAATAATTCATCATGTCCATTGAAACTTGAAACTAAAACTTAAGTTGGTTATTTTGTTATAAAATAAAAGAACGAGAAGAAAAAAAGAGAGAATTATTGAGATTCTATTATTAATAATGTGGTGATATAATTTGGAAAAATACGTTTCCTATTTATAGAGAAATAAAACTTTATTTCATAAGGAAAAAAATATTAATATTTAAAAAAGTCTTATTCCACAAGGAAAAAGTATTAAAATTTAAGAAAACAATCCAATTATAAGCTAAATATTTATATTAAAAGCTAAATATTTATGTTAAAATTGCGCATGTTTATTTATTTAATTAAATTTAAGAATTCAAAATAATTACAGAAAAAAGAAACACCATGCGGGAATTCGAACTGGTACGCATAGGAATCCAAATTAAATTCTATATACCAATATTAAGTCAAGACATTACGTGTATATATAGCGTAATTTTTTTGGGAAAGGGTGGAAACTCTGGAACCTACGTGGCTCCGCCCCTGATCGCCGAGATCAATAGGATCACTATCTTGCAAATTTTATTTTTTAAAACAAAAAAGAAATCTGCTGAAAATTTATACATGCTAATAAAAGCTCTGAATTCGGATGGTAAAACATAAATAGGTATACAAAGTACCAAACAGTACATTTAATTTTATAATTAAATTATAGAGAAAAAAAAACACTTAAGTGTAGAAATTGAATTGTCTGCAAAATAATGTAGCTCAGCTTCTACTCAATTCTTTGCTAAGAGGGGTAGAATTCTGCCAAAATGCGATCTTCACGTTGTTGAGAAGTCTCTCGTAATCCATTCTGCTCCTTCTTGACCTTCTGTTCCTCCTTCTTGATCTTCCGCTCCTTCCTATAATCATTAATAGAATCCAAAACATCCATACCTATTAACGCAATAGCATACAAACCTACTGGCGCAAGAATACTTAAGCATTCATTACCACCCTCCCCTTTCACCATATTAGACCTTTTTTTATCAACTCACAATAAACCTAACAAAAAAAACAGTTTGTTCAACAAAATATTCTTATTATTATAAGTATAAAACCTTTTTCAATATCCTTTATATAAACAAAACCTTTCCCCAAATCCTATTTGAATGAGGTAATGTTTACAAATCCAATTCCTAATAAAAAAACATTAATAATGTATTACTACAATTTCAATCGGACGAGAATCCAATTCTAATTGGACTTCCACATCAACTCCATGAATATTAATTATACTAGTTTAGTGTTAGCGAAACTCATTAAATGTATATTTAAAATTAATAATTTTTTATATATCATGCTACTATATAAAATATATCGATTAAAGTTTTATTTTTGCACACAAATAGTCGAAATATAGAATTGGGCTTGGAAGAAGCTCTAGTGGTTGAACATGAAGGAAGGAGGAAGTAAATTAAGTGTGACAAAGGAAGCCAAGGTCAATATACATCGGAGATGTATTAATGTTCATATACCATCAACTTAAATTTAATTTTCCTCTAAACAATCACGAATTATTGAAATTGAAATAAATTTTTTGTGTGTTTAATAAGGAAAGCTTTAGTGTGGCGGCAATGGTGACACACAAATTGCTTTAGATTGTGTGGCATTGTTGGAATTTATTTTTGAATCATCTTATTAGAATTTCTAGCTCTATATGACTAACTATGCCACTTTTATTCATTTAACTATAATTATTATAACCTAATAGATTGATAAATTACGAGTTGATTTCTCATATTATCAGTCAACTAATAGTTATTGTCTTAGAAAGATACGCTTTTTGTTAAAAAAAATAAGAATCAAGTTGAAAGATAATTTTTTGAGATAATAACTATTAAGTTGAGTGACCATATGAAAAATCAAAAAATTCAACGTTGGGGACGTAACCTCGAGCGTGACAAAGCCTCCAAAGGTAGGTCCTTTAATAGTGTTTTTGGCCAAAAACATCCTTCAACTATACCCTAAATTTAAACTACATCCTTAAAGTATCATTTTAGCAGAAAACATCCTTTATCTATACCCCAAACTTAAACAACATTCTTAAAGTATCATTTTTCGCAGAACAACTTTCATTCTTTTGTTAGATATTGGCAAAAAACTAAGGGATCTTACGAAAACATGAGCAGTTACGTGACTATCAACAAAAGTTATTATGCATAATTTCATTACTTTCTACAAAAAGTTCTTGAAAAATATAAAAAATCTTAGACACTGTTGCTTATGAAAACTAAAAATGATTGGAAGGTGAGAGCGTACATGATTTATCTTTTTCGTAACGGAAAAAAGCTGGAGATTAATTATTTTGAGTTTTTGGCCAAAATCATCCTTAAACTATACCTCAAACTCAAACTACAACCTTAAAGTATCATTCTTATCATAAAACATCCTTCAAGTATTTTAAAGTAAACAATTTTCATCCTTCTACTTGGACTTATCAGAAAATTAATCGATAAATCCCACACAAAATAAGTCGTCCCTTCCTAATTGTTATTCTTAGATATGCCAAGAATATTATCGTGAATTCTTTTTTGTAATTGAGTTAAGAATTATGCAAAATCTTTTAATTTGACCGTTTTTTCATTCATTTTTCATATAATTTTAATTAAAAATATTATTAGTTTAAATATGTTTCTTCTCAATTGAATATGTTAGAAGCGACATTTGTTGGAGAATTCCCCTTCTAATAATGTAGAATGAAACTCAAATACGAGACGTAATCAATATTTTGGTCACTTCGATATTAAATTGATCTAAAAATCTATTAATTTAATTGGTCAAGAAAAAGATAAAAATAATTAATCTCCAGCTTCTTTCCGTTACGAAAAAGGCAAATCATGTACACTCACATCTTCCAATCATTTTTAGTTTCCATAAGTAACAGTGTCTAAGATTATTTTATATTTTTCAAGAACTTCTCGTAGAAAGTAATGAAATCATGCATAATAACTTTTGTTGATAGTCACGTTAACTGCTCATGTGTTCGTAAGACCTCTTAGTTTTTTTACAATATCTAACAAAAGGATAAAAGTTGTTCACTTAGAAATACTTAAAGGATGTTTTCTGTTAAAAATGATACTTTAAGGATATAATTTAAGTTTAAGATATAATTGAAAGATGTTTTTGGTCAAAAACTCTCCTTTAATACTATTAAGTGATTACTATTAAAGGATATGTTTGTCTTCAACTAGTTTAATCCATTTATTGTTGGTACACATTATTTTAGACTCTTATCTCCATTGACTAATATATAACTCTACTATTTAATATGTGCGAGTCCTCAATACTATCAAACTACCAATACACAATCTCTACGTAGGTGAAATGTGAGTCTTTTAGTACTACCAAACCAATATATAATACGTAGGTGAAATTACTATTGAAATTTTACTTCCTTCCAATAGTGTACGTAGAATATTTCGTAAGTAGTATCTATATATAAAAATAAATAAATAACAAATAATTGATATAAAAACACTATCATAAAAATATTGTTTAGCTACTGAACTTTGAATGGATTAATCTCTGTCTCAATAAATCTTCACATTTTTGTCTTGATTAATTATGAGCACTTTTTAATTTACTAATATGCACATAAAGGTTGCAAATACTTGCCTTATTCCAACTTGTAGAATATATATGATATTTAATTTCACGAACAAAACATTGTACATTAGTTATGATGGCTATTAATTTTCCTTATGCGGTTAATCAAATCGCTCATTAAAAAGTAAAAGATAGACGCAGTCAAATGGTTAAATCACAATATATATATTGTTATTTTTCTAATTTATTTTCTTATATTTGGTTGAGGGAGCAGAAATTATTTCGTGGGAAATACTTTTTAATGATTAATTGATAAATGAAAAATATTTTTTAGAAAATATCTTTTATTTATGATTCGAGACTAAAAAAATACTCTTTAAAATAATAATTTCTGCTCCAAAAATCAACACCGATATTTAATCTAAGACCCCACCCCGATACACAAACTAGGACAAGACCCTGATAACCGTTTCAAAATCTGACCATGAGATCTATAGGAGATTATTTTTTTTCAAAATCAATTTTTTAAAAAAAGAAATATGATCGGGTCATTGGGGGGGGGGGGGACGTAGGCCGTGGCATAACAAATGTTTTTTTAAAAAAAAGTTGAAATATTTTTCAAAAATAATTTTTAATTTTTTTTATGGGGTTGGGGGGGGGGGGGGTGGTGGTGGGGGAAGCTAGGGATGATAAATTTTGAAAGATTACCCAAATATTTTTAAAAAAAATTTGAATTATATTTCAAAAACAATTTTTAATTTTTTTATGGGGGTGACGTTGTGTGGGGGGGGGGGGGACTAGGGGGCGGGATGGAACAAAAAATGATTTTTTAAAACAATTTGAAATATGTCACATGAAAAGTTGAAATTGAAATGTTATTAACAAAGGAAAAGAATTATTTTTTAAAAACAAATTTAAAAAAAGTAAATTATTCATTTTGAAACAGAGAGGAACATGTGAACCATGATTTGAAGACTTTGGGTGCATCAATATTATTTTAAAATTACAAAGTAAAATAACACTCTAGCTCGATCTGAACCAAGACAATGGCGGAACCAAGATTTTCAAGAAAAGGGTTCAAAATCTGAAAAAATAGACACACGAAATGGTCGAAGGGAGTTCGACATCTACTATATGTACTTAAACAATTATTTTAATCATGTAGAAATAATATAATTTTCCGCCGAATGAGGTTTGGATGAACCCCCTAACTGTAAGAAGGACTGTCTCAACCTCTAGGCCACTAAAGCCATCGCTTGGGGGCCCATATTCTTAGGGATCCCATTTTAATTTTATTTTTTTTTACTTATAAATGTTATTTTTAAAAAAAATTATATGTACTATGAGTTGTATGATTCTACTAAGAAAAGTGTATGAGATGAATGTAGAACCTGAATTTCGTAAGAAATTATTTGATGAAAATATTGATAATGAAATCACAAAGTCCCTTCAACACATAATAGTTATTCTGATATTGCTGGTTTAATTATTTATTTATTTTGGAATTAAAAGTATTATGAGAAACAATACAAATGGAAGATAATGATCCAAAAAAGGTACTCTGTCAAATAAAAATATTTGATTTTTTTTGAAATACCTATATTGCTTTTAAAATAATATTAGATTGAATGGATTTAACTATATTATCAATTGAAAGAATTATGAAAACAAGTCAATTCTAAAACAGTAACTAATAACTTCGCATCTAAAAAAGTTAGAAAAAATAAATTTCAAATAAAAGTATATATAATGAACAAAATAAAATATTAGGGCATTTCTCTTAAGTTACGCTGGAGGCCCTTTATCTTATTGAGTCGGCTCTAACTATAAGGTGGCTTCGTCACTAAACCCAGGTCTTCCGGATGAATTCTTTCGCTTGTACCAACAATACAATAACATTGACACTCTTTTACTTTTAATGAGTAAACTTTAAATTATATCAAAGTTATCGAATGCACACGTACCCTTATCTAGTGGGGTTGGTCCACCTTTAAAGGTAACTATTATAATTAAGTAAATATGATTTTATTTTCGTATATATGTAGAGGCCGTTTGGTTATGGTATAACTTGCCTCTTATTCATGTATAAAATAATGTATTAAGTTATGCAATGTTTGGTAGAAATTTTTGTTCAGGTAGAAAAGTCAACATAACTTATACCATGTTTGGTTGTATTTTTGTAGTTCTACATAATTAATACTAACATAACTTATGAGGGAACCTATGTATAAAGTTATGCAGGGTAGAAAGTGAAATAAGTTATGTGGGTATTAGTTATACATGTATTAAAGTGACAAATTACATATTTACCCTATTAATTTATTTTATTGTTTTTAATTGGAAACTTTATTGTTTTTCTATATATAAATTTGTTGTTTTTATTTCTTTTTTATATTTAGACCATTTTTATTTCTTTTAATTTATTTTAATTGGAAATTTTATTGTTTCTTATCAACATGTGTTGTTTTTATTTCTTATTATATATAGATTATTTTTATTTCTTTTTATATATTTACCGTTTTGATTGATTTATGCAAATATAAATATTTTTTAAATATTAGAAATTGATTGTATATTTTTTAACGGTACATATGTTAATCAAATATTAGCGTTATATATTATTTAATATATTTCACATTTTATTAGTATGTATTATTATTTTGTAAATAATATATATTAATAATTTACAACAAGTTTAATATTCAATACTTAATAATTCATGTATTGTAATCTCTAAACCCTGCATAACTAATACCTGCATAATTAAACCCTACATTGCTAATACCTGCATAACTAAATCTTGCATAACTAATATCTGCATAACTAAACCTTACATAGCTAATACCTGCATAACTCTAACCAGTAACCAAATAGCCCCGTAGTATTTCCCCTGGAATATAATGCTGGTTTTGGGGTGGAATTTCAGATTGACAACAAGACCAATGCATGATATACAAATAAATTGTAGTTGCTGGCACTAGCAATCAAGAAAGCTATGAGTTTGGTGTTAGATTTGCATGACATATAATTGGTTGTTTAACACTCCACCGCTTCAACCTCACTTTCTTTGTTTCTTTCCCCTTCATGAAGGTGCCCTCAAAATTTAATGGTTGTTACAAAAGATAAAATTCCTAGGATATATATATATATATATGTAAAATCATATGTAATTAACCTAATTTAAGTTTTATCAAATTTATTTATAAATTGAACTTACAAAAAATGTATTATCAATATGGTACAGAATATAAAAATATAGATTTTTTTGCTTTTAATATGATAACTCAATTTTTAAAATTTCACATATAACAAACATAAAATTCATATTTGTATGCTATAACAAAGCTTATATAATTGCGCTCCATAGCAAATATATATAGATATATATATATATATAATTCACTATACATAACGAATGGTATAAAACGAGAAAAGAGAAAGAGACTTGGTTAGATAATTGTATAAAACGAAGTTTATAAAACGAATTGTATAATTATAAGTGTATAGGACGATTATATACAATTTGAATTTGTAAGAAAGGGAGAAAGCCAAAAGAGACTTGGGCAGGGAATATACAATTGAATCGTATTGTATAAAACGAGAAAGAGAGAAATTATATACAATTTGAATTTGTATAAAACGAGAAAGAGAGAAATTATATACAATTTGAATTTGTATAAAATGAGAAAGAGAGAAAGGAAGAGACTTGGGCAGGGAAGTACTTTTATTATATTATTATAAGTGTGTAAGACAGAGATATATGTATTTGCATGTGTATATATAATTTTCTCTCGCTTTATACAATTAGAAACACAATTTATACAATTCTATTGTATAAAGCGAGAGAGGCGAGCGAAAGAAGCGAGCGAGAGAAGGGAGAGTGGCGAGCGAGAATATGAGGGAGAGAGGGATTGACAAACAGTTTGCTATGGAACACAAATAAACCAAACGGTACTATTATATTTATTTTATATTATTAGTTTGTCATTCTATACAATTATCCCCTTTTTTTACCAAAGCATGCAGACTTGAACACTTCTACTTCGTCTGTCCCTAATTATTTGTTTCTTTTGAATTGATCTACTTATTAAGAAAATAATTGTTAACATGATCAATTTATTATTTTACCCCTATTAATAGTGAATGAACTAAAAACTTATTTTTTTCATGAAAATTTATCTTTTTCGAAGTAATTAATTAAGGTATATAGATAAAAACAAGAAAAAATTGTATATAATGGCAAACTAATAAATCAAATTAAATGTTATAATGACATTTTAATTTAATTGTGCCCTGTAGCAAATTGTTTGCCGGTTACCTCTCTCCCTCAAAATCTCGCTCGCACTCTCATTCTCTTAGCTCGCTCCATCTTTCGCTCGCTCCCTTTCACTTTTATACAAACACAAGTGTATAAAATGTGTTTCTGTTTGTATAAAGCGAGAAAAAAATTGTATATATACATATATTGTCGTTCCCCTCTCCCAGATTTGGCTCGCGACTCTCTCATATCTCGCTCGCCACCCTCGCCTCTTTCGCTTATACAAACATAAATGAAATGTATAAATTGCGTTTCTGTTTGTATAAAGCGAGAAAAAATTATATATAAACTTGCAAATACATATATTTTCATCTGATGCACTTATAATTATACATGCAAATATTCACCTGTCCAATTTTTTTTGTCTTTCTCTCTTTATCGTTTTATACATATACAGATTATGCAATTGATTTGTATACAACTATTTTCTTTTGTATATGTATAACAAATTATATAATTGGTTTCTTTGTATCTGTATAACGAATTATATATTTTTTTGTTTGCTATGAAGTATAATTATGCATACTTTGCTATAACCTACAAATATGAATTTTGTGTTTGCTATATGTAAAAATTACTTTAAAAATAATTATTCTTTCTTGATTCGCTAAAATGAACTAGTAATTAAGGATAATTAAAAAAAAATTAAAAAAAAAATTAGAAACAAGGGAGTATATGATTCTATATCACTTGCCCCTGTTCAGTGTTATATAAATGTAAACTGACCGTTGCAGTGAGTTGATGGCTAGATTTTAGTCTACCTAAAATTAATGAACAATAAATAACATTTAAGGTGTTTTGGTACGAAGGATTTTTCAAAAAATAGATACGTAAAATTTTTATTTATTTTCTGATGTTTGATATATTAGTTAAAACTTATTTTCACTAAGGAACTTATTTTCCGCTGCTCTATTAATGTGGATTGACACTGCTCACTAATAGAGTCTGTTTTCCTTATTTTTTTTAAAGAACTTATTTTTCTCATTTCCCGGAAATTTATTTTTAAAGAAAATATTTGGCGAATCAAATATATAAAAGTTCATAGAATTTTTGTTTTTTACCAAAAGAAACTCTTAATGTTTACCAATCAAAATCATATACTACTTCAAAAGAAGAGGTCAGCATATTTATATAGTAACGATTGATAATGACTATATACCTTCTTAATAATAATAACTAGTAGTACTAATAACTAATAAGTACCAAAATTATTCATTAGTCTATGTACGTATATAGTAAAAAGAGACCCACAAGCCACTCTTTCGTATTATTAATTCCTTTGTCTCAATTTATGTGTTATAATAAAATTTATGTATTTAAAATTTAAATTATCACCACTTGAGGCATATTTGTCCGAACGCATGACTAACTTATAAGTAAAATTTAGATTCATTAATCAAAGCTTACTCATATGCTTCTTTTTTCTTTTTCCACTTTTCTGCTGTCATTATGCAACAAAGAAATAAAAAATAGAAAAGCAAAATTGAACAGATACCCACATTATGATTTCAAATCTTGTAGAGCTACTAAAAGAATCTTATTTTATTTATATGTATTTTTTGACTATGCATATTTTTATTAGGTCTCATTGATGTATCAAATGTTACAACTAGTCAACTCAATTCAAAACCAACTTTTCCAACTAGATGATGAAGCTTCTCAATATGTTGGACTTTTTTTTTTTTTTTTTGAGTTAACTTAGTAGCCAAACGTGGCCTTGAAGAGGTTCTTTGTCCACTTTTGATCTGGTAATTGAAGCGATTAATTTGAGCTGCCTTGGGTGATTTGGGATGACAAGCTATTATCTTTTTTGGTGTTTACTTTTTCTGTTTTGTTTGTTATTGACATAACAATTATTGTATTTCTAAAAAGCTTGTGTTTTTTATGGTTGATTTATTAAGTGACAAAGCGAAAATTATGATTCTTGATGAGCTTGAGTACAACTGTTTGAAGGTATGGAGTTGGGTCAGCGACTAGGCTAAGGAACGGACTTTGACCTGATTTTCTTTAATAGGTAGTTGAGTGTTGTCCCACTTTTATCTGAGAGAGGTCAGGTATTAGTATTCGTATTTTGTAATCACGCAATGTGTATTAGTATTACTTGTTACTTGATCTGTTTTGTATCTTGCTATTTTTTTGTTATTGTTTTTGCTACCTGTTTCATGTATTTCTCTTTTGAGCCGAGGGTTTGTGAGAAACAACCTTTCTACTCCGAAATAGATCTGCATACACCTTAACAGGGGAAGAGCTAGATGCCTAGAAACTTTTGTTCAAATAGTCTATTTGTATTAACAAGTTTAGACAAATATTATGTTTAGAACCCATTTATTAACACTTGAAATCGTTGTAAAATTCAGAACTCATAAGGTTAAAATTTTGTTCCCCTTGCTGAGTCTACCCTCCCTAGACCCCACTTGTTGGATTACATGGGTATGTTGTTGTTTACTGGTGGTGTTTTATTGTGTTACTCAAGTACTGAGTTATTGTGAAATAGATAGAAAAATACTATGTGGCATAACTGAATTTGGGATTTGAAAATCATCCAGGGACAGTGCTGTGCTTTCTTCACTCAGGGTGCTGCTTGAACATGGGCTCTATAATTCGATATCATAATATGTTTGAGACTAGACGACTAGTATGTCTATTGGGAGTAGTTTTTGGCCTTGCTTTGATGATTCAGTATTTTGGTTTTCCATATGGTTATGCCCTGTCTTCCTTGTTTACTGCCAATGGGGGTCAAATAAGCAGCTCGCAAAGAGTAGATCAATCTGGCACGAAGTTCTCTGATGCAAATAATGAAGAGGTAGAGGATGGTTCTATGCCTCCAATGAATGAACATTCTGGTGATACCTTAACTGAGGATGTCGACCCTGAGGATGAATCCCCTTTTAAGGATACAAAACTAGACAACAAGTCAAATGTGGAAAGTTTAGGAAGAAATAGTAGCTTACCTCCAGATAAGGCTGTTGACTCTGAAGATGATTTACAAGCTTCAAATGGTACATCTGAAAGTTCTTTATCGCGTGTGGTTGATACTGATGGTGGAGGCAGTATTTCTCCAGCGCCGATGGAAGCTAAGTCGTGGGAGATAAGTCCCACAGTATTGTCTGTTGCACCACCACCATTGGTTGTAACACCTCAGGTCAATCTTGATGCAAAGAAAGAAGCTCCTTTGATATCTTCCTACCAGAACATATCTGAAAAAGAAGGAAATACAGGCCATCTACGTGAAAGTGACAACTTACCTGTGCAAAAACGCACTGACCATGCTCCTACAGTCGGTCATAAAATTCCTGTTATGAAGGAGTCTGACAAGCCAATAAATAGTGTCGTATCAATAGCTGAAATGAATGTTATGCAGCAAGAAACTCGCACATCATTTCGTTCGATGGTATGTATGTATGTTACCTTGGTACTCTCCTAGTCGGATATGACTTGTGTAATTGACGAATGAAATCTTAGATATCCTAATTATGTTCTTTTGATCTTTTCTATAGAAACCACGGTGGTCCTCAGATGTAGATCAAGAACTACTGCATGCAAAAAGTGTCATTGAGAATTCTCCTCTAGCAGGAAATGAACCTGGCTTATATGCTCCTTTGTATAGAAATATGTCAATGTTTATGAGGTAATAGAAAATGGTGATGCATATGATGAATCCACACCTTGTGTAATCTGGATGTTTTCTGACATTGGAGGTGTATTAGGTAGTACGAATTAGATTAGACATTTGTGCTTCGTTACTCATCAGACAATAGTTATGCTTTGTGGGAGCTGTTATATTTCGATATTTTTGTTTCAATCATAATGAACACCTTCTTTCTTGCTTTGAGCCAGTCGTCTGTTGCATATGCTGAATTTCGGTAAATAGTCATAATAGGAAGATGCTTTCTTGCATACTTTATACAGTTCCTTACAAAAGGAGCACCCTGCGACAGGTGGGGAACACGGACCTCAGTCTCCTACCTTAAGTTTTTTAGTTTGAGATAAATGAGATTTTAAGTTAGTTATCTCATTGTAATTGGTGGCATTTGTGGCTTTGCATTTACTTGTCTTTTAATATGGTTTGGGTGCATTTCTCTGATCTGAAATACATCATGTATGTGTAGGAGCTATGAATTGATGGAGCAGATTCTCAAAGTTTACATTTATACAGAAGGTGCAAGACCAGTATTCCATACGCCAGTGCTTAAAGGAATATATGCTTCTGAGGGTTGGTTTATGAAGCTCCTGAAAAGAAACAAGAAATTTGTTACCAAGAACCCCAAAAAGGCTCACTTGTTTTATCTACCGTTCAGCTCCCGTATGCTAGAGGAGACCTTATATGTCCCTGATTCTCACAGTCGTAGGAACTTAGTTCGATATTTAAGCGATTATCTCGACATCATTATCCAAAGACATAATTTTTGGAACAGAACTGCTGGAGCTGACCATTTTCTTGTTGCCTGCCATGATTGGGTAAGTTTTGGATTCTTCCCATTAACCGGAGTTCCTAAACAGTATTACAACATCCATTTTGATTCTCATAGATTTAATTTTTATCCATCAGTCAAGATCTTTTATTTTCATCTTTAATGGAATGCTCTGCTGTGTGCACCATTTTTCCGCATTGAGGCTTATTTTTGTACATGCAAGCTCATCTTATAATTTCGGTGTCAAAGATATATCTACATTCTTTTTATAGTTAAGATATATGAGTTTCTGTCGGATACTGAAGCGGAGATTTGCTTCCTCAGGCCCCTGCAGAAACAAAAAGAATCATGGCTAATTGCATAAGAGCTTTGTGCAATGCTGACATTAAAGAAGGCTTCCAATTTGGTAAAGATGTATCGCTTCCAGAAACATATATACGTGTAGAAAAGAATCCCCTTAGAGAAATTGGGGGAAAACGTCTTTCTAAGAGACGGACTCTTGCTTTCTTTGCTGGCAACATGCATGGTTACCTTCGTCCTATCCTATTGAACAACTGGGAAAACAAAGATCCTGACATGAAGATTTTCGGCAAGATTAGCAAAGTAAGCTATGTCCAATACATGAAGAGCAGCAAATACTGCATATGTGCAAAAGGTTATGAAGTCAACAGTCCTCGAGTGGTGGAGGCCATCTTCTACGAGTGTGTCCCAGTGATTATATCAGATAACTTCATACCTCCATTTTTCGAGACTTTGAACTGGGAGGCTTTTGCCATTTTTGTTCCAGAGAAGGACATTCCAAAACTGAAAGACATACTCCTATCAATCCCAGATAGGAGATACCGTGAGATGCAGCGGAGGGTTAAGCTTGTGCAGCAGCATTTCCTTTGGCACGTCAAGCCCGTAAAGTATGATATTTTCAACATGATTCTCCATTCAATATGGCACAACAGAGTTTTTGGAGTAAGACCTAGGTGACAAATGTACAGATACAGATAGTTTCAAAGTTTTAGATGTTTTAGTGCAGCTTTCTTTTGAGAAATATGTCAGTGTATCTTATTATTTCCTGTAAATAGACTTGAGAAGAAACAATTTTTATTCTTCCTTTTTCTAGCATATCTCTACTTGTTTATTCTTCTCTTATTTGGACAAATCTATTGTACATCTTTGTGCTTTGCTAGTGTTGCTGTACTATACTAGAAACCTTTGACAACGGCAGCCTGTGCAGGATCCGCGATCACAAGGGTCTATTGTATGCCGCCTTACTTTGCATTTCCATCAACGGTTGTTTCAAAGCCTGAACCTGTTACCTCCGGTCAAATGTAAGTAACTTTTACCAATTATTCCAAGACTCCAAGCCTTTGAAAGGCCATTTTTACCTATTTGGTCATGGACAACCTAAATCTTGATTGCTGAAAAAGAAATAATATTCCTAATAAAACATTGGTGTATGATTATTTATGCAAAATATTTTTTGGTGATGGAAAATGATTGCTGACTTTTTGGGAATTCAGTACTCAAATCATTCACCTTTTAACAATAGCCAAAGCAATTTGCAAAATAATTCATTTTGTCTTCTAGACTTTTTCACTCATCATAATGACCCATTTTCTGTTCTTTATATTTCTTGACAAAAATAGTTTATTCTTTTGTCCAACTTGTCACTGTTTGTCTACTTGGACATGAAGGTCATGCTATCAAGATGCAACTTAACTGTTGTTTATTGGAAAAATGGTACAGTGGAATTTATTATAAGATCAAGTATACACGAACTTATTAGATTTTAGCAAATAAATATGTCAATAAATGAGCTTAATAAATCACTAATAGCAAAGTAAAAATCAAATACAACAACACGGTAAAATTTATCCGCACCGGGGGTTTACACCAATCCAATACGTGCATGTCATGTGTTTAAATTTATAGTTTATTTTATTTAACTTTAATTGATTAACATGTGTTTTATTTCATAAATCACATAATATTGAAAATTAAATTAGTTTGGTGTAAACATCCGATGTGGATAAGTTTTTCCCCAACAATAGAGCTTAGTTGCTTGGCGATTTAACTAGATCAAGAGATAGTAAGGTGTGATTGGTTTCGGATTCGAAGACAATTCAATGTAATTTGCTTAAGAGTTGATTATGATACACTTTTATGTGACATTTTTCATTTTTCTAAAGTCAACCAATTTAAGTTTAATCGAGAATATACTTATAGAATATTTTATTTTTTTAGGGAAATGCACAAGTATCTCTCAAACTTATGCCCTAAATTCTAGAGACACACTTATCATATATTATTAAAAGTGTGAAGCTCCTAACCTTAAAGTTGAATGACCATTTTGTCCTTCACTTTAAATATTATTTCTTTTTTTAATGTAAAAAATGTAAAATATATTCTAATAAACAATTAAATAATGAAATTTAAAGCATTCAATTTAAATTATTGTAATAAAGATATAATGCAAGATAAAAAGGCATTCAAATGAATGAAATAGGTTACTTTAATTTTTTAGGTGGAAGTTCAAGCATTTCAAATGAAAACTAAGAAACTATTATATATTACAATCCCCAATAATTCATATTTCTTCATCCCTAATGTGCATGTTTTCTCTTTCACGTTTTCTTTTATCAACAATATTGTGTAGTTAAATTTGGTTTAGACAACGTAAGGCTTTCATCTTCCTCTTCCTTTTTGACATAAAGTTCTTATGGTATGTTCTTTCAAGTATTTTGTATTCCGTCTAATGTTTTAATTTTTTATTTATCATATAAATCATGCTCAATTCTTTAATTGTTGTCTAAGCATTTGATCTTTAACATGAAAATAAACTACTAAAATTTTGTTATCACCACTTATGAGGTAGATTTTTAATTTCATGGATAAATATATGATACTTTTGCAGGCAGTTGAATTACTTTGTTGCTTCTATTTTTCATGATAAGTAATGGATATGACTTCTTTATTTGCTAAATAGATATTTAGTGTATACCTTCATTACTGTTAGGAACTTGAATTTATTCCTTTAACACATAAAAGATATTTTTATAATATTTTTGTGAATTTTAAGAAATTTATATTTTCTTCGTAAGAGTAATATACGCTTAAAAGTAGAAAGAATGGTTGACAAAAAATAGATGATCATTTTACTTCTATATAAATTAAAATGTTTAACTATTTAATAAATTAAATATTAAATAGTAAGTCATCACATGATCATGAATCAACCACCATAATTTCTATGGAATATCTTTGTATTGATTTCATGTTGGAGTAAATTCATGAATGTTTTGTTCTTTTTGTATGACAATCGAAAATATGAATGGTTGTGTTTGTCCTCCCAAAAATAAAAAAATCGGATCTATATTATATATAGTTTTTTATAAATATTTGTATTAATGTAAAGTAGTAACATAAATTCTATTTCCACCAACTCTCCTTTATGTAAATATAATAACTTTCACTCATTATATTCATTATGATTTTTACTCCTGCCTCTCATTCATGATCTCATGAGTTAATATCATATACATGAGTCAAGACAACCCTTTGTGTTCTTCAATCATATCCTATAAATATTGACATTTGACACAAGATTGTATACACTCAAAATAGTTGAAAAAATGTATAACTCTCTCTCTCTCTCTCTCTCTCTATATATATATATATATATATATATATATATATATATATGTATATATATAAACTAAACATTGAAAACTCCAAAATAAAAAAATTAAGTTATCATTTTACCCCTAGATTTAATTAAAATATAAAAAAATATAACAAAAAAAATCAATTTAATTAATCCTTTAAAATCCAAAAATGATGAATGTGAGTAAATTAAATTAAGTATAGTCCAGATTTATTTGACTAATAGTTCATTTACTTTTAATATGACAATGCATTAGGCTTTTAACATTCTCGTTGGATGTAGATATAATGCATTAAGTTCATAAATTAAATCTATGTTTTAAAAAAAGAAAAAAAAACATCTCACAATAATTTTGGTCTTTCAGCTACTCCAAACATCTTATAATAATCTGAATCTCTTCTACTTCTCCTAACATCTCATAATAAATTGAGTCTTTTCTACTACTCTTAATATCACGTTATAAATAAGTCTTTTTGCTGCGATTCAATATATGCATCAATTTAGTTTCTATTGTTCATGCATAATCATTAGTTTCACAAGATAAATATTTTTTCATTACAATATATATTTATCTTTAAATTAATACTATATATGTTAAAGTACTATCAAATTTGCAAGAATTTCTAATCTCAACTTTTGAGTTTGTTATTTTTGTTTTCTATTGTACTGCTTTGATTTTTATTTTGTAGCACATAAAAAGTCTAATAATATATATGTCATTTAAATTTTATCATTTGCAATAGAAGATTTGTTTCAAGTATTTTGGGATAAACGTGCAATGCACGTTCCCAGAGACTAGTACTTTATAAAGGTCTTATTACCCCGAACTTATTTTATAAATAATTTTCTATCCCTTTTCGATCTACGTGGCACTATCATGAAAAAATTGTCAACGCGCATTGGGCCTAGAAAATAGTGTCACGTAGATCGAAAAGAGATAAAATTATTTTAAATTAAGTTTGGGGTGATAGAACTTTAGTATAATATACGTGCGTCTCTCAAATTTCGAACATAGGTTGGGGGTACTGATGCATTTTCCTTTTTTCTTTAAAATGAAGTTTATATATTTGTAAATAATGTAAAAAGTTCATATATACAGTAATTGATAATTTAAAATATTTATAAAATGATAAAAATTTATAATTAAAGATACATTTATTTAAATTTCAAAATATAAAAATACCACATAAAATAAAACAAAATGGGACGGAGGGAGTATTGCTTTATGTGCCACGTATAAGAATCAAACACTTATTTGAACTTGCCTCAATTAATAGATCAATGACTTAAATACCCTTATCCCAAAATTTTAAAGACAAAATACCACTTTATTTTATTATTAGTAGAATAGAAAAATAAAGTGTAGCCCAAGCTGAAGCTGATCAACTCTGTAAGATTCTTCCTTTTTCCCTTTACTTTCTTGTTTTTCCTTCTTCACTACCTCCCAATTATTATATTGATTTAGCCCTTTTATGTGTGTGCCCTATATATTAGCTCAACTCTAATTTGATTGAACATGGGAATTGAAGTTCGATATGCAAGTTTTTTGGAGACTAAAAGACTGCTATGGATAGTGGCATCAACATCAATTTTTGTTATGGTTTTGATCATTCAATATTTTCTATTTCCAAACATTTATGTTGTACCTTCATTTTTTTCTTCCACCAAAGGTCAATCTCGAGAGTCATCTACTGTATCCGCAAATCTGACCATTAATCGTTTTTTCAACACTACTGCCAAAACTGAGCTGTCAAAGACAAATGTTGCAACCATGATTGAAGATACTGAAATTGAAGACAAATTTGCAAAGCAAGTTGCTCATGGTTCTGAATTTGTTATGCCAACACCTAATGTTACCTATGAAAATGATGACGAAAATCGTATAACCACAACTGCTGCACCTCCGGCAAAAACGGTTATCTATCCTTTAACATCTTCCAGCCAAAACCAATCAACACATCATTCTTGCCTCAACAATATTCCTTCTGTAATTGAAAGGTCTGACAGAGCACGAAAAAGTGTGGCATCAATATCTCAAATGAATTATATGCTGCAACAAAGTCAAACTTCATTTTGTTCAATGGTATGTTGGGGAATGATTTCAATTACTTCATTTATACAGCTTTGTACTTTCTGATCTTGTCCCTGATTGAACTTAAACTTTTTCACAGAAACCACGATGGTCCTCGGTAGTAGATCAAGAACTATTACGTGCAAAAGATATGATCGAGAATACGCCTCTCTTACAGAGTGAGCCTCGATTATATGCCCCTCTATTTAGAAATCTGTCCATGTTTAAAAGGTTAGCAACTTCATAATATACCTTAGTTGTGGATTTTGTTCATGTTAATATGATAATTCGTGCTTATCCAATAACTGTGTTGTAATCCCAATGACTTTTCTGAAAGTTGCATACTATTGAAAACAGTCATCTTTTCGTGTTACATCATGAAAGTGCAAGCATTATGCAGTGAAACTATTGGAATAGATTCCTCTGTTCGCCAATTGAATAGTATAAACACAGCGGAAGTATCGTAGTCGAGGTATTAACCTGTAAATTATCAGGATTGATAGTTTGATTTATCGATTAAGTACTTGGTTAAACTATATCGAGACATGGATGACACACCTGTGAAGAAGATTTTGTAATTTCTTGAGTAATAGTACTTGGTTTTTGAGGTATTAATGTGGTGATAATCCAATAAATTTTCTTCTTATTGTGTCAACCATATAAATAGATGGAAAGAAACATAACAAAGTATCAATGCATGAAGCTGATTCAACTATCAAATGTATACAAAATGCAGGAGTTATGAATTGATGGAGAAGACTCTCAAGGTTTACATCTATGCTGAAGGGGAAACACCCATATTCCATTCCGGACCTCTCGATGGAATATATGCTTCAGAGGGCTGGTTCATAAAGCTGCTTCAAGAAAACAAAAGATTTGTCACTAAGAACCCCAAAAAGGCTCACCTATTTTATTTGCCGATAAGTTTCCGATTACTAAAGTTGACATTGTACGTGCCTGATTCTCACAACCGTACAAATATAATGCAATTTTTAAGTAGCTATGTTGATATGATCGCGCAAAAGTATCGTTTCTGGAATAGAACAGATGGAGCTGACCATTTTATTGTTGCCTGTCATGACTGGGTATGTCTCCCATCCTTTCGTGTGATCTTAAATGCTGAATTAATATTAGAGAAGCATCTCATCCTTCTTGAATATATTCACAGTTTGCTTATTTTGGAATCTCTATCAATGCAAATGTCATGGCTTACCTATTCTGAAATATGCTTAGAGTGCTATAGCATAAACTGATTTTCATCTTCAGGCCCCTGCGGTGACGGATGAAATTATGAGTAATTGCATAAGATCTTTATGCAATGCTGACCTGAGAGGTGGCTTCCAGTTTGGTAAAGATGTGTCTCTACCACAACCGAACATTCGCTTGAGCGCGAACCCTCTTGCTGAACTTGGAGGAAAACCAGCTTCCAAACGGCGTACCCTTGCTTTCTTTGCTGGGCATATGCATGGTTATCTCCGCCCTATACTACTGAAGCACTGGGAAAACAGAGATCCTGACATGAGGATTTATGGTGGAATAACTAAGGCAAGCTATTTACAGTACATGAAGAGCAGCAAATACTGCATATGTGCAAGAAGTTCTCAAGTCAACTCTCCTAGAGTGGTAGAAGCTATTTACTATGGATGTATCCCGGTGATCTTATCAGATAATTATGTGCCCCCGCTCTTTGAGACTCTAAACTGGGAATCTTTTGCTGTATTTGTCCAGGAGAAGGACATCCCAAATTTGAAAAACATACTTCTGTCTATTCCGGATAAGAAATATAAGCAGATGCACGGGAGAGTTAAGCAGGTGCAACAGCATTTTCTCTGGCATATTAAGCCTTCTAAATATGATGTGTTTCACATGATACTCCATTCAGTTTGGCACAACCGAGTTTCTGGAATAAGACCTAGGTGATAAATGTAGATTTACACCTAGAGCTTGTAGACTTGTATATGTTTCATTTTTGCTTCACTTTTAGCTTGTGTGGTATATAAACAGCAGATTGGTGTTCTTATAAGATATCTGAAGAGTTCGGTGGCTTTTAGTACGTCAGTTTTTCTCCATGTGACTATTGCAGCCTGGTTGAATTGATCTGTTCATGTTAGTAAGCGACGGGATGAACCTCATGAGCTAGTGAGACTATGGTAACATCCTTGTCCTATATTCCTATTTCGAAGAGAGAGAATAACGAGTAAGGAAACAAAAGTGTGGCATTCAATGTTACTGTTTGGTGATGTGAGAATGAAAAAAGTGAGTTACAACTGATAATCAGAAGTACCTTTCAAGTGAACACTGCAATTTGGATTGGATGTACATGTGACACACATGACACGGGCATGCAGATGAGGGTGGGTCGAGAAGAAGGACTGACAGGGTTCTAAGTTGGAAAGCTTCTTAACAATGGGTGCATTTGATACTTGAGCAAATGCCACATCAGGAAGGAGATCAAAGTGAAGTGCTATGTAAGATAGATCACAAATTCACATTGTATGCGTGTTTTTGGGCTGAGCCTAAATAGGAAGAATAAGAATAAGACTACATACACTGCACCTCTCTTTTGCTGGTAGTCTAAAGTTGCTCTTAATTGTGTGAGGAATGCAGAAAGTCCCCCAAAGCGATGAAAATTTTGTTTGATGTTTGGCACAATTACGAGAAGAAGAGGCCTAACGTGATGAAGAACAGCCTGTCAAGATAGCCAGGATAACTGCCTAGCAAAGCAACCCCACAAGGGAAATTAAGAAATAATACCCTTGTGGGAGGAGGGTTATGTAGGCAAGTCATCCTTGGCTAATAAACAAAGACTCTTCACTTCAGGTAAGGCCTCTCTTCTTAACATTTTAGTTTCTCTTGATTGCCTTGACATGAGTTGCGGATTATTTGGTTCCGTATTTATAGCCCAAAAAGAAATTTCAGATTCATTTTGGCACCAAGTCATGTGTGACCTTTCATTGCCAATATGCTTCATACATAAAATGCTTCTGTAGCCTTGCTGCAAGAATATATTCTAATGGTATTGAAGGAAGCATTAAATTTTATCTGGTCCTTCAAATCATTCTGACCAGAAGATAAGTATTATGGAATGTCAACTAATAAGACTTTTATCATCTGAAATTTGACAAAATCTTATGCTCAAAAGTGGATGCAAATTAGTTGAGAATCAAATATCAACTTGATAGCAAGTTGACCATCAAAAGTTCAAAGCCTTTCAAAGATGCATTGTTTGCTAATACTTCATGCCATTCTAGTCTTGAATTTTGCAAAATAGAAAATGATGAACAAGAGCTAGCACGTTCTAACTTAAACAAAAAGATGAAAAGTACTTGAATTATCATCAGGAAAGATATAACCTCTGCTGGGTTAGAAAAGTTTCTAAATGAATCTTCAAAAATGCTCTTTAATTCTGTCCCAATTTATATGATAATCTTTTCATATTTAGATGTCAAAAAATGTTTGTACTACACAGTTGATGGGAACTGCAATACCCGTAGACTCTCTCAATAACTTCCAATGCGGATTGTTCAACAAATCGAAAGAGTTAAGATTAACTCTCTTATTCTTAATGATCATCCTTTATCAACTGCCTCAGTAGAAGAGAGATTCACTCTTAACTCTGCCTGCTTGGAACCATATCAGGGAGCAACAAACAAATCAACCAAAGAAAGAAGACAAAGTAAAGCCAACACACGAGACACCAAGTTTAACGTGGAAACCTCTTGAGGATGAGGAGTAAAAAACATAAGCTAAAGCTCCACTAAAATTAACAAGAGTTACAAATGTGTTCTCCAAAATAACCACCAACAAAAGTGTCAAACAATGAGCCACACAACTATAAGAAAACACCAAAAGCCAGAGAAATAAAAGGAGTAAAATCACTTTAACACATCTATTGTTCACAAGCTAAAATCTGAAGCTACAGGACTCTAAATCCAGCTCTATCAGTTTCCAAGCAAAAATTAAGTTGAAAGGAACAAGTTGTTCAAAATTCAGCTCAAACGGAGTGGGAACAAAGCGGAAATCGTGATTTAAAATTAGTTGTTAGGGCTAGTGCGAAAATCTACACTCTCTCACTTTTCTCTCTATATGGCTGCTTATTAATCTCTTTTGAAACTTGAAAATAAAATCTAAAAAGAAAAATCTTACATATGTACCATAATATTGAGCTTATGAACAAAAGTGGGCTACTCCAAATTGAACTTATATTAATTCACATAGGAAAGGAAAAAGACCCAAACCCAACAAGTACTGATATGAACTAATAAGCTGTAGAATGACAGATATTCAAGTCCATCCATCCATGACACTGGCCTCCTGATATTTGCAAAGATACAAATTAACTAGTTAGTTCTGTTTCATGGTTTAATAGTTGCACATGAACCAAAATTTAATGTTATATAGATAAATTTCATATGACTTGTTTAGTTTGTCCTTGTCTTATTATTCCTTTTCAAGGTTTACAAAATAGAGACTTATCTCAGATTTCTCATAAGTGATTGTTCTCCAACTGAAGAAATGAGTCATGTAAGAATATTCTCTTTGAATGGAGTTTTCTAAAACAATCTCTTGTCATTTAATGTGGTGCATCTATACCACAATACGATTCATCAACATGATTGCATATCATGAATAGGGCAGAGATGAGTCAAAAAAAATCTATATGAAACCAATGCAATTGGAGATTGTAAGATGTCCCTTCTAACTAGAAATAAGAATAGGCTCAATAGGGGAGAGGAAAAGAATAACCGGCCCGTGCATTCCGCATTCCGCATTCACGAAGGGTTAGGAAAGGTTTGCAATTTCAATGAACGTGAGACACTCCGACCACCGGAGTCTTCCTTACATTTAAGTACCTTTTTTGTTATATATGTACTCACGTCTCTTTTGCCGAGATACTGCCAGTGGCGGAGCGAAACTTTTTACTAAGGGATTCAAAATATGAATAAGTGAGTACATGAAGAAATCAAAGGAAATTCAACATCTACTATGTATACATAAAAAATAATTTTTAATCATGTATAAACAGTGTAACTATTTGTACCTCAAAGGGGTTCGAATAAATCAGTTGGGCCCTTGCTAGCATGGGCGGACCCACAGAGGGTCAAGTGGATTCATATGAACCCACTTCATTGAGAAATAACACCGTATGTATGTATGTATATATATATATATATATATATATATATATATATATATATATATATATATATATATATATATATATATATATATATATATATCGATCAGCTTTTAAAATTTTATATGTATATATCAACTTTTGACCCCACTAACACAAGTGTGACCCTTGGCCCAGTGATGAAAAGGGCTTAAATTTTCTAGCCTGCCTGAGTTTGAATCCCTATTCCTACATGTTAATTTTATTTTTATATCTTGAACTCACTTTGTAAAAATCCTTGGTTCGCCACTGCTTAGTAGCACAGTCACAATGCAGGTTCAGAGGCATGTGATGGCGTGTTAATTAAGTGGCCAAGAGGAGCCTTCAATAAGGATTTTTTCCCCCTGTAGGTGAACTTAAGTTTGATCTTGAAAATGTCACTTATTCATGTGATGGCATGACCCATATCACTTATGTACCAATAATAAAATGGCCAATATCACTTATTTCTGACCTTAAACATTTTTATTTTTATTTTTTTTTTGGTTGAATTACCCTTGGAGGGGTAGGGGCTGAGCAGCACCCCCAGGCCTTATTATTAATAACCAATCAAAATACAGGGAGGGGGACATAAACCAAACCTCCCGCCTAGGATGGTGAAGAGTTAACTTCCAAAGGAGGTTCACTCTTCCTTTAAATAAAAGATGAAGCCAAAATACTAAGCACCTAAGGAGAGGACTCCTCTCAATACAAAGTATCTAGGAAACATAAACAAGGGAGACTCTCCCTTTGCAAGAAAATCTATAAACTAGGCTAAGGTATTCAACGTAGCTATAATGTTAATTAAAGCTAAGTTGAAAGGTGTACCACCTCAAGGAGGTTCAAAAATTCTGTTAGTCTTCCTTCTTCTAAAGTTAGGCATCTCCAATAAATCGAGTTGATAGTAGGCCTTTGTTTCTTTCGATAGTTGGTCACTGTTGAAATATACCTGCGGAATGGCTACGTTGTGACTATGTTTTGACAATGCATCCGCTACACAATTTGCTTCTCTGAATACATGATTGCATTTGAAGTTGTGTACTTGATTGATAAGGTGTTGCATCCTTCCAAGTTGAGTGATGATGCTCCATTGTGAACTGCCTTTTTTAGGATCCATTGCACTACTAGTTGAGAATCAAGTTCCAGAATTATGTTCCTATATCCAAGTTCAAGTGCCCATGTTAAACCAAAGATGGCTGCCTCTATTTCCGCTTTGTTGTTGGTTCCTTCTCCAAGTGGTGTTGCGAAAGCCATCACCACTTTGCCTTGTTTGTCTCTCAGGATTCCACCAGCTCCCATTCTGCCAGAGTTCGTGAGTGCACTGCCATCCGTGTTTACTTTGATCCACTGGTCTGCTGGTTTATGCCACTGCACCATGCTCACCTTGATGTCATGCACACACTTTTCACTCTTTTGCATTAAGTCTGTCCACTTGGCCGGCCATTTGACTTGAGTGAATGCATTATTCAACATCATGTAGTTGTCCTTGAAGGTTGCATATTTAACCCTGTTGATGCTTGTTGCTTTACCTCCATACTTGCAGGCACACCTATTTTTCCACAGATTCCAGCAAATGAATATTGGCGTAGCCTGTAGCAGCAGTTTGTGAGCTGCATTTCTCGGCTTGATTGTCCACCATTGTTGTAGCAGTTGCTGCAAGGAGGAGTGGTCTGGCTGCAGGCCTACACTACCTGCAAAAAAACTCCATACCTTGGTTGCAAAATGCCCTGAAATGAATATATGTTCTATGCTGTCGATTCCTGCTCTATCAAGACAGCAAAAACAATGAGATGGCTCAACGCCAAAGTTAGTTAATCTTTCATTTGTGGGGAGTTTACTCCTTAGAGTTCTCCATAACAGAAAAGAAGATTTGAAGGAAATGTTTTTATGCCATAGCATCAGGTTAAACTGATTATTGGCTCTTTTGTTTCTGATGTCTTCCCAAGCTGAGGAGCAGCTAAAACTGCCATGGTTATTGAGCTTCCATACTGGTTGATCATGTAGCTGCTGCTGTGGAGAAATCTCTGCTACCAATATGTTAGAGATTTGACTTGCAGGAGCATGCTGCAACAATTTACTCAGACTCCACCTCCCCTCTTCCCAATATTCAGCCACTGTAGAGTTATTAAATCTGTTGCTATTGGTGGTAAACTGAGCCAGTGGTCCAGTGCCCAACCAGTTATCCCACCAAAAGGAACAATTCCCAGCTTGAAGCTTCCAATGGATGTGTTGCTCAACCTGTTGTCTGCTTATAAGCATCTGTTTCCAGGTCATTGAATCTCCATTATCCCTTTTTTTGCTTACCGGGTTTGATCTTTGACAATACTTTGCTTTCAAAAATTCTCCCCACTGTGTTTGTTTTGTTCTGAAAATCCACCACTTTTTGAATTGATAGGATTTGCAAATATCTTGTAAGTTTCTCATTCCAACCCCCCCTTCATCATAAGGATAACTTAGATTTTTCCACGAAGCCCAGTGATACTTTTTTCTATCATTTTTCCATCCCCAGAAGAAGTCAGCTATAAGCCCTTGGATTTGTCTGAGAATTGTAATTGGGGTTGTTACTGCAGATAAAAGGTGGATAGGAAGAGCCTGCAGGACATGTTTGGTAAGAATTGCCTTGCCTCCATAGCTTAATTGTTTGGTTTGCCATCCTGTGATCCTGCATACAACCTTGTTAACAAGATCAGAGAAATAGGTATTCCTAGGTCTACCAACAAATAAAGGGCAGCCTAGGTAATTAATAGGACCTTGCTTTTGTTTGAAACCTGTCAGCCTCTTTATTCTATCTCTAGTGCTACTGAGAGCATTAGAGTGTAGCATGAAATGGCTTTTATCTCCATTGATGAGTTGACCTGAAGAATCTTCATACTCCTTTAGAGTTTCCATAAGGAGTTTAAGTGTCTTGCCTCTTCCCGATGTGAAAAGAATGATGTCATCAGCAAAACTCAGATGATTCACCTGAGGCCCTCTCCTTTCCATGAAAAAACCATGATAATCCGGGTGATTGTGAAGTCTGTTTAGAGATATTGATAGTACCTCAGCACCTAAAATAAATAGGGCTGGAGAAAGTGGATCACCTTGTTTAAGACCTCTAGAGGATTGGAAGAAACCATATCTCTTACCATTGACAATGATTGAGTACCAGTTATTAGCCATTATTCTCCACATCATATCAATGAACATTTCAGCAAATCCCATTTTCCGCAGTACCAGGCAGATATATGACCAGGAGACCCTGTCATAAGCCTTTGCCATGTCAAGCTTAATAATGACATTGCTACCAATATTGGTTTTTTTTATTTGGTGGATGATTTCCTGAGCAAGCATGATGTTCTCAGAAATACTTCTACCTTTAACAAACCCAGATTGATTAGTTGATATTAAGTCAGGGAGGATAGGCCTAAGTCTGTTGCTCATAAGCTTAGAGATGATTTTGCTAATGAAGTTACTCAGGATTATTGGCCTGTAGTCTTTGAGCCTGTTTGGATTATTTACTTTGGGGAGCATTACAATACAGGAATGGGAGAAATACTTAGGAATCATCTGTCCACTGAAAAAGGCCTGAATCACCTCCATTAGATCATTCTTGATAATATGCCAACATTTTTGAAAGAAATACCCATTCATACCATCAGGACCAGCTGCAGAATTAGGATTCATAGAGAAAACCACCTCTTTAAGTTCATCCATACTAGGTACATTGGTAAGCATAGTATTTTGGTCTAGATTAATCATTCTTGGAATGCATTCCAAGTTATGCTCATTGATAAGCTTTTCTTCACCTGTAAATATTCCAGCGAAGTGTGTACAGGCTACCTGAGCAATGTTTTCATCACCTTGTATCCATTCTCCATTCTCATTGGCAACTTTGTGAATAAAAAGTTTCCTTCTTCTTCCCCTTATTACCGAATGGAAGTATTTAGAATTAGTATCACCTTCCTTAAACCATTGGAGTTGGGTTTTCTGTTTCAAAATAGTATCTTCTAACTTCAGAAATTTGATATACTTTGCATTAATTTCATGGAGGGTGCTTCTATTTGAGTCACTTTGATTAGCGATGTAGTTTTCCTCAGCTTTATGCACTTGTTCCTCATACATCCTAACCTTTTGGAAAATGTCACCAAACTCTTTCTTAGACCAAACACTAAGAGTATTTGAAAGCCTTTTCATTTTTTGATGAAATCTCCACATGCTAGTACCAGCTATTTCCTTCTCCCAACTTGTTTTAACAGTTTCCATGAAGTGAGGGTTATCCACCCAACAGTTGAGAAATTTGAAGTATTTGGTGTAATCAGTTGTTGTGGAAACCATTTCCATTAGTAAGGGACAATGATCAGATCCGGTAGATGACAAGTGAGTTATAATAGTTTGAGGCATCTTTTCCAACCAAGAGTCATTTACCATAGCCCTGTCGAGCCTCTTCCAAATTCTGTGATTGATACCCCTCTTGTTAGACCAAGTGAATTTATGACCACTAAAACCAATGTCCAAAAGTCCACATGCTTCAATGACAGCAATAAATTCCATACTCTTCCTCATGTTGTAAGGTACCCCTCCAAGTTTTTCCTCCACTGAAGTTATAACATTGAAATCTCCAATAGTGCACCAAGGGTTCGCATTCAAAGAGGATTGATGAATCATTTTGTCCCAAAGAGGCCTCCTGAGGTGGTCTTTGCATTTAGTAGACAAAGGTACTAGTAAATTGATATTGTAATTCATTGTGCTTCATGTTGCATGTGATTTGCTGTTCATCTTCATCAAGAATATTACAGTCAATATCATTGCTCCAAAAAACACAAATGTTACCATTACAATTACTAGTAGCATTATCCATGTTTAACTGGACCTTAAAAGTTTGAACATGGACACTATCAGAAAAAGGTTCCAAAATAGTGATAGCAGATAATTGGTGAAGCTTTCTAAGCATTTTGAGTCTCTCCAACACCCCTTGAGTGTTGATTCCTCTCACATTCCATACAATTGTACTAATCATTTGGAAGATCTAGAGGAAAAGAGCCTGGTATTAGGTCTGCCAGTTGTGACAGTATTGACATCTTGCTTCTTGAATTGGAAATTTCCATATTTGAATCCTCTTGGGGATAAACCTTGACTTTGTGCTACCTGTTGAGTTTCCTCCTCTATGGCCTGATCATTATGAGGACTAAAGGCCTTACCAAGAGCCTCATTAGCCTCTTCATCCTCATCAGGTTCATATAGGGAATGATTGTCCTTATCCAGCTCATTTTCAGAGTTTTCCACAGCATACTCATCAACCAGAGGAATTGTATTTATCTTACCCTGTCTCTTGTCTGGTGGTTCAGAAGAAGGAGGAGTCGTATATTGATTCTGAAGAGGGAGGATATCCACTCCCTGATTATCATTGCATGCTCCCTCCCTCTCTTCCTGTCCCTTATCACTATCATTTTGTAGCTTATTCTGTATCTTTTTAGCAGCATCCCTTTTTTGTTTACTTGGCTTATTTTTTCTCTTTGGGGTGCTTTCTGGAGTAGTAGTAGTCACATGTTTCCCTTTGTCTTTATTTTCCTCTTTTTCAAAAAGTTGTTTCTCTTTGGTATTTTCCGGGATATGTTTTCTGCTCTCTCTATTCTGACTTTGTTGTTGCTGTTCTTCCCCCTGTTGCTGCCTGCACCTAAGATTATCAATGGCTCTAGAGTCTGTCCTATGGTCAACCAACCCCTCATGCAAAACATGAGGCAAACACCCCCCTTTGGTAACCCCATCCTGCAAGTTAGTGTTTTCCTCCTGACACCCCCTTCCATACCTCCAGCAACTTCTTCAGTAAAACCATCAACAACAATAATAATGTTGGGGGAATTGGGAATTGGGAGCATTGAGTCAATACCTGTGATATTGTGTTCATGATCAGTAGTAAACTGTTGTTTTTGTTCCTTGTTTATGTTGTTTCTTTTTATTGAAGTTGGGTTATTATTAACCCTTTGTTTTTGTTGGTTCTGCTGTGTTGCTTCTCCACTGTTGTGTTCTTTCTCTCTATTTTCTGTCTGTTGTTGTTCCTGTACTCCAAGGTTAGAAAAATTATTTTGAGTTGGGATATTAGTCATACCTGTTGGTTCTTGTTCCTGCTGTTGGTTGTTCCTGCTTCTTTGTGTTTGTGGTGAAACTGGTCTCCACACTGACTTAGAGTTATCAGTTTCCTTGTTTTTGTACTGTTTTTTTCTTTGAGTGTGCCATTGCTCTTCCTATGACTCTACCTGCTGGTCTGGTTCCTTGTGGCTGAATTTGTCTTTCTCTATTTGGTGGCTTGTAAGTTGTTTCTTTGGTAGAGTTTGGTTAACCACCCAATTCTGCTGATTTTGTGTCCTTCCTGCAGGCTCATTTATCATTTGTTCCTGTTCCTGAGAATTTTTATTTTCAGCCTGCTCTGTACTCTTCTTTCCAGCCTCCATTTCCTTCATTTTCTTGAACTCATCATCCCTTCTTTTGATTGTACATTCTTCATCCATGTGGCCTTGATGTTTACAGTACAGACAGTAATTTGGAATCCCTTCATATTCCACCTTTAGCCATCTTCCTTTGTTGGGGTCTGAGTTTTTGAATCCCAGCCAAACATAATTGGGTCTAGTTTTGGTAAGATCCACTTGAACTTTAACTCTTAATGTGCTACCTCTAGTTTTTTGGGAAGATGGTGAGTCTAGAAATAATACCTTCCCAATAGACTCCAAAATAGTCGTTAAGAGAGTTTTGTTATAACAATGCCATGGTAGGCCAGGGATAGCCACCCAGATAGGGACAATTGGGGTTTCCTCTTTCGGGGTAAAATCAGGAGTCCATGCTTGTATTCTCATCACTTGACCTTCAATATTCATTCTAAGTTTCGTCCAAACTGTTTGGTAGTCAAAGTCATTATCAAGGTCTATGTAAACATGTCTAGCATTGAAGTGAGTTATCTTTACACTTCCTGTGAGCTGAGTTTGTAAAATAAAACTTTTTCTCACCAGTTCCATTTTTGGCATTGTATTGGTAAACTTCCCCACAAGAGTGTATTTACAAACATCAGCCAATTTCACATAATAGTCATCCTCATCAAGAAGAACAGCTGGAAATCCTTGTCTAGTCGTATGTATAGGATCATTTAGAACAATAGGGATTTCATTCTTAGACTGATTGTATCTCAACCTTGCAGCAAAGGATTGAACATAGTGCAGGGGCAACAAGCTGTGACCCTTTTATTGGAAGCATTATGAGTGTGTTTGGTATGAAGGAAACTATTTTCTGGAAATTTTTTTCAATTTTCCCATGTTTGGTTGGGATAAAAGTTTTGAAAAATGTTTTTCAAATCATCTCATTTTTCTCAAAATTAAGGAAAATGACTTCCCTTCAAAAATTAAGGAAAACATTTTCCAAAACTTCCTCCTATTTCAAATTACATTTTTTTTTGGGAAAACATCAATTTTAAAAAAATATTTTCAATTTCAAAATTTTATTTTTCACCCGATCTCTGACCCCCACCCACCCACCCACCACCGGCCAGCCCCGCACCCCAACCCCAACCCCAACTCCTCCCCAGAGAATTAATTTTGCTTTTAAAAAATATTTTCAACTTCAAATTTTTATTTTTAAACTCCTATCCCAACCCCCCAAAAAATTAATTTTGTTTTCTAAAAATACTATCAACTTCAAATTTTCATTTTTTCACTCCTACCCCCCCCCCCCCCCCCCCCCACTACGCCCCCCCCACCCCCACCCCACCCACCCCAAAAAAAGTAATAATTTTGTTTTTAAAAAATATTTTCAATTTCATAAATTATTTTTTACTCTAGTAAAAATAAAAGATGTCTCTCAAAAATATTTTTCATTCATAAATCAAACACAAAATCATTTTCGGAAAATATTTTCTACTCACCAACCAAACATGAAAAAATAAGTCCAAAATCTATTTATTTTCTAGGAAAACATTTCCATGAAAAATATTTTCCTCCAAACCAAACACACCCTATATTGTTACTTTTATTAGTCAGGAGACAAGAACATTAACTTCATTGCAAGTGCAAGTGCATTAATGTGTAGAGAAGCTAAAAACAATATATAATACTACCAATTTCACTCTTGATTTGATAAACTTGGAATAAACTATCACTTCTTCACATTTCAAGTACTAATATGTATTAATTTCATCTATCTGCATCCTGTTGTTTTGCAAATTAATTAAAGCTAAAAAACAATGTTGATGGTGGCAAGTGATTATATATGTTCTCATCACAAGGATGAAAGATTGAAGGTGTCAATAGTTGACAAAAAATGACATGATCTAGTGATTGGTTCATGGTTAACAATGTGACAGCATATTCTCATTGTCACAAAGTCTAGTAATTACTGATGTTTTTATCTTTCCATATTATTTTAAAATAAGTGATATTTCATATATGGAGATTTACATGATCCAGAAACACAATTAAAGAATTACTCTCTCCGTTTAAAAAATGATGGCCTAATTTGACTTGTAACGGAGTTTAAGAAAAGAAAGAAGGTTTTTTAATCTTGTGGTTCTAAATTAAAGTTATGTCAAATGTACCAAAATGCCCTTTAATCTTGTGGTCTTAAACATGTCATGTGGAAAACTAAAATTAAAGTGTTACCAAAAAAGGAAAGGTTTTTTTTTTTTAAACAAACTAAAAAGAAAATAGGGACATTTTTTTTTAAACGGAGAGAGTATATCTTTTTCAACAAATGTAATGTGAGTGAATAAGTAAAATAATGTCACTCTTTGAAAATGATCAATAAATTTTTTAAGGTATATACGTCCAAGTTCAAAACTTCTCAATAACATACTAAATTCGATTTCGCGTTGAAAAGTTCCATTAGGGATAAACCGCTCCCTTAAAATGCGATTTCGCAAGGAAATTTGAACTCAAAACTCCTAGTTAAAGATGAAGAAATACTAATTAAAGATGAAAAAATATTAATTACTCCATCACAAAGCTCGTTGGTAACAGTGTCTTGATCATTGCTGACCACTACTTAGACTGAACAAATTTGAAAGTATAATTGGATTATGATGTGGTAAAACGTCAATATCTGTATATAATGGTACGATTGATAGAGATGTTGCAGACATAATAGGATACAAGTCAAAGTTTTAGGGTATTATTTACTGCTTCTTTTATGTGAGTGGTCCTTTTTCTGCTCCTCCTGTAAGAATTTGTATGGCTACTTATATAACTCTCTCCGTTTAAAAAAATGATTCAGTTTAATTTGAAATGAAATTTAAAAAAAAAAAAAACTTTTTAATTTTATTGTTCTAAAATTAAAATTATGTCGAATATATTAAAATGTCTTTTAATCTAATTATCTTAAATATGTCACGTGAAAAGTTAAAATTAAAATGTTATAAAAAAAAAATTATTCATTTTGAAACAGATTAAAAAATTAACTAGATTATTCTTTTTTAAAGGAAAAAATATTAATTACATCATGCTAGCTAGGCTTTCCTAGACCTAGACTACTTAAGATTTTTCAATGACTTTAATTTCATAAATACTTCCTGTCCTTAATCAATGCAGGTACTATGAAACCTTTTACTAATTTGTTCTACTTTAGATGTGAAACTTTAACTTCTTCGAAAATGAAAAAAGTTTCACATTAAAAGTTAAAGAAATGAGTAATATGTTTAATTAATTATCTTTCTTATATATGAGCATAGATTTTGGTGGTGCAAATTAGGCTCATGAGCCATGACATAAAATTTGCCCACTCATTAGATATTTAGCCTTGGCCGTAAGGTGGAGTGCTAAAAAATAAAATAAAAAATCATCTTAATGATCAATGAGATTTATGATCCATCTTTATAAGACTTAAATAATTTTCTTCTCTATAAGCTAACTTATGAATAGGTGCGGCTCAAGCATATTAGTGGCCTAAAGCGAATATCAAATGGGGCCTTAAACTTGTATTGTTAATAACTTTTATGTTAATAATTTCTTCTAGTTTTCAATTAATAATATAACTATTTCTATTTTTAAAATTATTTTTCATGAGATATAATACTTCAAATATGTCAAATTTCTTCTAATATTTTCTTCATTTTTCATAAAAAGTTAACTTTTTCTAAAAATAGTATTCAATATTTGTTAAAACATAATAACTTATAACCTATTATTATTAAAAATGAGGCCCCTTAAATTTAGAGGCGTAAGGCGCATTTCTTTTTTTTAATACTGTCGAGCTACACTGCTTATGAAATAGGTTCAAAATTTAATTTTACCCAATCAAATTTATTAGACATGTATAGCAAGCAGCCAGGCACACAAGAATGGTTTACACTTTTAACAAAATCATTTCTTGATTTGTGTGCCTCAACAACGTCTATAGCAAAGCAGCCAGGCTCACGAGAAACTGTCAAAATGTTTCTTATCAATATGGAAGGGTTTGTTTGATCATAGAATAAATTATTTAGAAATTAACTATCTCGACATTAGTTACTAACAATTCTAATTCTACCTTTACAGAATTAAAAAAATAGGCATAATACATATCTTATGTCATTTGATCTTAACTCACATTATATCTTTTAATTTTGATAGTGTATAAATAATCACTTAAATTTGTGTAAAATTGATAAATAGACACACACATCCTACGTGACATTTTATATGATAATTTGGATCTTATATGTATTATGTCATGTATAACTCATGTATATATTTGTTTTGAAGAATATAAATATAAAATAAAGTCAAGATACGAGTTCAAATATATATTTTAAGATTAATGTAAATTCAAACGGAGAAACGTATCCTGAAGTCAAATTTTTCTTTTGTGTTCCCAATATGATAGTGCTGGTCCATATTTTTATTACTGTTCACTTATTAGCCAAAATTTGGCCGACCTCATTTTCAGTACAACTATATATATATAAACAATTTAGTTCACTGAAGTTGACATCATAATACCTTTTCTGATGTATACACAACATGGGCATGTATATATATTACTGTAGCTTTTGATTCGTTTTGAGTTTTCATTGGTTTGATTTTTCCATTTTCACTAAACTAAATATTATTATTATTTAATGTGTAAGGCTTATGTAGAGACTTGTTGAACATTTGACAAATTAATGATATTTTATGTTACGTATGATTTGATTTTGTCAATTCTTATATAAAATATCAAGAATTTCATTTTAGAAGCAAAGTTTCGTTGAATAAGTAAGAATATTGCATATAGTACATCATTTTAAGTGCTCTTTTCTTATTTACCTATAAATGACAGAGTATTATTATTTTGCTTATTGTAATCAATATTCCCATTCATTTGAAATATGTCTCTGAAACATTAGAGCTTGTGATGATCAGAGCTCGTTACTCAGTTAGAACAGTGCGAAAAGTAAAAATTTAAAATTATGATTTGTTTCAACACAATTTATTTATCAAATCGATCTTTGAAGGAAGGGATTTGTACAATACAGATAACAAAGGAATAGAAATTGAAAAACAGATGCATTGGATTTGATTCTGGATTTTGACTTTTAGATGAGTTGATTCGAATTATAAACTTATCTGAAATTTGTAATATTTAATCATCATTATTGTTTACCTTTTAAAATGTCGTAAAGATTTGGACAACAAAATCTAAAATAAGATTTGGATTCAGGTTTATATGAAATGAAATTGATATAAGGAGAATTTGGACTATATTTTAGTCAAAACTGAAAATTCAGAATTTGAGAAAGGGAAAGCAATGGAGACTTTGATATAAAAAAGTCAAAATTTTATTTAAATTATTCTTTCCAGTTGTAAGACTCAGACAGAACGATACATTTACCTTATTGGGGAAAAACATCCCAAGTCGGCTGCCGTCAAAATAATTAAAATCTTACTAGTAATATCTTTAAACAATAAAGATAAGTTACCATTATAGTCACATTTGTGGGAGCCAATTTTTAACGTTTTTCGTTTCATATTAGTTGTTAACATTAGTAAAATGTCTATTTTAAAATGTGATAACTAATATAAAACAAACAATGTTCTAAAAGGAAGGTGTGGATTTAATTTATACTATCATTATTCTCCAAGTGTACCTTATAGAATCTTAAAGGGGGAAAAAAGGCTTGAAAATAAACTAAAGTCTACCTATGAAATGCAAAATTCTTAGTAGATAGGATTGCTTAACTTTGTAATAGTATAATAAATGCTCTTGAAATTCCAATCATACAACATATTGAAGTCATTATGGATTTGCAGACTTCAACGAAATAATGAGAAGAGATGTACTGAAAATAAATAAATCTCTAAAATTAATTGTTAATTTAAATAATTAAAAAATAATTAGTTATTTTATTCAATTTCGTACTTAATAATTACTCCATTTTATTGAATTGAAAAGTTGTGTAGACTTTTGATATTCTTGATATAGTAGGATTATATTAGTTAAATTATACCTTGTATTAATTTTTTCTTGAGGAGAGTGCACGACCTTGCCTTGACAAACAATGGTGGACGAGGGAGTATCTTAAGCTTTTAATTTTTTTTTTATTTTTCAAATTAATTTAAGTTTACAATTTTCAAGACTATTTTTAAAATATTCTTTCAATTTTTACCCTTTAAATTAGTATTGGAATTAGTTATTATAATTAATGTTTAGTTATTTTAATAATAATTAATAAGGATAAAAATGAAAAATTATACCTAATTTATGTCCTAACCTACTTTTTTTTAAAGAATATCAGACACCTCAAAGCTTAAGTTATTAAGTTATTATGGAATGGAGTACAAGGGAAAGAAATATCTTGAGTAACAATAGTAAACTTGCAAATGAGTAGTTTTGAACTTTGTATTTTCGCTTGCTTTAAAGGTAAAAAAATTTAACGTCAAAAGTTGAACAGTTTTACTCCATATACAAACATGGAAAAATTTGATGTTTTGCCCATGAGATAATCTTGATCAAAAGTTTAATTAGATCATTCTGTTGAGTTTTATTTGCCCTGATTTCTTACCATAAATAAGTTTTTTTTTAGGAAAAAGTTTTGGATTGACTAGTCCTTTTTCTTGTAGGAAAAGGTTTAGGACTCTATAAATAGAGGCATGTTCCTTCTAACTTAATCAGTATTCACAATGTTAGCTTAAGGGCTTTGAGAGTTTTGGTGAGGGGGAGAATTTATGCGTCACAAACTTGATAGTTATCACTTGTGTGATCCTCCCATGTATTTCGAGGTTTGTTTTGCTAGCTTCCGCATGACACCTGCTTATTTCCGATCATAACAAGTGGTATCAGAGCCAAATTCAATGATGGAGTCAGGTTCAGTGGTTCGATAATCGATGATTGAATCGTATTAGAAAGAGGTGTTCATCTTGGCGGGTGTAGTTCTAGCCGCAACCTTTTTGACAGAAATGAAGAATTTTTATTGGAGAAATTTTTCAAAGAGGTTCTCTGTGTTGAGATATAAATTTTGCGAAAGAGATTATGGAGAGGAGAAGCAAGTTGTTGAAGATTAAGTGAAGAAGGTGGACAAATTTATTTTGTCAGAAATTCAGGCCAAGGGGAATTTTGTTGGATTTTATTTGCCCTGATTTCTTACCATAAATAAGTTTTTCTTTTAGGAAAAGGTTTTGGATTGACTAGTTCTTTTTCTTGTAAGAAAAGGTTTAGGACTCTATAAATAGAGTCATGTTTCTTCTAACTTAATCAGTATTTACAATGTAGTCTTAAGGGCTTTGATAGTTTTGGTGAGGGGAAAAATTTATGGGTCACAAACTTGATAGTTATCACTTGTGTGAACCTCCCATGTATTTCGAGTGAATTGGTTGATGTTGTTTCTCTCTGTATTTTATACTCTCATATTTATAGTGAATTGCTCATCTCCTTTGTGGACGTAGGTCGATTGACCGAACCACGTTAATCTTTGTGTCTTTCAGTGTATTTCTCGTTTGTCTTCTTACTCGAGGTCTTTGGAGGTTTGCATTGCTAGCTTTCGCATTTACACCTGCTTATTTCGGTCCTAACACATTTCCCTCCAAGATCATTATTGTTGTAAATCACCTGCATTCGTAGCTACATAATAGAATCAGGAGCGAGGCGGACGAAATTGGAAAATGGAGGAGAGAGGTGAGCAAGATTCGGGAGAGATAAGAATCGAGAAGAGATACAATTGATTTGTATATCTAATTGATAATTATATATTTGATCGATTCAATTGATTTATATCAATAAATAGAATTGTATTATCGTATTCAATTTGTTGATTCATATCAAGTTTATTAACAAATACAATCTGTATTCAAATACAATTGTATCGTATTTGGATACAATTGTATCCAATTATCCAAAAATCAAGAGACTATTGTTTTAATTCATTTGTTGCCTTGTGTCTTGTATTTATTTGTTACCATGTGTACATGTGTTATCATCTGTATTTGTATTTGCAATTAGCTATTACCATTTGTATTTGTATTACAAAGAGAGTCGAAAGAGGCCAAAGAGAAAGAAAGAGGCAAGCGAGATGGGAGAGAGGCAAGGGAGGAGATTTTACCTATAACACTTTGTTTGGATCATAGTTACTCATTGTTTCATAATGTAATTGTATTGTATTATACTCTATTTTACTGTATTGTATGGTAAGATACAATGTTTGGCTAGACTGTATTATTTTTTATTGTTTAATCACATATTAGTTTGGTTTGATTGTATCGTATTGTATTGTAATTTATAAATTTAGTAAAATATCCTTAATTATTCTAGGGTACGAGGTTTGACTAGATTTAAATAATTAAGGTAAAGGGTAAAATAGTATTTTGAAATAATATGTAAAGATATAATTGAAAAAAAGAAATTAAGTAACAATGGGAACACACCAAATTGGTTGTTCCATAAAATAGGGGTTTTCATTGTTACGTAACAATGAAATTTAACAATACAGTACAATACATTTTAAGTAACAATCAAAATAAACATTATAGGTATAGTAACGATACAATACAATACGATGAATAACAATGATCTAAACATAGTGTAAATAAATTATATAAGATTAGATATGCTCTCCTATCCTCATACGTACGTACCCTAAACAAGTGCAATATTGAACTGTCAATTGTATAAAAAGTAGTGAGATACCGACTTGGCCTATCTAACCTTGGTATGAAACATTTCTGTGCAAATGTTTTTGGATTTATTACATTATTATTAACTTACAAAATCAATATATTGCCAAACTAATTGTACTAGTTACACATGCCCTACACAAAATATATAGAACTAACAATTCAAAGCCTAACGTTGTCCTCAATCGGGCAAGATGGCCATCCCCAATTGTCAATCAAAATAATTAAATAAAATATTATTATTAAAAAATAAAATAAGAAAATATGTGGCTATCATTAAATGTGTGTTTATGATTTATGAAAGAATGATGAAAGATAGAATATGTAATAAATTTCTACGCGTTCAAAAGTCCAATTGTTGTAACAATCAACAGCTCATTTTGTTGTTTGTACGATTTTCAACTTATTCCCAGTACTTCAGTCTGCATTGAGACTTATCCAGCACTTATATGAAACATGAGAATATTATGGAGGCCATATTACAGATTTACCTCATTATGTAGCTCTCATAGTTAGAGGCGAAGTCAGAATTTTAATTTTATAAAAATTAAATTCTGTTAAGATAAGTGTTAATAATTAAATTTTAAACTTAATATTTTAACATTTTCGATAACCTTCTTAATACAAATACGCTATTTAAATAAACAATACTGATTTCAATTAAATTTATACCCAAACTTCTAACTCTGCCCTTGTTCATCGTCAAATGCATCCTCTCTTCTAAATAAATTGTCTGTCAACAATGGATTTATTAATTTGAGGAGGGTCCTTGGGGGGTCTAGCAGGTTGGTGCCAAAACCAATGATTGACAGACGTATATTTAAATATCGACATCACTTAAAAATACGTAATACAAAGTAAATATCAATTTTTGTGAGAAGTAAAATCTAAATTAGTTAAAATTTTAAATTTAGAACATATAAATTAATTAAATTGTGATAATAAGTCGATATGATTAACGCAAAATCTTTCATATATATATATATATATATATACGCGATTAATGCATAAGACCCACAGCGGAAAATACACATGCCTAAATACCATGAGGTTGATTTCATGAAGATTAAAGTTAGGAAAAAAATGATTGTAATAATATATAATTTATCTTTGATATTTTGAGAGCCAAACAAAAAGATTCTTTGGACATAATCTTCTGAATTTTACGTTTTTTTCTTTTTTCTATTCTCTTCCCATTATTAGTAAGCTTACACGTAGCGTAGAGCCGATAGATGGTATTTGTTTGATTTACCAGTCCATAGGCAGCATTTAATAATTGTTTGATTGGGGATATTTACTTTGAATTATTCTATTATTGATTGGAGAAATTAAAATGCCATACTTTTTTCCCTAATTCATATTTGTTGTCCGTATTGAACATTAATTAAATTTGAATTGTGCATTATATAACTCATTTTGGAGGTGATGCTCTCAACGTAGTTCTTCATGCCTAAAACTTAAACCTGAAATCTTTAATTCAGAATGCAATAATCTCACCACTACACTACTATCCATATCAATATAGGTACTATTGACAGTGTGATGATCCTTATTTACTAATTGTATTCCAATGATAATATGCATAGTCAAGCTTTTAATTTTTTGTAGGTACAGAAAGGAGTACTTATGAGGTCAATGAGCTTAGATTAGGCTTTGTGACTAACTCACAACTCCCTCCCCCCCCCCCCCCCCCCCAACCCCATGTCAATGAGTGGATATTTGGAGCATGGAATATGTAAAACATGAGAACCAATATCAGTAAAAAGCAAATTAGGGGTGAACACGACTCATATACCATATCACGACAAAGGGGGTGTTTTAGAATACATGAATTAAATAATAAAAACATGTTATATATATCTAACAACTCATCTATAGGATTGGATGATCATACATTTCAACAAATAAAATTGAATGTCCAAATCTTATAAAAAGTCAAAAAAATTCATTTATTAATCAACACGGAACATATCAATGTAGAGGTATCATCTTCTTGACTTTTTTCCATTTTTTGTCCAGACAAAGTACACAATGTAGAAAAGAGAAACTTTTATGTATGTGTATATATATACATTCACAATTCTTTATAAAATCGTGTACTATAGTAGTATGACTTATCACGATGATGGTGATTTATGAAGAACCAATAATGTTACGGATCTTTTAATATTCATTCGTATAAAGGGCCCCTTGATTTAGGCCGAAAGAAAAAAAATGACCACAAAACATTACAATTTGTAGGGTACCCTTAATTAACTTTCATTTAGTAACCAAAAAACTAAACTTATTACTACTAAGTATATCATAAATATCCCTTAGGCAAGCATGTTTTGAAGGATGTGCTTAGGCATGGACACGTACCTAGATTGGGCCCATTATTGTTACTTTTTTATGACATTTTTGGATTCATGTTATTAACACAATTAAATTAATAAGATGACTTGCGATAATATTAAAATATATTGATATTATTCTTTTGCGTATATGAATTCATAACTTAAAAAATACAATGACTTAAAAGATGCTAAGAATTTTATAAATTGTATTAATAAAATTTAAATTCTGAATATATTTTGGATGGTGCATGAATTAATTCGTTACGGGAATTATGGGGTGATGGTGGGGAGATTTGGGGACAGAAGTGAAGATGTGACTAATGCTAGGTGACTTAAAGTGGGGGAAGGAGAGAGTTGCAACTAATAGCAACCCACACACACTTTGAACTATGATTGTTCAATGTAACAATATATACACAACACCCCATGGGACCAAGATCAACCACCATTCATGTTCTTGGTGTTTAAATACTGTGAGCTTTCAAATCTAACAAGTATATATGTATATGTTATGTTATTACCTAACAAAAGAAAATTAAAATCATCTAGTTACGTAACATCAAACTAATTAACTAGCTCATGAGTGCTCATCCACTTGTCATGAATTATGATTTTTTTTTAAAAATTGTAAAATGGGCAATACACTTCCATTAATTGGAACCTATGGATAGAATCGAAGAGTTTCAAGAAATAGTTATAAGTTTGTTATATCGTCGATCCTTGTTTTTCTTAGTCATTTGGTATTTGAAATATAATAGATTGATTAATTTAAATTTATGTCATGTGTAAAATTACTTCTGTATAAGTTTATGTTAATTGAATGACAAAAGTCATACATTGGTGGTTAATGAGATGGTGGACTCCTTATAAAATTTGGGCAATCCTCCTCCCTTTGAGCTAGCTTTTGGGGTGTGAAATTAGGTTAAAGTCACACATCGGTAGTTAATAAGATGAATGGACTCCTTATAAGGATTGAACAATCCTCCTCCCTTTGAGCTAACTTTTGGGGTGTGAGTTAGGCCTAAGACCTAATTTCACAGTTTACTATCCACAATTTTATCGAACTTCATCCCTTTTTAGTTGTCAGAGTCAAAGAACTCTCACTAATAGTTTACGATATATTTTTTATTATATCAACATATAAAAAATGCAATTTATAATACTTTTTGTATAACTTTTAAATATCTAAATTTTAATTTAAAATATTAATAATTATATTAATCTATTTTAACTTTAAAAATTAATTAAATAAACTTTCAAAAACCTCATTACAACTGACAAAAGACGGAGTTGATAGCATATACAACGGAGATCAAAGAATTCAAGAGTTATGGGCTCAAGCCTCAAAGTTTTGTCCTAGTTGGATTTTCGCGTTTGTTCTTTTCTTTTGTTGGTAAACTTTCAAGTCAATCATTACTGTTTTTTGCTTTTTATTTTAAAACCTTGACAAGACTAAAGATATACGAAAATATAATTCTTCTGTATTAAGATACCGATATAATAATAATTAAAACAGTATACTCCCTAAGTTTTTCATTTCTTGACCTTTGAAATTGAGATATACGGAAATATAAATTCGAGATATCAAATTTCTTTCTACTAAAACTTGATCGAGCCGATTAATATTATTTCATGTACTGTATTTTTGAACAAAAAAAGACGACTATTTAAGTGAGAAAAGATTAACACTTTGCTTAGGCAATAGATATTAATAAAAATCCCTGTAAATGCAATTTATTCATCATTATGTAAAGATAGAGCCCTTTGAACATTTCGAAAACTTGTTGTCACCTAATGTTTGTTTGATATTCATGTTAGAGCTCGGACTTATAAATTTAAATTGCATATTATAAAGCCTATTATAAAAATGACGCTCTCAACAAAAAAATTTCCATATTCATAGCTTAAAATCGAGATTTTTGAATAGGACTTTGATTAATCCTATCTCACTGTAAGGGTTAGCAAAATCTAAATCAGATTAGGAAAAGAACATCCAATACATATAATATAGTATTTCTGTCGAAAGTTATAGATGTTCTATTATTTTCATATCAAAAGAACATATCAAAAAATCCATTTTTCTTTTCTTGTTTGTTGTTTTGTTAGAACATACTGGAAGAGAAAGACAAAAATATCTTGTCATATACAATTAAGTGTATTTAATCACTCAAAAATCATATCAATTGACCTACTTGTATTTAATTATTTGTATATTTTGTCATATATAAAAAGACGAATGTATTATTATGTAATAAAATGGCCCCTACGTTGAAATCTTCAAGTTGTTTTCTACCTATCTATTGGGACCAACTTAATATAGAGCTATACTTTTCGTCAACCAATAATATTTCTAAATTTTGTATTTTTGGTTCTCTTATTTGAGCAAATTTTTAATTTGTCTTATATATATAATATATATAAAAGTGCCTTTTTAGTTCTCTATTATTATACATTAAAAACAATAATTTGGATGAGTTTGTACAAAAATGTTATATACTTGTATTTTTTAAGTAAGTAATATTACATGTAGTCTTTGCATTGTTTTAACAAATTACTAGCATACATATTTTGAAATATGCATTGAAAAATGATTAGGTTAATAATATGAGTAATTTAGGAATTAAGTAATAAATTTTCTCCTAATTCTTTAAATTGAACAAATAAAGATGACTTTATTTTTAGTAATGAGAAGTATTTAGAACACTTTTAAACTAGGTGTAAATTATTTATTTCATCCTTATATTATTGTCAGCCTTAAAAACACCCTTCCACTTGAATACTGAACTTAAACACCATAATCTTGCAATATAAGTAAAATACACCCCTAAATTCTAACTAAGTTAGCGGTGATTTCAACACTTCTCTCAGTTTTTTTATCAAAGCAACATGCTCCTACAAGAGTTTGAAACTACTTGCTATGCCATGTGACGGATCGGAGGTGATGGAGGATATATTTATGTTTATTTAATTGTACAAATAGATATTTTTAAGATTATTAATAATTTAAAGACGAAAAAAATAATTTACTAAATTTTAATTATCTTCTATACTTCTATTTTTTAAAAATATAGCAAACAGATAAAGTTCATTATGGATTATAAGTAGATTTTTGAAACTATCCTCTCATTGAAGTACATATTTATTGTATGGGAGTTTAATGCGTGAATTTGACTTTGACCAATAGATCGTACAACACTCTAATTAACTGCGCCACACATCTTCTTACCAACAATATCCCCTAGAACATAATACTTAGTAATGCACTAATCAATGCTAAAGAATATCACTCTTTCCTGTAAAGTTCTTTTACATTACAATAAATAAAAGATTTTACAATAATATTAAAATTGTTGTTTTATTATTTTAGCGATTATATTAAATATAAATATTTTAATGATTCTAAATTAATAAAATTAACTCATTTACCACTAAATTTTTTTTTTCTGCAGTAATAAATATTGTTGCTAAAAGAAAAATCTAATATTAATTTGCTACTGCATATCTCTTTTGTTGGACTATTCCATTTTTCAGAGGAATATTCAAAACACCTCTAAATTCGGCGTGAATTATTAGAGTTTCATACTTGAACTATTGACAGCCTTGAAAACATCTCTTAATTAACTTGACTAGCTAAAATTAAATACTTTCTAATTTTACAACATGAGTGAAATGCACCCCTAGATTCTCACCAAGTTAGGAGAATTTCTCAACACCAAGTTAAGATCCCTATGCTTCTAAAAGAGTTTGAGACCGCTTTATATGTCATGTGAAAAATTGAGGATGTATCTAAGTTTAGTTAGTCTAGTAGAGAGGTGTTTTTAAGGTTATTAATAATTCGGAAATAAAACTAATAATTCGTATCAAATTGAGCTGTTTTCAATACTTCTCTCTATATACAACAATACAATTCACATTTATTTTTCTTTCAAAACGAAAATTTTGTTTGCTATTATATAAGGAAAAATTTAATCTACCGTTAAGCAAATTTTTCTATTTGGTAGATCGTTGTGGTTTATTTTAATTTGAATATCTTACGCTGTAAAGCACATTCTTTCATCATGTTTGCATTTTCTGTGATGGACTCCCTCCTCCTCCATTCCATCATACTAGAGCAATTCGATTAAAAAACGATTAGGAATATATTTAATGATTTCTATCCATCGCAACCTAAAGTTGGATATAACAAAGACATACACAATATATATAATTATAATAAGGCACACAAAATAAGAGAAGATAGTACTTGGATAAAATATTTAACGATATATCACAATGATTACAATATTATCACCAACTCTCAAAAACCCTAGCTACTCACCAAATATATTCTTATCCACGTTTCTTACTATTTCTCTCTTCTTTCCTTACCCTAATTAAATACGTAGGAAAGTTTCCTTCGTAGAATAATTACTAGCAATCAAAAACAAAATATTAGTAACAAATAAGAAATTTAACTACAAATAAGGGGTGACAAAATCAATTCTAACACGTTCAGTTTGACCCATTGGTTGAGTTGCCTCAACATATAAAATAAAAATTAATCCATTAATTAACCGAGTCAAAATAGGACAAAAATAGTCAAAATCTAACCCAACCTAAACAAGCAAAGAATATATATTCTTTGTACATTATTGTTTTGATATACATGAAATATACAATGTAATATTCAACTTGCCCTTTTCTAAGACAGTCTCATATTCAACTTTATTACCTTATATTTTGAAGCTTTTGCCTGAAAATATTTGAAGAAATGGCTATATGAACATATTTTCTTGGGTAGCATGATTATAATAGGTAGAAGACATTACTATATATATTTGACCAATAGTTGTTTTTATATAGTGATGTACGTCGTATCACTTCTATAAAATTAAAAACAGAAGTTTTGAATTTTAAAATTCGAACACTTCCATAAAAAGTGAATTATGAAAATAAAAACAGCTGAATAACTTAATGAGTAAATATTCTACTTTTTGTATAGCAAATAATAACCAATTTATTACGTTGTTGATTGTAATAGGTTAAAAAAGGTTGTGTTACGTTTGTAGGTTATGACCCGTTATTTGACCATATGGACCCGACCCATTTTCACTCAACTTGTGTTTAATTATATTTTCAGCCAATTTCGTGGATTAAATTACTTTGTTTGAGTAGATCTTTGAGAGTTTTTACAAATACCTTCTTTTTTTTCGAAAAGAAAAAATTCAAATTGATAGTTGTATTCTGCTACTCTATGATGTCGATGTGTTATTTATTGTACTTGAATGGGGATTTTCAGAAACACAATCTCTATCTTTACGGGACAGTGGTAAAATTTACGTATATTCTATCCTCTCCAGATCTCAGTTACGGGAATAGATATCTCATTGGATATGTTATTGTTGTTGTGATGTGGAGGCATTGCTTTTAGGTTTAGATCTTTGGTAAAAATTCTAAACTTTCCTTGAGCCATGTTGAAGAAGAATCCCTAGAACACTTGTCCATCCAATGTCAATTCTCCATCAACATATGGAATTGACTGCTCACATGGATCCAAAGACAAGCTTTTCATTGTCTTTAATCAAAGGTGTACAAATGTGGATAGTTTGCCAAAGGAGGTAGCCAACATATGTAGAATTGTGGATGGTTTGAACAAAAGTAGTTGTTCTTTCGAAGGTAAAAAATGATATTTAAAAAACGTGTCGTGTTTGGCTATGAATACATACTGGAGTTGTTTATAATTTTTTGTGAGTAATTTGAAATGTTGACACCTTTTTAATGTTTTTCGAACTCTTAAAAATTCTGAATACAAAATTTTACAGTTAAACATAATATTCGAAGTTCAACTCTTAAAAAAACAAAAATTTTGATAGTCAAACACCTCCTCAGAGAGGCCTATTGGGCATTAAAATATTCATTGATAATCTAATTTTTTGAACTTATTAAGGGATATGTTAGAACTCCAATTTTAACAAGATTTGTTACAGACCAAAGCAAGCTTTATTAGCTTCCTGATTTGTAATGTTTTCACAGGTAAATAATACCATTATAACACCCCCTAGAGAGCAATTATTATTTCGTTTTCGAACTATTGATAATCTTAAAAATACTCTTTTACTTGACAAGCTAAACTTAGATTGACATAGTAAGTAGTGTCAAACTCTTGTAGGAGCATGACCGAGAGAAGAGTTGAAAGCACCGTAAACTTGGTGAAAATAATTTAGGAGTGTATTTCACTCATACAATATTGCAAGATCGGAAGTGTATTTAAATTGAGTTAATCAACTAAAACAATATCTTTAAAGCTGTCGATAATTTAAGGATAAAAATAATAATTTACGTCAAATTTCTCCGAAATAAAAAAGAAAATGAAGTGATGTTTCAAATCCAGTAAAGCTACTTTCAGTAATTTGTGATCTTGAGAGTCGACATTTTTTTTCCCACTACAATGAGGACAAATTTGTCTTTTAAAAATAGAGTTTATAATATGGAAAGAATTGATCAACTTGTAGACTTTTCCCATTTTACAATGTCGACAAAGAACTATTGTGCATTAAAAATAAAACAATCCAATCCATTACTATTTTCTATTTAATTCTGCCCAGAACGGAATACTTGTTTTGTAACACAAAAAAGTACACAAAAAAAAAACAGCGGTTATTTGTAATGTAACTAAATAAAACATACAATCCAGAAAAAAGTACGAATACAACACTCTGCAACCATTAAATTTCTGTTTTTAGTGAAGACATTACCTAGCAATTATTGGCAAAGAAAATGAAAGAATAATTCTATTAATTCATTTTATTACTGAAACTTACTATTACCTTGTGTCTTGTGCTTTTTCTTACATGATATTTTAGGAGATTTATTTGTCATCACTAGGAAACATTACAAACTTTTAGTACTTTTTATTTTTCTTAATTATTCTCTTTCATTACTAGAAACAAAAAAAATCATTGAGAATTAGTGAAAATTTATATTGTAAATTATGGTTTTTTTTACTCATTTCTTATCGAATCAACTCATAGATAAAATATGTGGGAAAAATAGATTCTCATTAAAACAGTAAGAAACTTTTAATTTTTTCTTTCCTCATCAATTCAATTAATATATATATAGAAATAGTCAATAATTATTTTTAATGGAAAATTTAGTAGGAAGATCGTAAATTTTAGTAGTGTTTGTTCCAATATATATTATGCATTTTTTTTAAAAAAAAATAATAATATTTGTCTATATTTGCAAGTAATTTTATTTTAGATTAATTAACTTTTCATTTTACTTTAATAAAATTGATATACAGCCATATAAATATCTACAATTTATTTCGATCCAAAAGTTACAAAAAAAAAAATTAAATATACAATCAAAATGCACTCCATAAAAAATTAATTATAAAAACACATGATTAATCACTGTATGACGACTCTAAATAAATAAAATAAATGTGTGTGCATTAATCAGACATGACTGTTAGGGGCACATGTGGAATGGACAAATATAGTGGGTGATAAGGGGAGAAATGAACAGTGAAACATAGGTGAAATGAAAAGTCCAGAAATAAAGCTATATTCCTACTTTCACAAACAACAAATTACAACTAATATTATTCAATTCGATTCAATTCAATTCAATATCAAAATGTTGGTTGTTTTCTAGTGCTTAAGGGGACCCTGTCGTACCATAGGGTATGACCCATTTCTTCTATGGGTCCCACATCCCCCTTCTTCTTAGCCCCCTACCCCCGATTTTCTTCCTTCTCTTATAAGTGTTGTCTGGCTGACTATTATTTTTTGGGACATTTCAAAAGAAAAAAAGTTAATATTCTTCGAATCATTCTCACTAAAATTTAGCTCATACTTTTTTCTTCCTTCTTCTTCTTTATGTTCGCGTAAAGATGAATTCAGTAACAGCTCAAGATAATAAAAACACGGAAATTATTACTAATAAGTCGATAAAGAGAAATCGCGATAGCAGCAAGCATCCCCTTTTTAGAGGAGTTCGAATGAGGAATTGGGGAAAATGGGTGTCAGAAATTCGCGAGCCACGTAAGAAATCACGTATTTGGCTTGGGACTTTTCCAAATCCAGAAATGGCAGCTAGAGCTCATGACGTGGCAGCTTTAAGCATAAAAGGTAATTCAGCTATACTTAACTTTCCTGAATTAGCCGGTTTACTTCCTAGACCGGCTACACTTAGCCCGCGTGACATTCAAGCAGCCGCAGCTAAAGCCGCAGCAATGGACAAGTTCGATGCTAATAACAATAATAATGATAATGATAATAGTGCTGATAATGATATTACTTCTCCAAATTCATCAATATCATCTAATATGTCCACATCTTCATCTTTATCATCGCTGGTATCGGCGATAGATTTGGCGACATCAGAAGAATTGACGCAAATAATTGAGTTGCCCAGACTAGGTACATCTTTTGAATTGAAGAATGATTTTGTTTTTGCGGACTGTTCCGGCATGGAAACAGGCTGGTTATATCCTGAAGATGGGGGAATGATTTCTACCTGTTTTGAGCCTTCTTTGTTGTGGAATTACTAATGGATCAGAACGGACCGTGAAAACCTCCTTACTCCAGAAAGTAAAAAATAATGACTTACCATACCATAGGATATGTGTGGACTATGGATTTCTTTTTTTTTTTTCTTTTTGGTGATTGTATAAAAGAAAGTTTTAGCCTTTTCTTCAATTTTTCTGTAGAGGGGCTAAAAAGACTTTTCATTCCCTTTTTGTGTAACTCTTTCTCTATTTCTACTTCTTCTTGAAATAAAATAAATCTAACTGTACAGTGTTAGGAAGGGAAGAATTAAAAGTGTCATAAATGCATGACTTGTCAATGTTGGTTTACTCACCTGTCTGATCTTCCTCTTTTATTTCTACTATTTTAAATGAGTGACGTTAACTGTTAAGCTAATGCTACAAAAACAACAACAAATTATTACAAGTCCAAAGATTGATTTGTTCTTCACTAGGTTTACATTTTAAATTTAAGTTATACACTATGGTGATCCACTTATTCTCTTTCACTTTGTTTATCTTCGATTACTTACAATTTAGACAGTTAAAAGATATATTTTTCCTTTGTTTTAATTTGCTTAACTTATTTTTTCTTTTGATATGTTTCAATGGAATACTTTTTTTTCCCCTTTTTAACAACTTTCTAATTCCAACTTTGTATTTGAAATTTTCATGACTACAAGAGTAAACTGTATTCTAGTTCATTTAACGTATTTTTAATTTAAGACAATAAATTTTAAAAGTTTTTATTTTATTAAATTTTGTGTCGAATTAAAATAAATTAAAACAGATGAAGTATTATTTTATTATAATATTTCAAATATTTTAGTTTTATCAAATTGTAAATTATTGTTACATAATGGTAATATTTATGTCGTTTCAAAGTATATAAATTACAATCGTTAAAAAATTTAAGATTTTTGTCTGAATGTACATATTGAACATTAGTTCGTTTGAACTTTATACTCCGACTCAATGAAGCCAAATAAATTATTTCTTCTATCTCAATTTATGCGTCACAATTTGAATTTTGAAAGTCAAATAATTTAACTTTAATCGTGAATTTGGGCTATGAATCTTCATGTTTCTTTTTGAAATAAAATTTTATATATTTAAAAACACTGTAAAAAGTACTAGAAATCACAATAATTGACATTAATTCAAAATATTTAAAATATATATGAAAAAATTATGATCGAAGACAAACTTATTTAAATTTCATTTTCGAAAAGTGTCACATAAATTAAAATGGAGCAAATAAAAAGGAGGAGGGTAAAAATTTTTTTTTTAGAAAAATGTTATTAGTGAATTTTAACATAAGATAGTACTAATATATAGCAGGTTAGTTACCATAGGTGCTAGATTATCAACTAGTGTTATTTTTTATAAGAAATGTACTTTTAATAATTATCTGATTAGTGAAATAATTATTGAAATAATTTATATGCTTAGTATATAAATAATAACCTCTACACAATTATTCATTATTCTGTTCGAATATATGAAAGACACATACATTTTCTTTCTGCATTTATCTCTTAGTTGCGTGCGCCATAAATGCGATTGAACTATTCCATCGAGACATTCAAATGTCTTCTCAATGTGAAAACATTTAATTGGACATTAAATTTTAAAAAGAAATGATTAATTCATATCGTGTGTTGAGAATTTATTACAATATATTTTTCTTATGTTTCAAATTAGAAAAAATTCTTAAATTTTGGTGAAATTCGGATACAATCCAATATGTCCCGATACATCGCATTGTGATTTTGGATACATGACTCAACATCCCGATATATCATATCTCGATTTCAGATATATCACTCAACGTTTCAATATATCATATGTAAAGTGATGTCACCACATAAAGTGATGTATCTGAAAATAGGAGAGAGTAGCCATTTTTGTAATTTTTTCAAATAGTAGGGAATTTTCAAGAATATAATAAAAATAAGTTGTTTATTTGGATAATTTTCCTTAAAAGAAAATATATGGTCTAAAATAAAATAATAAATTATAATTGTTTGTATCATTATTAATCATCGTAAAATTATTACTTTCTCTATCTCATTTTATGCAAGGTAGTTTGACCTGACATAAAATTTAAGAAAGAAACGAAGACTTTTAAAACTTGTGGTTCAAAACGAATGACAGAAATTTGTGTGACTGTAAATCATTTCATTAAAGGTATACTAGACATTTCATAATTAAATTATTACTTAATATGAAAATATATTATTTTCTTTTGGATTAAGTCATATAAATTGAGACAGATAGAGTAATAAATATTGAATATATGATTTAAATAAATTAAGTCTAAACAAATAATAATTTCGATAGTTTTGGTTTGCAATTTCATTTCCCCCACCCCCCACCCCACACCCAAATAGATAATTAGACGGAAAAAGTAAAGGTAGGTACTAGCCATCAAGGTTTCTTAATAGAGAAATACATAGGAATTAAAGTTTTATATGAGTTGTGTGAGAAATAGAAATTAATGAGCTTCAAAACCCTATGTATGTTGGCCCTCCAAATGTTGACTGTCAAAGGAAAGAAGTAGTAGCAATTTGCTTTCTTTGGTCATGTGGCATTTTGGAGAAAGAAATGATCAATGTGGTGTTGGTATAAAGTATATTTTAATCATGTGATACTGACAATTCTCTTTTTATATTTTTCTAAAAACAAATTATATTATTAGAGTTAATTGATTTATTTCCTCATATAGTAGCAGTATCTTTCTTGGATTCATGATCATATTTTCCAATTTATGTCAATTGGGAATCAAATAAACAATAAAATATAGTAAAAGGAAAAGCAAACAAAAGGGGAAGGGAAAAATGAGTAGTTGCTTTGACACAAGAGTTACCGGCTTTATTACAGTCAGTTCTTATTTGGACGTATTCTCTTTTTAAGTAATTCCAAGTATATCAACTGTATTCATTGTCTCAAGCCTTAGAAGGGAATCAGACATCATCATAATGCTATTGCAGAATATCCCCCCAAAGAAATAAAATAAAATCCATGGGAGTAGTTTCCATTTTCATTTTATAGGAAGAATGATCACATATGTCTCTAAACTATTTGAAAATGTTTAGATATATTTTGTCTGAAGTTTGGTTCATTCGCGTTTTTGTCGTTCAATTTTTTGTATAGATATGCCCTTGTACATGTTAGTTGGTTTGTTGGAAATAACCAACTCATTTTCCCTTTCTTTAAATGACAAAAGAATTGTCACTTCTCTTTTTAATTACCACATGACATTTATATATATAAAAAAATAATAATTAATACACTTATTTAAATGACCTATCCGATCCGTATTACCAGAAATTTAGGGCTTTGATAATGGGTTAAAAGGGATGATTTTTGGGTTGGGTATGGCATATGAACGAGTTAAAGAGGTTGATTTACGGATCGAATAAATTATTTGCAAGAGGTGTATTAATTTATTTATTTATTTATTCATGTAAATACTATGTGGTAATTAAAAAGGGATGTGGCAATTTCATTTGTCATTTACAGAAAGGTAAAATGAGTTGGTTAATTTCAGCAAACCAACTAACGTGTACAAAGGCATATTTATGCGAAAAGTTTAACGGCGAGGGCAATAGTGAGCTAAACTTCAAACGGGGAGTGAGTCAATCTTGTTGATTGATTTATGAAATGCTTGAAAGCATGAATAGGGACTTGAATAATAGGAATTTTTGTCTCTTTCATGTGGTGTGATATTGCTTGTATGCATTGATTGTGAAACCGTGAAGAGACATAATGATTTGTTAGCGGAAACGTGAAACTAAAGAACAAGGAAGAACAACAATATTTAACGTGGTTCAAATCAACAATGATCCTACGTCCACCAAAGAACAACTGCATCAATATTTATTTCACTCTACGAAAAAAAACAAGTAAAATACTACAAGAGAGAGAACACAAATGCCTTAGAAGGTGAGAAGGCAAGTGAGAGGATGATTTGAAAATGAATTAAGAGCTACCTATTTATAGGAATAAATTCATCCTATTGATGTCATCCATGACATCACTATGTGTCAAAATTGTCAAGGTTAAGAATATGAAACCATTTTATGGTTTGCCAAAATTTCACCTACCAAGATACTATCTTTGACTTTTATTTTGTACTAATTATCTTCCTACCGAATATTCATGTTAATTCATCTTCCATTTAGTTTGATTCCACCAGAACCAAAACCAACTCTTTCATGATTTATGATGTCGAGGTCTTTGTCGGCGAGTGTTGTGATGCCGAGGTCATTTCCAGCAAGTGTTTATAAAGCTAATGGGAAATAATTTGATACAAAGTCAATGAAAAATGGTTCCGCCAAGAGATTGATTAGTGTGATTTGATGCATTTGATGCTTATGCGTGACTTGCTTGTTACTTGAGATTGATGTACTTGTTGTGTGTGACTGAACTACTTGACTTAACTTGAGATTGACTTACTTGGTTCGTTTGATTGTTGATTGTGACTATTAAACTGTGGATATTGAGCCTTGTGAATCATGTATTATAGACTTGCTAAGTTGGGCTGAATTTTATGCAGGTGATTGTAGTCTGAGGAGGTTCAATAGGAAAATAAGGGGTATTCAATTTCTACCTAGATGCATTATTTATTACGTTACTTGTTGGGTACCGTAATGTTGGTACTCACTCTTTACTTCTACAATTGTGTAAGTATTGAACCTTGTATAGCGTGATCGTTTATCTTTTCTATTTCTGAGGATCGTGAAGGACTCGAGAGATAGATGTTTGTTATTCCGGCGGACCTTCTTTTCCTTTTCTTTTAGCTTTGTTCTATTTGAGAAACAAAGACTCAGATTTATACTAATTTCTTAATTTTTTGCACTTTATATATTTAGTGGCTTGTACAAATGACAACCAGATTTTGAGGATTTTAATAGAATGAAGAAGTTTTCTATTTTATATTGTTCTTGCTTTATAATTTTCCACATTTCTTTTGTTTTTGTTGTGTTTAGGCTAACTTGTCTTGATGGGAATAGACAAGTGGCATCACATTCATTTTTGGATCATAACATACACCTCCCTATAGAAGTATAAGTTATCGTTATTTTAATAAAGAACCTAATGGATGTTAGGTTTGATCCCATGAGAAATGAGGTCTAGATTTAGGTTAATTTGTTGCTAATTTTATTTTTACTATGATATTTTCATAAGGTTTTGTAAAAAAAAAAAAGTTTAATTGATTGACTTTAGTAACAAGTAAACAGGATTGAATATTTTGTAGAATCAATAGAAAATAAAACTATGGTATATGTGTTCGTCACAAGTCTTTAATGCAGTAAACCTTATAGTAGTAACCTTGTCTTGTGTTTAACATGCAAAGTTGGTAAATTGGGTATTTCCTAAGTAGTTGGTCACCCAAGTAGGGAATTTCACTAGCAACTTAGTCGATCTACGAGTGTGTATTTTACTCCTTACCCTTGACGCAGATTAGCTCTCACAGAGGTGGTTCAAGCTAGCTATTAATTAGATATCAATTGTAGTTGTCAAATCTCTGTTGTTTAATCTCTTTTTCCATTCGTTACTTCCTTGGTCGGACAAGTAAAAACACGGCGAGCTCTAACGTTGATAACCATTAAAAAACAGTTATAGTGAAGAGATTAATAATACATGCATAAACACTATTCAAAAATCACTAATTATTAGGTCTACTTTGTTAATTTCTCATGGTTCCCACAACCTTAGTTGTGGATTTAGATACTAATGCTTGAGTTATCACAATTCATAATAAGGTTGTTAAAATAAATCACGAACTTATAATTAGAGTAGTTGAATTTCGTAATCTTGAATTGACGAACAAAAAATGTATTATAATTGATGCATCAAGAATTAAAATAGACAAATTATTCATGAAAATGATTCTCAAAACCAAAAATGAAGTATTTAATTATCAATCAGTAAAAAGAAAAGAGAACTAAAACGACTATTTATAAACGTTTAATACTAAATAAACTTGGAAAAGAAAACATAGAAAAGTGGTCTCCAACAGTCAAGTCTACGACTCGTAGACCAAGCTAGTAGAAAGCCACTTTTTCAAAGGCCCCTTCCTACGGACATGAGCTACGACTCGTAGACCTTTGCACGCTCTGTCTTGACAACTCATCGTTCAATGTACTGGGACCCACAATTTCTGACTTTTTCAACAACTCAAAATTATGGGTCATAGATCATTCTACAACTCGTAGTCTGCTTTCGTTACCTTATACTTAGCCAAAATATCATCATCATATTCAGCTCTCATCTACGAGTCAATCATACGGCTCGTAGGTAGACCTGTAGGTCTTCAAAAACTAGTTTTTTCACTTAAGTTTCCCCCTTAGATTGTCGCAACCTATTTTTCCGCAAATATAGATAAAAATACCATCAAATCTACTAACAAATTCTTAAGACACAATAAAAAATGTATGACTAGGTTTCCTTCCTAGCCAGTAGCACGCATCTCTCATGGCTGCTATGGTCACTGGACGGCCTCCTTTCGAGGCTGTCCAGCCCTTCCCACCACCCCAAACCACCACATAGCCACCCTTTTCAATTCCAATACTATAAATTCTAAACAATCTGCCCTAATTAATTAAAAAATAATCACAAAATCAATCAAAATAATTCATGGAGACCCTACTATCACGTTATTTAATGGAGAAAAGACAAGATATTATGATTGAAAAGGGATTGCATCAAGCAATGGTGCTTAAATTATCCATGTTGCAACAAATTTGAAGGTATTAAGGTCAATTTTATCGAAACATCTTGGTACCAAGGGCAATTGTTTAATTGACTTACTTGCTCCGAGACAAATTTTATTGAGATTTGATCAATATGATGATTATGTATTAACTTTATCTCGCTCAGTTAATTATCTTCTCTACAATGGAGAGGAGCACCAATGTAGGGTTTTTCTATGGTCCATTGGATATAATCCTAAGGAGAAAACGACGTTGGATATAATCCTAAGGAGAAAACGACGTTAGCTGTGGTTTGGATTTCTTAACCGAACTTATCTCCAGATTTGTTTGCAAAGAAGCTCTCTGTTGTCTATAGCATTGGCAGTTGCAAACCAATAGCTATAGATAAAACTACTCAAATAAAATTGAGACCTAGCACGGCTAGGGTCAAGGTAATACTTGATCAAATGGAAAAGCTTCCAAATTGTATAAGATTGCAATTTATAAATGGAAAATCTAGTAAGTTGATCAAGGTTTTTGAGGAGATTGTATATGATAATCTACCTTTATATTGCAATTATTGTAAGCACCAAGGTCATGATGAAGATAGTTGTCGTTTGATCTTGAAAAGAAATCAAAACAACAAATAAATTTATGATACCATTGAAGTTACTTCAAAAGGTACTATCGATAGTGAAAAGTATTTAGGTGATGCGAGAGAAATATTAAATGAAAAAAAGAAAAATTGTAGATATCGGTTAAAGTAAAACTACTTCTTCAGATCGACAATTGGTTGCTATTACTTCTGAGCAAAATCGTGCACATTAAATGGATGTTGTTACAAGTAATATTGGTATTCAAACAACTACAAAAAACAAAGGGGACGCCAAGATTTAGAGTTGATGCGTCGCGAGTTGGTTCAGGCAAAAAAATAATGGATTCGGGACACAAACTAATAGATACATCTAATGTTGAAGATGCTAAAAGTTCAAGTTGAAACCAAGAATGCAACTAAAAATTGAATAGTGGTTGCACACAAAAAATCAACTAGTAATCGGAGCCTTTCTCCGACTAGTCAAAATAACTCTCCATGTAGTGAAAAGGGTGCGACTGAAACTTTTCATAACAGTGAGAAGAGGCAAGACATTAGTAATGCATCAAGAGACCTATTATGCTCGAAAACTTTGATGCTTTATCGAAGACTACTGGAAAGCAAGTAATATTTATAGAGAATGACAACTATTTGATCCAAGAAAAGCAGGTCTCACCACCTACTTTGAATAGCAAATTAAGTCCAGAAGCTTCCGTCTTTGTGCCTAAATATGTGATTGCAAAGAAGAATGAGTCAAGGACCTTACTTTCAAATATAATTGATTTGAGAGAGGATTCTCTTGATGAAGATGAGTAAGACAATATGCTTGATATGGGCGAGGATCTCTTGATGAAGATGAGGAAGCTATGCTGGACATATGCTTTGATAGAATGGTTAGGAAAGGAGATATATCGTCTAGGCAACAAAGAAGTGTAAGCAACAAAAGCAAAAAGAAGACACATGGAAGGCAACATAGTTAGGACGGTAAAATAACTAAGGAGTTTGTTCCAAGGCATCTACCGATGTGACAGGCAAAGCAAAATCATTTGACAGTATCAATAGGTTCAACAAAATCCAATAAATCCATAAAGAAAGTATGAATAGTGTTATTGGATAGGTTTGAAGAAGAAGACAAGAGAAAAATACTTCAAGTTAATTTTGATGGGCAATCAGTCTTTTTTAATTCATGAGTTTGTAATAGAAAGTTTGAGGTTGATAACTCAACGTTCTTCTTGATTGACATATTTTTACGTTAATTAAGCATCCTCATTTGTAATATCACCATGGAGTGTATTACAAACTCTGTGGTGATTAGAAAATACTTAATTCTCTCTAGCTCTTATTTTCTTAATGCTTGTTAGATAGTAGACGTTAGGTACTTCAATAGGATTAGTAAGGTAAGGCCTAGCCCCCTTGCTTGTACTTATCCATAGTGCTATTTTTTATGTTTAAAATGGTCATTAGACCTTGGTAAATTTGCAACAAAAAAAAAAAGGCTTAAGACACATGCAAAACTCCATATTTAAAGCATTATAAGTACCGTAAGTCTACGGTACATCAGGGAGTATTAACCTATCTCCCCGAACAATTTATAATACGTTTGAGTGTGGGTAGCCAACCCTAGCTTCGTCACACTCATACAAGGGGACATTGGCTACTCCTCCCAAGTCCCAACAAACAATAATCCTTGTAAGTGTGGGATATTCAACCTTACCCTAGCCACATCCATGCAATGGGAGGTTAGCTATTCCTCCCATCAAATAATGTGTGATCACACTAGTAACTCATATGAACCAAGAATCCACATGGAAAATAATATATTAAAAACCCATATATATTGCACGTCTTGAAAGGTTACTATATACAAACGTCTTACATTGTGTGTGAAATAGGACAGGGTCACACGTCTATAGGCCAACCAGTTTGCCTTTTTAGGTGCAATAGATATGCTCTTGGCTTATTGTCTAAAAGAAATGAAATAGTGTCCAATGGAAGTGGCCAGCCACTAAAAAAAGCTACAAGGGCAATCGAAAGTCAACTTATTATCCTAAGGTGCGTTGTAGATGAAACAATAGTGTTCTTTTAAGGACAAATTCCACTTTTAATAAAGAATACAAATATTTTCTTGAAAAAAGGAACTATGGCAGTATATTTATCTCATATACCAATATTAAATATGGACAAATATATACCTCTTCCTTCCACAAAAAATCCCCTTACCTCTTTAGGTTAACATTTAATTATGTTATAGTTTTTTTGTTGTTACATGAGAGAAGGAGAAGCAAAGGGAAAATGGATAGTGAGAATCAAACTCACAAGTGGAAAGTCCCTACCACTATCATAATTTTCACTACATTATATACATTTAATGGTTATTTATATTTTAAATAACACAACATTAAGTCCATTCTCACTCTCCTAATTTAGTTCTTACTACAACTTTGTCCTATAACTTTTCACTAAAAAAAAATAGAGACGTTGAGTAGCACTAAATTTTTCTTTTAGCAGCAATATATATTGATATAAAAAATGTTTAACGGTAATTATGTTAATATCATTATTTTCAAGATCACTAAATCTTTTAACGACATTTATATAAAATGTTGAATATAAATTAATACTCATATTTATTATTGCTGCTAAATAATTATCACAAAAATCTTTATTAGTCTCTGGTGTTTCCTTAATCAAAAGTGTGTGTGTGTATATATCTAGCAAAAATCCTAGTAAAATGGAGGTGGTACACAAAGTCATCCCTATGGAAAGCCTATATGAAATAGGTAGACATGAAGTATTTTGTATATACACATCTATTTCTAAAGTTAATTTGCCCCACCATTTCAAGGAGTAAGCCATTCTACTCGTACAATTCAACTTTTGGATACCTCCAAACAATAATTGAGTGGAAGCTTAAGAAAAAACTTGTCAATTGAAATTGAAGAGCCATCTCACCCACTCAATCAACTATATATGCCAATGTATGACAATGAGACACCAAAATCCTTATGCCCATAACACCAATTCTCTATTATTGGACACTATATGTAGATTCATCCGTACAAAAAAATCAAATAAACCAAAATTAAAGAGACCCCATTAACCAAAAAAAAAAAAAAAAAACTTAGCTGTGTGAGGGAACTTTCAGCCTCATGTATTTAGGTCCCATTAGCCTTTGCGTTCCTTCCCCTTTTTGTCTTCTTACAGTATCCCCACTTAACCCAAAAATTCAAAAAGATAAATAGTTTACTAACAAAAAGTCTATATCACTTTTGTTATTATTGTTATCATATTTTAATAGTTGTAGTGTTCGAATGGGTTATTTTTCGCATTTTGAGTAATTTTATGAGATATTTTAATTTTTATCAGCAGCAATAGATATTAAATTACTCTGTCCACCTAAACTAAGATATATGAAAAGAATTATCTAGCATATTTTTTATTTATACTGAATTTTAAACGTGAGACATTTTTATCATATTATTTAACCTAGAAAGTGAGTGCAAGACAGAGATCCATGATATTTTTGTGAGATGACTTGCCAATTCTGTCGGATAATAACAATGACTTCGACAGTAAATTCCATAATTATGCGTGTGTGCCTTAGTGTAGACTGAAAATGAAAGTAAATTAGATTTAGTGCATACTAATTATTTCGTAAGAAATTAATATGTCACCTTAATTGATCTCCTTATTTAACCGCTATGTGTTTCGAAGTGAGTAAATTCGTAAAATCATCCTAAAAATCGAGTATATTTACACTTTACTCTGATTGTTTCAGGTATAAACACATCCTAAAAATATTGTTTCAGGTATAAACACATCCTAAAAATATATAGAAGGAAAAGAAAATCACAAATTTGGTCTAATATGGAAATTCAAAAACTTATAAACACCCAAAAAACTAAAATTCTCGATGGAAATTTCATATTATTTTTCCAATTATTAACGTAAACATGTGTCGATATTTCTATGACACGGTCCCTAATATCCGTTTGCATCTATATAGGCTTTTAATAATTTACAACTTTCAACTTTTTCCTTTATTGTTGAAGTAATATTGAAGAATAGTTATACTGCATTTGGTTATGTTGGCATTATTTCTTATTTAACGTTTGATTTGATATATTAAAAGTAGCAAGCGTTGCATAATTTTTTTGACAAAATATTTGGCGACAAAAAATCATCCACATTAAAAATACAATAGTTTTTATATATTAGTTATGAATAGGATAATACTAAATATTACATTGTATAACCAATACTTTGCACAATTTAGATATACATAAATTGAACCAAATAAGGAATTAGTAATATCAAAACTAAAATATATATTATTTTCTCGAGATAATATATCACATGATAACTCAATATGAACATTTTTCTCAGAAAGTTACTCAACTTTGATTTTAACTTAAAAGTTATTGATTATGAACTCTTTTCTCAGAAAATCACTCAACTATGAGTGTTTTACTTACAAAGTTTTTCAACATATTTAATTGTTTTTTTTAATTAAATTATTAACACAAAATTTTATTTCTAACCAAAATTTTAAGAAATAAAAATATCCCTTTAAACCAAAATTTAGGATTTTCTTTTATTGTTTCCTAAATGAAAATTAATGATGTGATGACTTTAAAGATGGGGTGACTATATATATAATGTATATTATCAGTTAATAGGGTATATGGAGTAACTTTTTAATTAAAAATAGGATAAGATTCTTTGAAAGTAATGTTTTCATTAGGATTAGAGTGTGTTTAGAAAGAAAATGAATAGATTTATTAGGAAAATGACATTTTTCACTCATTAGGTAACAATCTGAGTAGTATTAAACCAAACTATAAAGATATTTTTGAATCAAACTATTGATGACAGAGAAATTTTTAGATCAAATTAATATTAAATGATGATATTTTTCTTTAATTTGACATAGTTGAAAAGTATTTTTGGACCATTTTCATATTTATATACTGAGATGATAAAGGATTGTTGCATTTTTAGTCCCTCAATTATCGGTAAATCTTTATTTTAGTTCCTATGATATATGACTAAGCACGTTCAAATTTCAAATAGTTCTTGTTCCCGCACCCCTTGGTACCGAGACCCCGGTAATCTCTTGCAGGGCGCATTGAATTGTTCATTTTGATTTCTTAACTTGTGAAATATTTACAGATTTATCACATCCGTTAATCGTTTCACTATTTTATTCATGTAGTCCAGTGGCGGAGCCAGAAATTTATTAAAGGGTGTCCAGAAATAACAACTTGTTATGTTAAGGGTGTCCAAAATATGTTATTTAATCATTTTCTATATCATTTTACTTATATGTATGCTATTTTTTTCCAACGAAGGGTGTCCAATTCTATGTGACTACGCCACTAATGTAGTCAGGTATATATGTGAAGTTTGAACCAATATTTCATATTTGACAGTAATATAATTTAATATATAGTTCATACAATATATTTTATATACAAAAAGGTCAAAAATACATATTTTAATTAATTGAAGATTAAATTGTTGAGTCTCATGCCCTAAGGATCAAAAGTAAAACTTACCACCAACATACATGGATTGTGCTGCGCTGGTGGCAGTGTTTCACCTTTATTAATCAGAAATCTTAAGTTTAAGCCCTGGATATAGAGAAAATCATGTTGGGAGTGTTATTGCCTAATGGATTTTGCAATGCGGGATTTAAATTTAGTTGGAGCTCAATTGTGAGCTCCGAACATCGAATGGAAAACAAAAAAATAATTAAAATCTATCGATAATTTAGGTATGAAAAATATAATTATCCTTAACTTAAAATAAATTAAACTTTATTTGTTTCCAAAACTATTTGTTGGATAACTAATAAGAGAGCTTGTAATTGATACAACCCATTTTCTTATGTACACTTTCAAGAGATGAGTAATTAATTTTACCCATTCCTAAAGTAGAAAGATTTAGAACTTTCTTAGGGTGTTAATTGTGTGATTAAGCAATTATTTTTCAAAGAAGGATTAAAGTCGAAATTTGCGACTTTTTTCAAATCTTACTCATAATAGTATGATAATTAACAAGCTTTGTTTAATCAAATCAAATCAATTGCAACTAATCATGCCCTTTGAGAATCTATTTTTGCATAAAGTATCGTTATCAATTGTTGGGCCACTTTGATTTTATGAAAATTCATTTCTATTAAATCCTTATTGGTTACTGTTCCTAAAAATTTAAAAATAATCATTATTTATTCTTGAGTATCATTAAGACATAGAATTAGTTTAATCTAATGTAAAGCACATGATTTCTGTGACATGACATTCTGTCCCTATGACAAGATAGTTTGTTTTCTTGCATTGTCAATTAAGAGAATAAAATTATTAAGAGTTTAATCAACCAATTAGATGAGAAAGTTGCTACTTAATTGTCATTTAAAAATATTGCTAGCTTTTACTCTAGTTGGGAGAAAAATTTGTTTCAAGAATCAGGGAAATATTTGGTTGCACAAATAACAATTTTCTTACCATCATTTAAGTTTGAATCCCGTTAAGAAAATTGTAAAAATAATTGATCGTCAAAGTTAAATGATGAAATTCTAGTGAATCATCGTAATTTTAAATGAATGAATTTTTCTTTTATCATTTTTTATAAAAATATCCATATCTACAATCAAAATTCTAATAATAGATTGCTAAAACTGAAGAATACAAAGCCAGTAGAAATTCAAATTTTAATGAACAAAACATGATGAATTGTCATAATTTTGATGATATAAATTATAATGAATCCCTAGATTTCACCACAAAGATCCTAGAGGGTCATCATAACTTCCTATACAAATATTTCATAACATGTTTTTGCTTTGAATTTTGTTCAACAACTCGAAATTTGATATACAACTTTCTAAAATCAATTTCAATATTTCTTAATTGTTAAATATGATAGATACCACTATATAAATTTACTATTTGGGATAAGTCGTGCTATTTTCACACTTTTTTATGTTTTCTTTTTAATTCCACTATTTTTTGGGTTTTTTTGACTTATTTAAAGATTTTTTTTATTTTTTTTTATTTAAAGATTTGAATATACATTACCTTATTCATATTTTCGAACTGATTTTAAAATAAAGTAATGGTACACATAAGGACTTGATAGTAGCTTATTAGATAATAGTTACGGCTTAATAAAATTGCTCATAACACTTAAACATATATGAGGTAGATTTATTTGTTGAATTATCTTATTAATAAAGTTTGAGTTGATATTGCATTTTGGTTTATCCATATCATGATTAACAGTATCAGAAATATCATTTATCATATGGTTTGTCAATAAGTTGAATACACAGTTTTAATAAAATTGAACTGAAACGTTGGTTTAGTAGGGACAATTTTGATTATACATATGATTTTAAATTTTAATTAAAATAATACGTCGGCCATCATTGATCAATTGTTTGAGCATCTAACGATCTACTACAAACAAAATCTCCTTGTAATTTTTCATTATTCGTACATCAAATGCATACAATTAATCATATTTTGGCTTTTGTAATCATAAAAATATGACAAAATTGATTACTTTATTTATATATAAAAAATCAGCTAAAGCCTAAAGGCACAAACAAAATAAATAAATAAAAGGTATCCCTGAAAATATCTTAAATTAGAGCATATTTTATCTTATTTAAATCAAACAAAAATAAAAAAAATAAAGTTATAACTTATAAGTAGTTCACTTTGATCAACCTTTTTCTTACTATTTTTATATTTCTAATATCAGTTTTTAATATTTAAATTAAATACTCCTTCTAAAACAAAACCCCTATCTCTCTCTACATTACATTTTTGTCATTTGCTCTTTTCCATACATAAAAAGATATTTTTAAAATTTATGTTTTGTGTAAATAACTTTGAGGAGACATTTAAATCGTTTTATAGGGAAAAAATGCTAAATAATTAACATTATTTTACTACCAAGCACTTCAACACTTTGAATAAATCTTTTAACACTTATTAAATCAGCTAAATCAAACGCGCTCTAAAAATAAAAATATATTTAAAAATTATCTTGTATATGAAAAACTTCATTCGTGATTTGAAATTGAGGGACCTTCTAGTCATTGTTGTCTAGTTAGATATTTTCTATTCACCTACTAATAATCATTTGAAGAAAAAATAAGCACTTCATAAAAAATAAATAAAAAATAGCTGGATATGTACTTAGAAAAATTAAACAAAAGATGAGATGAATTAATTCCCAAAGGGAGTAAAGACATGCCTTTAAATGCATGAGTTGTATTCTTTAATTTGACACCAAATAGATGAAAATATATATATATTTTGACAATAATGTATAATATAATGCCTTTCTGGCTTTTAAAGTTTGGTAAATTGGTCAATCATGTAGCTTGTAGACCTATATATATTCATCATTTCTATACTCTTAATAGTCTTGAAAAATGTTTTAATAATTCACTTCTGTGTGACATGTCAATCTTATACCATAAATTAGCTTCTATAAAATTCTTACAACTTTTAATACTTATAAAAGAAATTCAACTCATAAACTAACTTTATCCACCATTTATTGTGTTTAAAGAGTTTTGATGCTTCTTGAATATAGGAGTAAAATTTAACTAATTTAAGTTGACTATGACTCATATATAATATATAGGGTGTCAAATAGGCGGGTTGGGTGAAAAATGAAAATATTTAAATGGGTTGAATAGAAATCGGGTTCTTGACCCGCCCAAGTTTACTTTGGGCTCAAATGGGCTAAAAAATGGGTTGGGTCTTGACCCGCCCAATTTGAGTCGATTAAGCACACTAATTTAACATATTGATATTTAATTTTTATAATTACAATTTGAATTTTCGCTCAAGAATTTTTTGTTAAAAAGGTAATAAATGGATAGATAAATCCTAAAATATGTTAAATAGATAGTAATTCATACCTTTAATATAGAAACATATCTTAATAAAAAGTTTTAAAATGGATTGAAATTGGAGATTTAATTGGGCTCAATTGAGAATTCTCTTCAACTGGGTAAAGCTTGGATGGGTTGAGATTGAACCCAATTCAAATTATCTTGAACCCAACTCTTAAAATTCTGGGCGAATTACTTATATTTGGGTTTATTTTTGACACCCCTAATAATATATATCCATTAAATGAGTTTAAGCCAAAAGGGTAAGAAAATTTGTTTAAAAAATCACAAAGACAACTGAGCCTTACAAGGCTCATGATGGCTGCGCCTTGCAAGGCGCATAGGAATCAGCGCCTTGCATCGGCAGATCTAATTTAAATTTTAGACGTTGTTCAATTCTACGTCAGAAGTTAGAAAGTTGTCGTTTTGGTTGTATAATTAATTTTGTTGGTCTTTTGAAATTTTTGATAAATTTTCTTACTCTTTTAATTTCGGACTCCAAACTAACAAATTAGAGATTTTATTTTAATTAATTAATGATATTAAAATAATTATCATTATACCGTTATATAGTAAAAAATACTCTATATAAATGTTGCTAAATGTTTTATTAACTCTAAATACAATTGCTGCTACTGAAAAATTTGTTGTCACTAAGAGTCTCTTTAGCCGTAATGGTAATCTTTCAATTCAAAAAAAAATGTAAGCCAAAAAAATCATATTTATTAAAGTATATTTTCTAAATTTCTATATCAAGTAAGTTGGAGTAATTATTTTATTAGAGAGGGGTTCCAGTAATTATAATTAACAAAATACTTACTCCATAATACATATACATTCGAAAAATAATTAAAATAATTAAACGTCATTCCATGAAAACATTTATGCTTGGTAAGACGAAGTCCACGTATATCAAACAAATAGTCTAAGAGTATAATATTCAAATTAGATATGACTTATTCTTTAAATTAGCAAAGTTCTTAATCATTTTTGTTATTAATTTATTTTTCTAATTCAATTTTTTAATTGAACCAACTACAAAGCAGACTTAATTAATTAGGATGAAATATTTAATTAGTGCAAACGTTGCATGTTGTCTCCGAATAAGCAATCGTTGCATTTGCGTCAGACGCACTAATTAATATAATATAAGTTCATTATAATATAAGTTTATTATAATATAAGTTTCTAATACCCTAAAGAGGAATTATTCGTTTAATTAAATAACACAAACTTTGATTTTTTTTAAAAGTGAAGTTCTCTTATTGGTAACTACATCTTTGTCTCTAATTATTTTAGCAAGCTTTTAGATTCTATATCCTATATTTTAATAAATTTGTTTTTTTATTATTAATTTATCAACCTAGTGGGAACCTAAATGATTAATTTTGGAATGGGAAGAAAAAAGAGGCAAGATATAATAATAGGAAAATGAATGTAGCTTTCGGCTAGCTTCCTATATATATAATAATAACGGCAATAATAATAAAGCAAAGTCCAATTGTTCGTTAATGAGAAAGCTTAACTAGAAGCTAAGAAGAAAAAGAGTAAGAAATTTTTATTGAAAAACTGATCGTTCACATACAATGAATGAGCTATATATATAGCTCTTTTATCATCTTAACCAACTAACAACAACTTACCTAACTAACAAAAAGATAAGTTGTTATAACCAACATTTTGTAAAAAGACTATTCTACCCCTTTTTATTCTTTCTAACTTTCGCAGCTTCTCTATATCACAACACTCCCCTTCAAGCTAGGAGGTGCAAAAATATCCAAAACCCCTAGCTTGGATAACAAATGTTCATGTTGTAGTCTAGACAACCCTTTGGTCAATACATCAGCTGGTTGTTCTTTAGTATGAATATACTCAACTTTGATCAGTCCCTTTTGCAGTTTTTCTCTTATGAAATGGCAATCGATTTCAATGTGCTTGGTCCTTTCATGATATACTGGATTAGCAGCTATCTGAATGGCAGCCTTGCTGTCACTGTATACTTGAACTGGTACTTGAACCTCAGTACCTACTTCTTTCAATATTCCCAGCAGCCACACCAATTCTGAAACAGTTGAAGCCAGACTTCTGTACTCAGCTTCAGCTGAGCTTCTTGACACCGTTGTTTGCTTCTTTGCCTTCCATGATATTAATGATTGACCAATCTTAATCATGTACCCTGTCACAGACTTCCTGGTGAGTGGACAGGATGCCCAATCAGCATCACAAAATGCTGTAACTTGTCCATCTGAATCACTAGCTAATAACAAACCTTGACCAGGTTGTTTCTTTAAATATCTGATCACCCTCAGTGCAGCATCAAGATGAGACCTTTTCGGTTGCTGTAAAAATTGACTCAATGTCTGAGTACTGAATGATATATCTGGTCTTGTCATATTCAAATACAACAACTTGCCTATAATTTTCTGATACACTGTTTGATCAATCAATGGATCATCTGACTCCTCTTGTTCCTTATTCACATGCTCATCATATAGTTTAGATGTTAGTTTGACATTGATGTCAATAGGTGTTCCTGCAGGCTTAGCTGTTGTCAAGCCAACTTCAGCTATAAGTTCAAGGGTGTACATTCACTAAGGATCAGTATGATCACATTCTAAAAATGGTTCAACAGAAGTCCGAGCTTGCTACTTCTGTGTGTAACACTGCAAACACTACAGGTAAAACATCTCTTGTTTCTGAACACAGTAACATATGGATTATAGATACTGGTGCAACAAACCATATGGTTTCTAGTTTGAATATGCTAAATAAAAACACTTTGAATAAACTTGAAGTCTCTAAGCCTGTATATCTACCTAATGGTACTACTACTCAGGTGTCTCACACTGGTTCTTGTAGCTTGTCAACGAGGAGTATTATCTCAAATGTACTTCACATACCTGATTTCAAGTATAACTTGTTATCAGTTAGTCAAATCACAAAGGAACTAGGTTGTTCTGTTACCTTTTTTCCTCACTTTTGTGTCTTCCAGGAACTCTACAGTGGGAAGGTGAAAGAAGTTGGTAAGGAGGAAGGAGGATTGTACTTGCTAGTAAAGCATTTAACTACTCAGTGTAATGGTCAAGAAAAGGAAGTTGAGGCTGCGTTTGCTGCTCATGATGTCAAGGAAGCAGACATGGTGTTATGGCATAAAAGACTAGGTCATGTATCATCAACAGTACTTTCTAGGATGTTTTCTATGAATAAGCAAAGTGCCTGTACAATTTCTAAGTGTCTTGTATGTCCATATGCTAAACAAACAAGGAATGTGTTTCCTACTAGTAGCATTAAAAGTACTGCTTGTTTTGAGCTACTTCATGTTAACCTTTGGGGTCCTTATAACACACCTACTGTTGATGGCAAGAAATACTTTCTTACAATTGTGGATGATTTTTCAAGGGTGACTTGGTTGTTTTTACTCTCACATAAGTCTGCTGTGTGTGTTTCTATTCAAATTTTCGTGCAATTTGTTCAAACTAAGTTTGAAAAAAGGGTCAAAGTGTTGAGGACTGATAATGGTACTGAGTTTGTAAACTCAGGTTATCACAAATTGTTTACAGATTTGGGAATTGTGCACCAAAGATCATGCCCATACACCCCTCAGCAAAATGGAGTTGCTGAGAGGAAACATAGGCACTTACTTGAGGTTACCAGAGCTTTAAGACTTCAAGCTCACATTCCTATTAGATATTGGGGTCATTGTTTGTTAGCTGCTGCATATATTATTAATAGATTACCAAGCAGTGTTCTGAAGTTTGACACTCCTTATGAAAGGTTGTATGGTAGTAAACCATCAGTGCCTCATGTCAAAACTCTAGGGTGTTTGTGTTTTGCTAAGCTTCTTACTGAGCATGATAAGTTGATGCCTAGATCAAGACCAGCAGTATTCATGGGTTATGCAGAATTACAAAAGGGGTATATACTTCTTGATCTAACTGATAAATCCTTCTTTACAAGTAGGGATGTGGTGTTTAGAGAAGACTTATTCCCTTTTGCAAAAATAGATCATTCAATAGAGAAAAGAGTGTTTGTGGATCCTATGCAAGTATCAGATATGTTAAGTGCTGATTTTCAGTATACAAGTCCTGTAGTTCCCAGGTGTTCTCCTGCTAATGTGTCTCATGAGACTCATACTGTGACTCCTTTAGATGATGTAGATCAGTCATGTTCTCCAATTGCGGAGGTTATTTTATCAGACACAAGTGTGTTAGACAATGAGGTTACTCAAGAGCCTGCAACTCTTACTACTCATAGGAGGTCTACCAGACAGAAGCTCAAACCAACTTGGATGAATGATTTTGTATCTTTGACTGTTAACAAAGATGTCCTGTATCCTTTGGGAAATTACATGAGCTATGCTCACCTTTCCCCTACTTATCAATGTTATATTGCAGCCACCTCTGCTATTAAGGAACCTGATTCTTACTTAGAAGCTGTTCATGATGAAAGATAGGTAGAAGCTATGCAGAATGAAATTCAAGCACTAGAAAGTAATCACACTTGGGAGTTAACTGACTTGCCTAAGGGGAAGAAGGCTATTGGTTGTAGATGGATTTATAAAGTTAAATATAACTCATCAGGTGAGATAGAAAGATTCAAGGCAAGGTTAGTTGCCAAGGGTTATTCTCAACAAGAAGGAATAGATTACAAGGAGACTTTCTCACCTGTTGTTAAGATGGTGACGGTTAGAACTATTGTTTCTCTTGCAGCTGCTAGGCATTGGCATATACATCAAATGGATGTATTCAATGCCTTTCTTCAAGGTGATTTAGATGATGAAATTTATATGCAGCTACCTCAGGGATTTGTTGGTCAAGGGGAGAAAGTGTGTAGACTAACAAAGTCCCTATATGGTCTTAAACAAGCTCCAAGACAATGGAATCAAAAGTTGACTGAAGCTCTTATCAATCTCAAGTTCAAACAAAGCCAACATGATTATTCCTTGTTTATTAATCAGTCAGAAGAGGGGACCATATTAGTGTTGGTTTATGTAGATGACATGTTAATTACTGGCAGCAGTCTTAAACTAATAGAAGACACAAAGAAGGCATTACAACAAGCCTTCAAGATGAAAGATTTAGGAGAATTAAAGTACTTTCTAGGCATTGAGTTCACCAGATCAGCAGCTGGTATATTAATGCATCAAAGAAAGTACACTCTTGAAGCAGCTGTTGAACCTCTTTCTCAGCTGGACTTACTGTTTTAGTAACACAAGGAGTTTCTGGAGATTGATACTGCTCAGGTATATTTCCCCATCCTGGTGGAGAAACATTGGTGTTCATTCCATAGGTAAGATTGGCATGTGTTGATGGTGTATGATTGTAGTTGCTGCTACCAGTGGTACCATATACAGGAGAAGTTCCTTGAGCCTTTCTTTTGGACTTAAAATCAGGAGGATAACCTACAATCTTGTAGCAAAACTCTTTGCTGTGACCCTTACACTTGCAAAAATCACATATCAACAATGAGTTTCTTTTAATTTTCTGACTTACACCTGAACTACTACTTGCTTTAGAATACAGGGCAACTGATGATTCCAATGTAGCAGTGATACCATTAACACCAGTAACTACAGCCTTTTGACTCTCATCACCAACTATCATAGCATAAGCATAGTTGATTGATGGTAGTGGATCCATCATCAAGATTTGGCTCCTTGCTTGATGATAAGATTCATTTAAGCCCATTAAAAATTGATACAACTTCTGCCTGTTCATATGAGCAACAAAACCTTTGGATATTTCACAATTACAACAAGGAGCAGGCACCAATACCTCAAACTCATCCCACAAACTTTTCAGTCTTGTATAGTACATAGAAACAGAGACAGTACCCTGCTGTAATGAGGCAATATCTTTGTGCAAACTATAGGTTCTAGAGCCATCTACTCTATCAAACCTTTCCTTTAAATCAGTCCAAACATTGAAAGCATTAGAAGCAAAAGCAATACCACTTAGTAAACTCTTGGATACAGCATTCATTAACCAAGACAATACAATAGCATTCACTCTTTCCCATTGCCCCCACAGTTCCTTACCAAACATCTCCTTCCTAGCAGTCCCATCAATTAAACCTATCTTATTTCTTCCTAGTAGAGCTATCTTAATAGATCGACTCCACAGAGTGTAATTCTCAACACCAAGCAACTGAAATGAGATAATACTCAGACCACTAACATCAGTAGGACTAAGAAACAAAGGATGGTTATAATCGATACCTTGGCCCTGCCCAGAGCTGACTTGTGAGGAAATATATGTACCTGAAATGTTCTGAACCAGATCTGTAGTTTCACCATCAATTGCCATCTGAGATCTGAAAATTGATGCTTGATCCAACAGTAATTCAACAACCAGTATGAAGATACACAACTCTGAGCTTGAAACTAACTTGAAACAAGCACTGATTTATCAAACTCTCTTCCAGAAATCACACTTCTGAGAGTGAAAATTTCTGCAACGAAACTCCTGTGAATCTGTGAATCAACAACGATTCTTTGATTCTATGGATTCTCCAGCTTCATCAGTGTTCACTGAGAAGCAATAGCTCTGATACCATGTTCGTTAATGAGAAAGCTTAACTAGAAGCTAAGAAGAAAAAGAGTAAGAAATTTTTATTGAAAAACTGATCGTCCACATACAATGAATGAGCTATATATATATAGCTCTTTTATCATCTTAACCAACTAACAACAACTTACCTAGCTAACAAAAAGATAAGTTGTTATAACCAACATTTTGTAAAAAGACTATTCTACCCCTTTTTATTCTTTCTAACTTTCGCAGCTTCTCTATATCACAACACCAATTGATTGATTACTGCAATAATAAGGTCATTTTCGAACGTAAATTATAGAAACGAAGAATGTTTGTTATAATTGTACCATTGAAAAAGGTTTTGGGTACTTATAAATTACTTTCTTCTGTCTATATTTAGTTATTCATATTTAATTTAAAATATTGCTTAAAAAGAAGTAAATAAAATAAGATAGAGGCAATGACTTTAAAATGATTAATTACAGAACATAAATTTTTAAATTAAATAAATAATAAACAAGTTAAAACAAATCAAAAACATTGATAAAATGACGTGCCATTTTCAAAACCACTTGCTTTTCTCTATCAATATTTAAATATATTAATTACATGTCTTTGACTTAGAAATCCTCTGAGGGTCCCGTCCTAGAGTGGTAAGGGAGGGAGTGGAGAGGAGTAGTAATTATTTCCGTCCATCTATATTTACTTGTTCATATTAATTTGTTATATGGCGTGAAAAATAATAATTTTATTATATTATATATTAATTATATTATGATAAATATTATTTGATTATATTTTTAAAAATTATATTTCACTTTTTTATATATAAAAATATGAACCTAACTTATATTCATAAATTTTAAAATTACTAAAATTGTTCATTAGTTTGGTATAAAATTACTATTTTATAATATATTATATTATATATTATTCAAAAGTTATTATGCAAATTATAGTCATATAAACAAATATGTTGTGATAATTAGGGTTAAGCAAACAAGACATCATCAATAACATAAAATACTTATGTTTGCTAAATTATGCTTTCACAAGACGAATTGTGGGGTGTCAAAGCTATTTCGGATTAGATATTAACATATTTATAAAGAATAAATTAATTTTTAAAAAGTTCTTACTATTTCTTTTTAAAAAATTATTTTTCAAAAAATAAAATAATTTTTAAAGGATAAAATCACACACTTTTAAGGCAAATTTACCATTTGTCCCTTACAAGTTTATAATTACAAACATCCCTCAAACTGATACAATAATATGAGCGTTGTTACATTAATTTGATGCGCGAGATACATTAATGGTTAAGTAAGACATATTACATTTTATACATGATACACTAATCTGACGTACATTTTATATATAATACACTAATTTGATGCTCGAAATACATTAATTTAAGACATAAAATACATTAATTTGATGCGTTAATACATTAATTTGATACGTAAAAATAAGAGATTTTAAGAATTTATAAAATTAATAGTGGATAATGATAATAAGATAACTTAAATGTGGGATTTAGATCATTATTTTTTTTAAAAAGATATGTTTAAATATGAAATATTACTTATTCACTAATCTTCTGAGTCCCACATATATTGAACGTCTAATATGGTCAATTCGTCATAATTGTTTGACATTATTTTTTAATTCCTTTCATTTTGCAATCACTAAATATATTGTCTGTAAAGACAAACATATTAAAGAATTTTTCTGAGTCATCATTATTCATTCTCATTATTAAAATAAGACAATCGCTTTAGATCAATAATGTCACACTGCACCTATTCTAATTTGTAACTTTTCATCCATAAGTATCGTGATGTAATAGTAAATAGTTTTCAAAATTATTAAATAATCAGAAAATTTAATTAGAATAAAAAATTTGAAATGATTTGATATTTTTTATTTTAAAATGAATTGATATTTTTTTCATTCTTTAGTCAAAAGGTTTTAGAATTAAAAGGATAAAAAATTTTAAAAAGTAAAATAATATTATTAAAATATTATTCTGATCAAGTTTTCTAAATAAAAAGATTTTTCCTATTTTTTATTACGTATTAATTAAAAAAAATTAAATCAAATTCTTATAAGTACGGAGTCATCTTTATTATTTTACCTTTAATATGAGACTCGTGAAAAACTTAAAAAACAAAGTTGTAACTTTTTATTTTTCATCGAAACAGATATCCCGAATATCCTTACTCCTTCAAATTTCATTCAAAAATATTGATTCTTTCGTTTATTTTTATTTATTTATTATTTTAAAAATACTTTTTTTTGTTAATTTTAAATATCAAAATAATAATACTAATATCTTTGCTTATTATAGTTTAACATTTATTACTTAAATTAATTTATAAAATTTAGGACCGTACATTAATTAACGTGAATGTTGTATAAAATATTCATATTAGTAATTAGTACTTGCGAGAAAAGTTTAAAGTGGACAAAAAAAATAATAATTTAAATTATTAATACCAGTTTAGATGAATTTGTAACTTATAATATATAAGTCCAAAATGATAGAGTTAAAAACTTAAAGATATACAATTTCAATTATTCTAGCTAGGTTATTTAGATAATGACATAAAATATTTATAGTCATATTTAAAGTTTTAATAAAATAACACTTAATAAGTATTATTTTAAAAAGAATATATTATATAAGTTAATAAATATCAAACAAAAGAAAATGGAAGGAGAAATTCTTCTGTCATACGTAATTCAGCACACTCTATATTGTGTCATGTGTACGTCACAAATTTGTAATTAATGGCTTAAATATAATTTATTTATTATAGAAACTCACGAAAATAAGAACACTCTTGAATTTTGAATGCTAAAGTATAATGTAAAAATTAAGTTTAATAGTATTTAATCTGTGCGATAATATTTTTATTCGAAACAAGTTATAAATTATTTTTATTAAAGTGAAACAAAAAATATTAAATTAGATACTTTTTACATAAAAAATTAAATTTAAATAATTTTAAATTTAAATTCAATCGATTTAACTATTTAAATTTTAATTACGTTGGTGATATTTGATTTTTCTCTTGTAATTATCTCCCTCATTTCTCCATTTTTTAAAACTTTTTTTAAGAAAAAGTGGATAGCTATAGTATAGTTATCCGAAAGAAAAAGAGGTGGGAAAAGTAAATTAAGTTCAATGGTATTTTTATACCATTCTCCTTCTTATTTTTAAAAATAAATTTAAAAAGTGTACCTCAGGAGAGATATATAATGATTAATATTTCTAGTCGGCAATTGTTTTTTTTAATTTTTTTAATCAGTTTTTTCTAATATTTTTATTTACGAAGTCGGCATCTTTATTTTTTTTTCTTTGGAATTGGAAGGATTTTATTGATTAAGTAGGTTCATCCTTAAAAAAGTGAACTGATCTAAACGATATAGTTCCACGCATCTCCTTCAAAAGCTTTTAAGATAAAAAAAGGAGATGCATCAAAAACAAACAACTTGTTCATATACATATTTGGATCCATAGTCTTTCTTCTATAATTCGCTAATATATTTGCTACTGAAGTAGCCTCCCTCGTTACATGGTTGAGGAAAATAGAAATGTCACGTACTATGTTTGAAGAATAAAACCTGAAAATAAAGTCTCTTTTTATGAGGTTATTATCTGTTCAAAATAAATATAATATACTTATTAAACTATTCATATTTAACGAATATTTGATAAAAATTCAACTTTATTAAGATGGCATTTAAGGATGTAATAAAAATAATATTAATTTTTATTATGAATTCTACACTTATTTTGGAATAGCAAAAATAATTAAATAATTATTTCCAGAAGTCTAATAAAAGGTAGAGAAATAAAAACAAAGAAAAAGTTATTATATTTTAATGACGTAGAGTACGTAACCAATTTTTGGTATTTTAAAAAAATACCATCTATATCTATGACAAAATAATTTTAATAAATTATGATTGTTAAATTATGTGTGAATTATCATTTTTATTAGAAACATAAGAAGAATTTAATGAAAGCTCACGATGATTAAAGTTTGACAGGATAGCAAGCCTTTATTTGTACAATCTTAGGCTAACTATCTCCGTCCGGTATTGTTTATCATAATTTCTATTTTTATAATTAAACTATAAAAACTTTAATTAATATTTTAAAATGTATTTCTTTATCATATTAATATGCAAAAAATTATAATTTATAGTACTTTTAATATAGTTTAGAATATTTAATTTTTTTGTTTAAAATATCGAATTAATGTAATTTAATTTAACTTTGAAAATTAGTCAAATTAACTTTCGATAAATGTAATATGACAAATAATTTCGGACGGAGGGAGTATTTAAGTAATTAATGATGATTATTAGTTAATTGGAGTACCATAATATTGTTCTTATTGGTTGTTTGTTTTAACTACAAATGATCATATCAAACAGCACCTTGCACTAAATATGAGTCAATGAAAAACTATTTAATTGAAAAGTACGTAAAGGCATACATATATATATATATTCTTGTCTAAACAGTCAGTAACAAGAAAACAAGAAAACAAATTTAGGTAAGATTTTATTTTATTTTATTTGGTACCATTAGGTAAGATTTTGTTATTTGAAAAAATGTTACTCACTTTTAGCCGCAAATATTGAAATTTTGATACAAGAATTCATACTTGTGGCACCTGAAATGGGGTTTTTATTTTCTTTAGAATTAAAACAATTGATTGTGACAATTGTTTTTCAGTCTCAGAAATGGTAGACAATATACATGTAGTATTATTAATTCTTCATTCAAAAAGGCTTTTTTTGTGTCAATTTATTGGGAAAAGTGAAAAGAACTACTTTTTTTCTTTGTTTATTGATCTATCTACTTGAGACAAGTTAAGGTAGCAACACTTCAAACATTCTCTTTATGTATATTTTATAATTAACTATCCTTTTATTCGTTTAGAGTTTGATACGTTTCAAAATTCTATAAGAAAAATGGTACAATTTTTTATATAGAAAAAAGGACACGCATCTTTAGATTTAATTATTAATTAATAATATTATTTTTGTAATAGATAAAAAATGAAAAGATAATGCTAAGATAGATAAATATAAAAAGTTCTTAGAGTCAATCAGATCAATACAATAATTAAGAAGATGATCACGGAGATATAAATTTTCAAAATTTAGTATATATCTTTAGCTTAGATGTAAGCTTCCCCTCATCTTGTAGTCTATAGATGAGAATCGAATCCAGTACTATTAGATTCAGTTACAAGAATGATTTAGTGAAAATAAACGTAGTAATAAAAAAGCTTGGAGCATAAAAAATTATTCATTGTTGTTGTATTATTTGGAATCAAAATACTGAACAAACTTAGAAAATAAACTATTTACTGATTACAAAAGTAACCAATGAAAAAGCTCCACTCAAGCCTAAGATTCTGATTACATAATAATGTCGTTAGTGATGTCAATCAATATTTTTTTATTGTGTTTAAATTATCTATAAAATCATACCGACGTATTCATATTTTTATTCTTTTTGGCCAATTCATCGGAAATTTTTCGTAGGCCGAATATCCTTGCTGTTTCCAATTTTTTACTCCAATTATTTTTGCCTCATAAAATTTTATTTTCTAGAATGCACGCGTATTTTGCTTTAAAACTAAACTGGGGTTCCTTTAGTCCCACGTGTTAATTGTTTTGATCAATGGTTTTTATTTAATGTTTACCGTATTTAACAAAAAGATAAAATCATTAATTAGTTTTTAAATCTACCCTTGTTATTTCAATAAATATAGTGATAATGAACTGAGTTCATATTTAATTGTCAAGTATCTTTAGATTTCATTAAGATGGTCTTAAAAAAAAATTAGGTAAGTTTATTATTATCTCTTATTTAGTGCTCTTTTGAAATTAAGTTTCGTTTAATAAGTTTATAATTATCTCTTATTTAGTGCTTTTTTGAAATTAAGTTTTGATAAACGAACATAAATTAATTTATTTTGATTAATTAATTTGACCAATTAACATAAATAAATTACTTTAATTTCCTATATTTATCAAATTCATATTCATAGCTCAAGAATAAATTAAAATAGAAGGAATGATGTCATTTAGACATTGATTCAGTGAAAAGTAATCTATTTATCTAACAATAATTATTTAATATTAACTTGATACATCTCTTAATTAAGAAATATAATATTAATTTGATACACATCTTAAGAAATATAAAATTACTATATTATCGTTTAAATATATAGTATTAAATTTGATGCTTTTGAAAATGTATTAGTTAGTGAATGGGAGTTCATAGCAATGATAAAATAGATGTATAAAAATAATTTTTTTTTTTAATTTAATAAATTGAATAAATATTATTAAATAATTATTTTTAATAGAATAGACAAGTAAAAATTGAATAAAAAATATGTATATTTTTAATAAAAAGGGTACAATATATTAATGTATGTGGTAAAGAATGTACACGTTGCGCGATGTCCGTTTGCCGACAGTCGTTATCAGTGTCAGCATCAGCTACTGACTCCCAAAATTTTGTGGGCCATGATTTCTTCAAATGTTTTTTTCCATTTATTATTAGGAAAACAAAATTTGTTCGAAAATTTAACCATAATTTAGTCAGGTATTTTGCTTATCTTTTTTTAACAGTTTTATGTTTTTAATTTTAATATATTCTAATTAAAAATGACAAAAAGATCATCATATTTTAGAATAAAATAATACTCCGTATTATAGACTTTCAAGATTTCTTTCAATTTCTGATCAAAATAAAATTTTAGCATTTTATACTTATTCATTATATATTTTAAATAAATTTATTTTTTGTTTGTTCATGTTAGCAAATTTTAATAAAAATATTCTTTTAAGGAGTTATCTTTTTGAAATCAGTGAGACAATAAAATAAAGTGGAGGGGTATTTATTTTCTCCTACCTACTACACGTACTTGAATAATAAATTTTGTGGATAATCTTTCTGTCCTTTAGAGATAATATATAACTGCATAATGGTCATATTCTCCGTCTTATTTATTTATTTACCTTTAAAAATAAAATAGAATTATCCGGAAGAAACAATTTTATTTTTAAAATATAAATATCGTAAAGTTTTTTAAAAAAACAATGAATTTTAATAATACTAATGAGTAAGACATATAAATAAAGTATTACAAAGAATTAAAGGATAAATTAGTGAGAATGTCAATTTTTTGTATTATTTTTTAAAAAACTTTGTAAAGAAAAAAATGGACCATTAATATTCCCAATATTTCATATTTACTGAATTTGTTTCATTAAAAGAAAAATAAATATGAAAATAATTTAAACAAATATCTTAAATTTTGAACAATTTAATTATTTTGAAATAACTAAAAAATTTCAAAAATTCAATTAATACCAAATAAAGGGAATATAAGACAAGAAAATACCAAATTTGATTCCATAGTGGAATTCAATTCTTCTTTTAGGCACCTTTTTTCATGTCGACAACGAAATCTTGTCATTTACAATCACTAAAGCCGGTTTAATTGGTTTTAAGAGAGTTATTATTTCAATAAAAAGATAACTCCCTCTAATTTAATATAAATTACTTTTTAACTCTATTTAAATATTATCTTACAAATAATTAGTAATGATTTTACTTTGAAATTCTCTTTTTAATGTGAAATGATTTATAATCAAATATATATATATATATATATATATATATATATATGAATTGAGTCAAGTAAAATGATTTCACATAAGATCAGAAAGAAAAAGAATTTGTTTACATTTTCTTATAGTTTAAATAAAATTAATGATTCAAAGTTTAAAAATATATTCATTTATTTAGTTAAAATTTTCATTTCTAATGGTTTTTAAAAAATAAATTATTTTCAAATCAAATAATGGCTAATTTTACAAAAAGTTTGGAAAGAATCAAGAGAATAATATTATTAAATTACTTTTTAATTAATTTCTTTTAAATAACAATTTATTTATATTGGACTAAAGGAAGTAGCATAATATAATACTCCCTTAGACAAAGTCTTTTTTGTTCTTAATTAAAATGATTAGTGGTTGAAAACATTAACGGTTAACCTATGCCATAATATCATAATCTACCATTAAACTTGAAAAAGCGGATAGAATTTGATAAAAGACTCGAAGCCTTAATCCTTGTTTGATAAATTTATATCAAACATAATTAAATCTACTTAACATAATCGACCATTCTTATTGTCAATAATTCATATAGATACGAAAAAACATTATAGATATAACATTATTATTATTATTATTGTAATCAAGTTTTTATGTGCATTAGCACAATATGATAAGTTAAAGTTAGTTTTTCTTCTCTTTTCTCTTTTAGATCTCTTGCATTCATGTAGTTAAATCATCCTCAACGGTCACTAGAATTGTATCCGATTTTTTTATTTTATTTATTCTTTGGGAGAGACTATTATAGCTCCTCTAGATTTTCTTGAGAATTCATATATCCCTTAATAATTATTTCTTAAGCACAATTTAGATATGATCTCAATAAGAAAATAAAATAAACACCTAATAATGTATTTTCACATATGCAAATTTTATTTTGACACACTATCAATAATTCGTTATTTTGAAAAATAAAATAGTCAAAATGTTACTTTTGTTTACCTCATCGTTAACTTTTACTTGTTAGATTTTTCAAATAAAATATTATGTAACATGTTAGTCAGGAATACATTTATTCAATTTTTAAAAAGTTCCAAAAGATTTCTATTTTTTTTAAAGAAATAACTATGTTTGTTACATATGACAACTAATTAATACTCTCTTCGTTTAAATTTATATGATATAATTTAATTTAATATAATTTTAGAAAGAAAAGAAATTTATAATCTAAATAAATTATACATATTTGTCTGACTATAAATTATTTTATTAAAATAAAAAAAAATCAAATCAAATTATTATTAAATATAAAAATATATTATTCTTTTAAAATTAACTAAAAGAATCCTCATATAAATTCTGACATATTGAGTAAAAAAATATGAGAAGTTATAACAATACCTTAGAGAATATATAGAAATAGAAATAGAAAAGAAATGAAAAACTATCTAGTAAGATAAATATTTCTATCATATCTACTAATCTTCCAATAGTTTTAAGAAATTACACATTATTCACTAATTAATAATTTTGTACTTATTTCAAGTGAGATACACCACTCCTTTAAAATAACAGATTTCAAGCGAGGTACATGTATCAATGCACGAGTACACAGAATTTTTGATACAAGATATACCTGTACATAGAGAAGCAAGCAAAAGAGTTAATTAGTGTATTTCAGATACATGTATATCATGTTTGATATAGTGTATTCATAACAAATTACATTTATTTTAACTCATACGTATTCGAGATACATGATATTTGTGTACCAGATATACAAATACATAAGGAGAGAGGTGAGCAATATAGGAGAGGCACGCGCAATAGAGTCAATGTATCTTAGATAAATATATGCAACTCATGAGAGTCTGTATATCCTACATACATGCCAATCACATATGTATATCTAACACAAATTACACAAAAAACTGTAATATACATATATTTAAGTGCGCTAGATACATGTACCTGCCAAAGAAAAAAAAAGTGTCACAAATAGTAATTTCCTAAACTAATATGAGCGTACCTTATTATTAAGACCTAAACACGTGAAATTTGTGTTGTTTTCTTAAATAGAATCAATGAGGCCTCTTGACAAGTGGCTCTGTACAAGTGCAAAAATAGCCATATATCTTCTTGTACATAAGAAATGAACCATGGTCCTACAACACCTCCTGCACTGCAATCACCCCCACCCTTTGTAGGGGAGTGGGTTGCCATAATAATTAAGTTTTTGAAATCAATAAACAGCTATGCTGTCTGTAGTACTATACATATATATATATATATATATATTCATGGGGTGCAAAAACAACAGAAAACGTGTTGAAGTGAAGGTAGAGTATATATGAGGGGAAAATGTCACATCCATGCCTCGTAAAATTCACGTTCCGCCGGCGCCACGTTCTTAATAAATAATAGGTTTGCATAAACTCAATAGCCTTTGTTTAGATTATGCATTTTAATTATTAGATCGTTCATTAATTATGTATAAATATTTAGTTGTGAATATGATTAACTAGACAAGTAATGAATTCAAAAGCAAATTCAAAATCTATAAATTTTAAATCTTAATTTCACCTCTATATCTTCTATGCTACATGCGTTTTTACAATATATATTTACTTGGATGGAAGATAAAATATGATTGAACATATATACACGATATGCGTAATGGTTGTCTCATATCTTTTCCTAAGAAGAAATGATATTTTTTTCAATTCCTTCATTTTAATTTGATTGTCTTATTTTAATTTAGTATGTAGTTTAAGAAAGTGAATTTTTGAATTTTATGAATCGGAATTAAATATATATCAAATATATCTAAATTTTTTTTAATTTTATGATCTTAAACATGCTACGTGATGATGTAAAAATTGAAAATTAAAATATTGGATTAAAATCTGTTGGAAAAATTAGGAAGGACGAGCACTTCCAAATTACTCAAAAAAAAAAAAATTAAAAAAAAAAAGAAAATAGGTTTTCTTTCTTTAATTCGTTATACTTGCTTACAAGTTCTCATAATTAAATAAAATAATTGAACTACGTACGTAGGTATTTATAGATTTTCTATATATGAACTTTTACGAATACACTAGTTTAATCGTAGGATTTATTTTACCCTCCCTAATTCATGAATAAAACAATTCATGTATCATTATTCATGATTAATCATTGAGTTTCGATAGCATATGAGTGAAGATTATATCTACTTCGAACGAAATATTTATTTATGGATAAAGATCCGGTCAAATATAATTTGGTCAAGTAATATTCAATGATTTTATAGATTAATGCCACGTGTACTATATAATAACTTATGGTTGAGATCTATTTAAATTATATACTCATTATAATAATAAAAACAACAAAAGCATCAATTATTTTTATTTTTTAAACCTATCAAATAAAACAATTAAGTGTATCCTACCTATTATTTTCAAAAAAACAAAAAGACTAGCTGCAATATGCGGACTTCTCGGCTTTTTTACTTCCGAAACCTCGTACTTGTATTGAATTTTTCAAATAAATACTAATTTTGAAGAACCCCACACTTATAAAAAATTTGATTAAATATACTTTATAATTATTTGAAAACTTCAAATAAGTATTTTTTTTTAAAAAAAAGAATCTATTATCATATTCTTTTGTTGAATTTTTATTTATAACTCAATTGTGTTTTTAAGTTAGATTTATTTTTGGCGATTGCTTCAGAATTTCGAGAAAGCAGATGTGAAATTACTCCCAAAGAAGTTTGGCGGGTAAAAAGTCATGAAGTTCGCTTATTCCCATCAATCTTAAAGTTTTTTCTTGAAAATATTAGTTTGGGTACACTTAATTATTTTATTTGATAGTTTTAAAAAATAAAAAAGTTGACAGTATAATGAGTAACTCAACCATAAATTATTTTATAGTACACATGTCATGAATCTATAAGGTCATTAAACATTACTTAACTTAATATTATTTGACCGACTCTTTATCCATTTATTTATATAATAAAAAAAAGATAGAAGATATTATCTGCTGGTGGTCTCATCATATTATTATTTTGATTCATGTTATTTAATTTTTATGATGAGGCAGCCTCATAATTCACACTGCAATGATAAAGGGGTGACGATATACTGCCTTTGGTTGGTTTGGATTTTTTCTATAGTTCAATTCATCATTTGTTATGACGTTTGGTAAGTTAGGCTAATCTAGTCCGTTGTAGATATAATAAAATAAATAAAAATATATTTATTTTAATAATTTATGTATCTACATAAAATAATTATATAATTTAGTATAGGATCAAAATAAGTAAGATTATATTAGGTTCGACTCCAATCATCATTCATTATTTATGAAACAAATCACATGTACAATTTATAAAAAGAATCAAAACTGCACGTGAGGAAATTAAAAAGATATAACTTTTTAAAAATAAAGTGTGCTCTTATATTATTAATACCACATATTATATATAATTTTTATTTTTTCTTCTGTTATTGATATGAGACTTTTGTTCATTCTTCAAAGTTGGTAGAAAAATACTGACACTTTTACTTTTATATTAATATATAGTAGTAAAAGAAATGAAATTGATTTCAAGAACTACTTTTTGACATTTACTAAGTGGTGAAACTAAAACATTCCAAAGATATATAAATGGTATCATTTTTCATTTATAATAATAGGTGAACTTAAAGCTCGACAAATGAACTCGACCCCTTGCACATTATCAAAGTAAGGAATAACGTACTAATTTTTAATATGGAAAAGTGTCAAGTATATCTTGTACGTATTTTTTAAGAAATAGTTTAAACATATATACTTCTTGCACTATGTTGCTTTATTATTATTTTTAACGGACGGACAAATAATTCATCCCTAATTTTAAATACTTAATTCATTTTGGATCAAGGATAGTTAAATGAAAGAGTTTCTAAAGTGAATCGGATATTTAAAATTGGAGATAAAGGTTATTCATTTCTAATCTTGTTACATGTCTGTCTTTTTAAAAGTAAAAAGTAAATCAACATAAAAATATAATATAAAGAGTATATTTGGATAAATAATATAATAAGAAAAATATATTCGGAACGAAAATATAATGCGAGATATATTTAAACAGTTTTTTATAATTAATAAATAGGGAAAATTATGCAGAATAACAAATATTTAAACCATATTAAATGTTATAGTTACGGTTTAGAGAAATTCTAATTTGCAACTATAGTTTCGGCCAGTCTTGCTATTCGCTTGATTTGTATAAATCCAAAATTTATATAATTCAGTTCTTCATTGTATAAATTCAGTATTTTGTGTTGCGGAAGCCAAATATATAGAGAGTGATAGAATCACAACTGCTATATCTAAATGTAGCTAATAAATAGTAAATGAGACAACAACAAAAGGAACACCAAGAATTAACGAGGTTCGGCAAACTTTTGTTTTCTTTTGCCTAGTCCTCAGACACAACCAACCAATATTTATTTCACTCCAAAAGAGTACAAGTGAAATACTACAAGAGAGAAAGAAGAACAAACGCCTTAGGAGATGAGAAGGCAAGTGAGAGGTATGTTACAAATGAATTAGGAGCTACCTATTTATAGGAGTGAATTCTTCCTATTGATGTCATCCATGACATCACAATATGTCAAAATGTCAAGATTTACCTTGTGAAACCAATTTGTTGTTCACCTAAATTTCACCTACAAAAGGTGCTATCTTTGACTTTCCTACCAATGAAGAATTATCCTCCTAACTACCATATCTTCTCATTAATCCATTTTTGAATCTTGTCAAATTTAACAAATCTCCACCTTGGCAAGATTCTCCATTTTCAACTTTTTCTCAACAACAATTTTGATTGTGTCTTCAACCTCAATCTTCAATGTTCAACAATGTTAATCAAGTTCAAACAATGTTGAAACTTGACCGCAGTCACCACTTTTGTCAACATATCGGCAGGATTATCCGTAGTATGAATTTTCTGCATTATGACTCCACCATCTTCTATGATGTCTCGTATGAAATGATATCGGACGTCAATGTGCTTCGTCCTTGCATGATAAACTTGGTTCTTTGCTAATTGAATAGCACTATGACTATCACAAAATATTGTGATTCCTTCTTGTCCAATACCAAGTTCTCTAAGCAATCCTTGAAGCCAAATTGCTTCCTTCGCAGCCTCTGTAATTGCCATGTACTCTGCCTCAGTGGTAGACAAAGCAATTGTTGACTGCAAAGTAGACTTCCAACTAACTGGTGCATTTGCAATAGTGAAAACATAACCAGTAGTCGATCTTCGTTTGTCCAAATCACCTGCATAATCTGAGTCACAATATCCAACAAGATATTGACTATCTTTCTGCTCGAAAACCAAACCAACATCTACAGTATTATGAATATACCGTAGAATCCATTTTACAGCCTACCAATGATCCTTTCCAGGATTGTGCATGTACCTGCTTACAACTCCATCAGCGTGTGAAATATCTGGCCTTGTGCAAACCATTGCATACATCAAGCTACCAATAGCATTCGCGTATGGTACTCTTGACATATATTCTCGTTCAACTTTATTCTTAGGTGACATAGCATCACTAAGCTTAAAATGAGGAGCAAGCGGAGTGCTAACCGACTTCGTTTTTTCATTCATACCGAATCGATTTAGTACTCTCTTCAAATATTCTTTCTGAGATAAATAAAGTTTCTTTAAATGTCTATCTCTTTTTATCTCCATGCCAAGAATCTTCTTTGCCTCACCCAAATCCTTCATCTCAAACTCCTTTCTCAGTTGAATCTTTAGCTTCTCAATTTCCTCTTGACTTTTAGAAGCTATCAACATATCATCAACATATAGGAGAAGATATATAAAGGAATTATCTTCAAGCTTGCGCAAATACACACAATGATCGTATTTGCTTCTTATGTACCTTTGCTGCAACATAAACTTGTCAAATCGTTTGTACCATTGTCTAGAAGATTGTTTCAATCCATACAACGATTTTTCAAGTTTGCACACCATATTTTCTTTTCTATCAACTTTGAATCCTTCTGGCTGAGTCATATAGATTTCCTCTTCCAAGTCTCCATGTAAAAAAGCAGTTTTTACATCCAACTGAACTAGTTCCAAATTCAACTGTGCTACCAAAGCCAACAAAACTCTAATGGAGGAGTGTTTCACAACTGGAGAAAATACCTCATTATAATCAATTCCCTCCTTTTGAGCATATCCTTTGGCCACCAATCTTGCTTTGTAGCGAACATTTTCTTGGTTAGGAAATCCCTCTTTCTTTGCAAATACCCATTTGCACCCAATTGCTTTCTTGCCCTCTGGGAGATTGGCCAATCTCCATGTATGATTCTGATGAAGGGATTGCATTTCTTCATCCATGGCATTCCTCCACTTATCTTTTTGTGAACTTTGGACTGCGTCTTTATAAGTGGTAGGAATGTCATCGGCTACAATTGAGTTAGCACAAGCCACCATATCTGTGAGTCGAGCAGGTTTTATTATTGTCCTTTTTGGCTTGCTCGTTGCTATTGATTCAAGTTGTGGTTGAGGTTCTTGAGATGGAACCTCCTCTTCGACTGGCTCTCCTTCAAGAGGAAAATCTTTTGTTGTTTCCTCGTTTGATCCCTGTGTTGGGAAAATTATCTTTCCCTCAAACTCCACCTGCTTTGAAGCACCATCAATTTGTTTGGCTTCTTCAAGTGTTACCTTATTTGTCAAGGCAGATTCATCAAAGGTAACATCCCTGCTGAAAATAACTTTTCTTGTCTCTGGACACCATAAACGGTATCCTTTGACTCCAGAAGTAATTCCCATAAATAAAGCTTTCTTTGCTCTTGGGTCCAATTTTGACTCTCTTACATGATAATATGCAATTGAGCCAAATACATATAAAGTACCATAATCTTCAGCAGGTTTTCCATACCATTTTTCAAATGGTGTCTTCCCACCAATAGCAGCAGATGGTAGACGATTAATGAGATGGCACGCATATGTTATTGCCTCAGCCCAAAATTCTTTGCCCAAGCCAGCATTGGACAACATACACCGAACTTTCTCCAGCAAAGTTCGGTTCATGCGTTCTGCCACTCCATTCTGTTGTGGTGTATTTCTGACGGTGAAATGTCTGACGATGCTATTTTTCTCACAAATTTTCTGAAAAAGATCATTTTTGTATTCGCCACCATTGTCTGTGCGAAGACACTTAATCTTTCTGCCACTTTGAGTTTCTATCATCGCCTTCCATTTGAGAAAAATTCCCAATACTTCATCTTTTGTTTTCATCGTATACACCCACAATCTTCGAGAAAAGTCATCAACAAAGGTTACAAAATAGTGTTTCCCACCTAATGAAGGTGTTTTGGAAGCACCCCAAACATCTGAATGAACATAATCCAAAATACCTTTAGTATTATGGATAGCTGTTCCAAATTTAACCCTTGTTTGTTTTCCCTTGATACAATGTTCACAAAACTCCAAGTTGCAAGTTTTAACTCCTTTTAGCAATCCTTGATCTGATAAAGTTTTCAAGGATTTCCCTCCAGCATGTCCCAAGCGCATATGCCACAGCTTGGTCATTTCTGCCTCCTTCTCGTCATTGGATGTTGTTGCCGCTGTCCCAATAACTGTACTACCTTGATAGTGGTACATGTTATTATTTCTTCGAATTGCCTTCATTACCACCAGTGCACCAGAGCATATTCTCATCACGCCATTATCTGCAATGACTTTGAACCCCTTTGATTCTAGGGCTCCTACAGAAATGAGATTTTTCTTCAAATCTGGTACATATCGAACATCTGTTAATGTTCTACTTAATCCATCATGGTTCCTTAATCGGATTGAACCAACACCATATGCGGTAAGAGGATTATTGTTTGCAGTGTGAATAACTCCACATTCTCCTTCTTGTAAATCAATAAACCAGTCCCGATTGGGACACATATGATAACTACAAGCTGAGTCCATCAACCATACATCAGATGATTTGAATGGATCTGTTGTAACTAGTGAGTAATCGAAGTCATCACAATCAGCCACATTTGAATCCATGACAGCCTTCCCATTATTTGGTTTGGCTTTGCTATACAACTTTGGGCAGTCTTTCTTCCAATGCCCTTTTTCTCGGCAAAAGGCACATTCATCTTTGCTGAGTCTCGATCTTGACTTGGATCTCCCTTTCTTCGTTCTCATATGATTTTGAGAACGACCTCTCGCAACCAGTGCTTCTACTTCTCCGCCTTTTTATTTTTCTCTCTTTCTTTGTTCATAATTGTATAAGGCAGAACAAACTTCTTTGAGAGATACTTCATCATTCCCATGCAGTAGAGTCGTTTCAAGATGCTCGAACTCATCGGGAAGTGAACTTAACAACATTAAGGCCATATCTCCATCCGTAAAAGTCACGTCCATATTCCGCAAATCTGTCGCCAACTTATTAAAGCTGGTGATATGATCATTCATTGTGCTACCAGGAATATAAGTGAAGCGTAACAGTCTTCTTTTCATGTAAAGTTTATTTTGACTGTTTTTCTTCAAGAATTTCTCCTCCAATGAATTCCATAATTTATTTGCAGATATTTCCTTCGTGTATGGATACTTTTGTTCTCTTGCAAGTTAAGATCGAATGGTACCGCAAGCAACACGGTTGATAATCTTCCAATCTTCTTCTCCTACACCGTCTGGTTTCTTTTCTTCAATGGCAATATCTAGTCCTTGTTGAAAAAGAACATCAAGGACCTCGCCTTGCCACATTCCGAAATGTCCTGACCCGTCAAAAATTTCAACTGCAAATTTCACATTTGACACAATTCTTGTCATAAGCGAAGATGCCAATGATGACGTATTATTGACACTTGATGTGGACTCATCATTTTTCTTGTCTCCCATTTTACTACAAATACTATTTACTAGCTAACAATGCAAAGACCAAAGTAAATCTTTTCTGATGTGGAAGTTCAGACTATGCTGCAACCACAGAGCATACTCAGATAATACCTTGGCTCTGATACCAATTGTTGCGGAAGCCAAATATATAGAGAGTGATAGAATCACAACTGCTATATCTAAATGTAGCTAATAAATAGTAAATGAGACAACAACAAAAGGAACACCAAGAATTAACGAGGTTCGGCAAACTTTTGTTTTCTTTTGCCTAGTCCTCAGACACAACCAACCAATATTTATTTCACTCCAAAAGAGTACAAGTGAAATACTACAAGAGAGAAAGAAGAACAAACGCCTTAGGAGATGAGAAGGCAAGTGAGAGGTATGTTACAAATGAATTAGGAGCTACCTATTTATAGGAGTGAATTCTTCCTATTGATGTCATCCATGACATCACAATATGTCAAAATGTCAAGATTTACCTTGTGAAACCAATTTGTTGTTCACCTAAATTTCACCTACAAAAGGTGCTATCTTTGACTTTCCTACCAATGAAGAATTATCCTCCTAACTACCATATCTTCTCATTAATCCATTTTTGAATCTTGTCAAATTTAACATTTTGTATATGCTTAACTTAGCTATTTGACGATTTATGAAAATTCATGATAAATTACCATGTTTGTATATATTGGCAAGAGAAATATACAAACAGAGTTCTGGGAAATTACTAAATGTATAAATACAAAATTTATATATACTTATCATCTTTGTATATTCACAAGTGAAATATACAAACGGGCAAAAATATACATCTGCAACCTCCATAACAAAAGAATTAAACTATAATATGAAGTTCAATTATAAAAAATATAGTTACATATAAACCCTTATTATGACTATTATATTTGTTATTTCTGAAATTTTCTCAAATTTATCGTATAATGGAAGTGTCATGAGAAGATGTTCATGAGCTCGATAATTATAATTTAACATGTGCCAATGTACCCCATTTTTATGTTATAAACTAGTGGAAGGAAGGTCCATTATTTTTTGATAAATATTAAGGGTAATGTCATAAGATCCTCCTTAATTAAGGTCTCAACTTCCAAACAAATTTGATATTTGTGGCACCCCTTTAAATTTGGCTCAATACAATGAACATAACCACAAATTAATTTGATGGATGGACCAAAATTGGTAAAACCAAGAAAATCAACACACCATTTGGGCGTTTTGAATATATATAGATCGGTGCACTATATAGTATACTTTAGGGATTTCCAGAAGTGGGGCGGTTACACATGAGCTAGCATTATTTGGGTACATTTTGTTGACCTAAAACATGAATGAATAATTGAAAAAAAGTTTATATTTGTCATGTCATACGTACTCATACACCAAGAGAATACACCTTTTCACGTGATACTTTTAATTCGTGGCGCAAAAAAGTTTGTGATAGAACGTAAGATTTTTTAAATTTGTGGTTTATAGAAGTACACACCCTAGTTTCAAATTAATCATCTTATTAAAAATAAATAAGGAACTTAAAGTTATATTGTTTGAGGTCACAAGTTTAAACTTTCAATTTTAAATATGACGATCTAATTTATTTATAAATTTGAATCTCTCTCTTCCGAATTTCTGACTATGCTATTATAAAATGTATAAATTTAAAGTGTGGGGTGGATGAATGATTTCCTTAACCGTGCAAAAGACATAAGAAATGAGCCCCATGTGAGTGACAAGTTATGACATCCCAAAATTAGGGTTTGTGAAAAAACAATACAAGAGGTGATGGAGATGGACCATCCCATTCTTCTAAATTATCAAAAAATCCAGGTTACATGCAGAGAAAAGCTTCACTTGTCACCATGCAGCTTTCCTTTTGATCAATTTTACCTCTTTAGTATATTTAGATGGACTTATTTTTAATATTTTCAAATTAATATAATTTTAATTTATTTTTATAATGATTGAGTAAAATAATTAAATAACCTACTTTTACGCTAAAATAACGAAAATAAAATATAAATTAGAATTTTATGTTTAAATTATAACTCTATATATCCAAATAGACTCTTGTTTTTTAATTTCCAAAAGACTTTAAACATTGGAAATTAAACAAATGAACAAGAAATCCTGGAAATTACGGGCTCTTTTAGGGTGTGTTTGGTATGGAGGAAAATGTTTTTCATGGAAAATGTTTTTTCATGGAAAATATTTTCTAGAAAATGTTTTCATGGAAAACAAGTAGATTTTGGACTTATTTTCTCATGTTTGGTTGGTGAGTAGAAAATATTTTCCGAAAATGATTTTGTATTTGATTTATGAATGAAAAATATTTTAAAGAGACATCTTTTATTTTTACTAGAGTAAAATAATTTATGAAATTGAAAATATTTTTTAAAAACAATTTTTTTATGGTGATGGTGGGGGTGGGGTGGGGGTAGTGGGTGGGGGCAGGGGAGAAGGGGTAGGAGTGAAAAAATAAAAATTTGAAGTTGATAGTATTTTTAAAAAACAAAATTAATTTTTTGGGGGTTGGGGGTGGGTGGGTGGGCTGGTCGGGGGATGGGGGGAGTAGGAGTTTAAAAATAAAAATTTGAAGTTGAAAATATTTTTAAAAAACAAAATTAATTTTTTGGGGAAGGGGTTGGGTTTGGGGGGCAGGGATCAGGTGAAAAAATAAATTTTTGAAATAGAATTTATTTTTTTAAAATTGATTTCCCCCCCCCCCCCCCCAAAAAATGTAATTTGAAATTGAAGGAGAGTTTTGGAAAATGTTTTCCTTAATTTTTGAAGGGAAGTCATTTCCTTAATTTTGAGGAAAATGAGTTGATTTGAAAAACATTTTCAAAACTTTTGTCCCAACCAAACATGGGAAAATTAAAAAACATTTATTTTCCTTCATACCAAACACACTCTTAGTGTTGCTTTATGAAAAATTAGCTAAATACACAACTTATTTTATTATATTTTAAAAAAGTTCCACCATTTGAAAAATATATATATAAAAATTTCTACTCTCCTCTATTCTTGGATACATCACTCTTACGCGATGTATTGATACAGGTGTGTCATGTATCAACAAAGATAATATATAATGACGCTATGTATTAGGACATGTGCATGTTGTATTAGGTATCGTGACGCGATGCATCAGACATTGAGTGATAGATCCGAAATCAGAATGCAGTTTATCAAAATGTTCAGTGATTTATCCAAAATTAGAATGCAATATATATCAGGACAATGAGAGATGTACTCGAAATCATTAAAGTTTAAGGGAGTTTTGCACTTTGAAAAAGGATAGGGGTAAGAAGTAACTTTTAACACTCAAATTTGTGTAAAATTATCATTTTTATTTGGGAGATATGGCAAAATAAGAATTTTTTGGTGCCACGGTTTAAATTTTAACCTCTTTAAAAAAAGTATGCAAAAGATAATTTCTTTCATAAAATCGAGAACAAAATCTAACAATAAGTTATAGCGATTATCAAAACTTCTAATTATATTTTAGTTATCCCCTTTAACATATTTGTAAAAGTTTGCCAGTATTTTCATGATGATTAATCACTTAGATTTTTTTTTAAAAAAAAAATACCTAGATTTGGTCATATATTTTGACGTATCACCTGAATTTGTTGAAACAATATTTATGGCAAAAGTTTGACGATTCGTAAGAACTTATGGCAAAAAAGACTGATGAATTTTCTCATTTCAATCGATAAAGAATGAACTAGGTTTCTCAATACATATATTTGTTGGATTTTTCTTCTTTTTAGTAATTTTACTTGGGCATAATAATAATAATTGTATAAATGAATGGACCCAAACAGAATGGCACCCAATTAATGAGCCTTTTATTTGGGGGTGCCTGTGAAAGGTCACCTATTTACTTCATTTGTCTCGATTTGATTGGCATCATTACCTTTAAATGTAATAAAAAGTTATATTAATTTTATAGGAGATTTCAAGTAATACATTCAAATACATGTATTTGTGTTATTTAGATACATTAAAATAGAAAAAGACGTGAGGTAGATAGTAGGCGAGCGCAACGTTCTATGTATTTTGAGATATATGTGAATCACACTAGATACATGAGAAGAGTAGTGAGCAAGAGAGGAGAGTGACAAACAAGAAAAGAGAGATGTCAACGAAAGAGTCAGATACATACAATTAATTTACTTGAATATAATGTATTTAAATAAATTATACATATATATCTAAAGTATAAATTCTGATGAATTTCGTCAAAGAAAGAAAAGTAATTAGGCGCTAAACTAGTAGTAAGAGTGAAAGACAAATTCCTTTTATGGCAGTTGGCTTTAAAATGGGAAGGTAAGTAAATGGTCCAATGGGCCTAAATTAAATTTGGGAAGACAAGATCCACAATCCACTCAACTTTTTCCCTTTCTCTGACCTCTGAATTTTAAGGCTAATGTTATTTGGACAGCAACCTCTGGGAACAAAATACACCATAAAAACCAAAGTCTATATTCTCCTTATATATTATATATATATATATATATAGTTTTGGGCTTTAATTTTGCCTCCAAAAAGTTATATTTATCCTCTAAAGTTATGAACTATATTTTCTTCTTTATCCAAATTTTGAAAAGAAATCCTTATTTTTAATGAACATGACTCATATATACATTTACTGTTATATAAATGATTCATATATATTATTTTTCTATAACAAAAGTAAAAATATTAATTTAAATTAGTTTCTTTAAAAAAAAATTATTATTGAAAAGAAATAGATAATATATGTGGAGTATATTTGATGCTTCTCACACTTTTTTTTGACTATTTTTATACATTAACTAATTTGAATTTATTGTTTTGATAATAAAATTTATTTTTCTTTACTTTATCTTTTGTAAAATTTATTATAATTGTCCCAATTTTTTCTTATACATATAAACACTAAATTAAAAATACACTTTCCTTTTCTAGATATAAACACTAAATTATTATGTGTGAAAAGATCAAATTCACGATTTTTTTTTTAAAATAAAAAATTTAAACTTTGTTTTTTATTTTATAACGGTAGGAGTATATGTGAACCAATTTTGTAACGATAGGGGTATATGTGAATCATGTTATAACAATAAGGGAATATGTATATCACTTTTGTAACAAGGGGTATATTAGCTCTACCAGACCCTTTTCCCCCTTTGTTTTACAACAAGTTAAAGAAGATATAGGATTATATAAACTAAAAGAAACATAATAAGTTTAAATTTCTAACTTTATAATTATGTCATATTCTTACGAGGAGACTCAACTTACTCTTTTTCTATTCTAAATTATATGAATTAGTTTGACCTGATATGAAATTTCTTTTAATTTATTTTTAAAAAATTTATGATCTAAAATAAATGATATAAATCGTGTTATTAAAGTTGATATAAAAGTGTATATAGTTCTTTTTTGAATGAATTTAAGGGAAAATTGAGACAAGGGAGTAGTTACTACTTAGAACTACTCATGTGTCAATCATTGTGATAAATGTAGACTCTATGGATAGAGCCCACTTTTGACTCTTTCGTACTATAGTGAAAGTGGTCCATCTTTCTCATTTTAAGCTTTAGAGTGAAAGACAAATACCTTTCCATAAAATTGCTAGTGCCTCCCAAAATCTCAACCTAGGACAGCATGACTCATAAATTGGCCAATGGGCCTCAATGTTCAAACATAATAGTTGTATTCTCAAATATAAATCCTAAAGTCCATCAAAATTGCTCACTTATAACGGCCTACTAGTCATATTGTTCACTGTCACGATTTTAAAATGTGTCATTAGTGTGTAAAGTCTCTTATATATCCAACATCTCTTTTATATCTTTTTTTGCTGATATGAAACTTTTTATCTTGAGTTAAGGTGTCACATATACACTCTCTTGTGGACTCAACATCCTCACTGAAATTTGCCCCATTACATGAGATTTGCTTAGAATCAACGGTAAAACTTACCTCGTTTTATCGGGACTTTCCTAAACTTAGTTAAACTCTAGTTCACATTAACAAAGCTAATATAAGAATGATACACTTTAATTAATATTATTTTTATTAACCCAATGCCAAACGACCTAAGTAAATTTGAGGTGGGAAAGATGAATCTGCCTCCACATAGTCAAAACTCAAGTATGAACCAATGGTACATATTACAACATGTTCCAATGTATCCCATTTGTTGTAAACGACAATTTTCATATTAGCGTGGAGTAAATAAATGAAGATTTACATCTAAAATTTGGCGTGACAAGAATGTGTCATCAAAACATTAAGGGAAGTTCAATAAAATAGTAATTAGATCAACTATGTTGTATGAGGTAAGTGTTGACAAGTCAAATACTCTCAGTTTTAAAAGACGTAAGTGGTGCAATAATTAGGATGCGAAATGGATACATGAACATTCTAGGAGAGATATGATTAGAAATAAACTTCGATATCTGTATTGAAGTTTGATTAAATTTGAATTTACTTTGAAAAGTCCCACATCGGAGATAAAACACTCGCTAACAAAAATGACTTTATATCCAAAAAAATTCAAACTCAAAACTCTTTGATTAAGAATAAAGAAACATTATATCACTCTATCACAATCCTTATAAATAACTGTACAATTTTAATATTGTACTAGATGGAGTAGTTATTAATTAATGTAAAATTAAATCCTTTCAAAGGAAAACCACAAATAGAGTTATTGATTACAGCAGGACAAAAAAAGTGAAATACTAATAGAATGGACAAACGGCAGGTGAATATGCAAAGATCCAAGTAAGTGCAAAAACCAAAGTATTAGATAAAACAGTGATTTCAAACATAAATGTTTTTTTTTTTTCAATTGAAAGATGAGTGAATGAAATTTGGAGTGGGCACATATAAATTATATGTACCTTTATGATAACATTGATGTAAAATCTGACAAAAATTGACACAAACAAGATGCATGTTTTACGCTGAGAATATGATAGCTAAATAGTCCTATAGATGTAGTATTATCATTTTCATTATTAATACTATATAATAATATAATTGTTGCAGTGGAGACAAAATTACCAAGTCCCATGTGATTGACAGAAACAGACTTGGTAATAATACATAGTTGAAGGGAAAAAAGAAAAAGTAATGGACCTTATTTTTATCTTGCTTCCAAACAATCAATAACTTGCATGCAAACAAACACCAGATATCTTAGTTTCTCTTTTTTCACTCATTATATTTGCCTCTGTTGTCCCTTTCTCTATTCCCTTCCCAAAACTTTTGAGGACTCACTTTCATTACATCATATGATTTTTTAATTATGTAAACATAAAAGCAGTAAAATTGGTAAAATCTCAAATAATTTTTTATTTTATTGATCATTTTAATTTATTAAGAATTGAAAAAGGGTCAAAAATACTCTTAAACTATTTGAAATATATCATACTTTCCCTTAAACAATATTTCTGCTCAAAACTGTCTTTCCCGTCAAACTATTGGGTCAAAGTGCCCTTCTTATTAACGGAAGTTGTTGAATGCCTTGCGGACAGGGGCGGATTTACGTTAAACGAAGGGGGTTCATCTCGTTGAAAAATTACACTATATATATATATGATTAAATTTTTAATTTATGTGTATATATACACTATTGAACCCCCTGAACACACAACAAAGGAGTAGCTCAGTGACATTGGGGGTTCAAAAATTTGTTCTACTTTATGGGAGGTCGCGTGTTCGAATCCGGACAGAGGCATTTTATTTTGTTTTAAAAACAATAATGCAATCAGAAAACGATGTTTAGTTCCAAAAAATTAAAATGCTGATTGGAAATTAAGGATTTATTAGTTTAATTCCTAATTATAAAGTCAAATATTAAAAAATCCTTTTCTTCTTGATTCGACGGTTTAATCCGACCCGTTTATATCTGATTTGACGCATTTATTTGTGGATATTATTTATGTGATTAATTTTTTTTGAACCCCCTTGATGAAAAACCTCCCTCCGCCACTGCTTGCGGATGCCACATTGCATGCCAATAGGGCTCCACTGCCACATAGTGTAAACGAAAAAGGGTCAAAAATACCCTTAAACTATCCGAAATAGCTCATATATACCCTTAAATATTTTGGCTCAAAACTACCCTTCCCGTCAAACTATTGGGTCAAAAATACCCTTCTTATTAATGAAAGTTGTTAAATGTCATGTGGATGTCACATTGCGTGCCAATAGGGTTCCACTGCCACATAGACTAAATTAACCCCTAAATCCTAATTGTTCCCCCCCTCATTTCATTATTTTCCAGAAACGATTTTACCCCTTATCCCTCATTTCGCGGCTAGGGTTTCATAGTTTTCTTCGTGGCTGGGTTTCAAAGTGGATATTTATGGTTGTAGGTTAGTAAATCTTTTTCCTGATTTTATTATGTTTACGATTTCAAAGCATGATAATTAGGATTTCACAACTTTCTCCTCATTTCGCGGCTAGGGTTTCATAGCTTTCTTCGAGGCTAGGTTTCAAAGTGGATATTCGTGGTTGTAGGTTAGTAAATCTTTTTTCTTATTTTATTATTATGTTTACGATTTCAAAGCATGATAGTTAGAATTTCATAACTTTCCCCTCATTTTGCGACTAGGGTTTCATAACTTTCTTCGGGGATGAATTTCAAAGTGGATATTCGTGATTGTAAACATGATAAAATAAAAAAAAGATTTACTTACCTACAACCACGAATATCCACTTTGAAACCCAATGAGGAAGAAAACTATGAAATCCTAGCCGCAAAATGAAGAAAAGGGGTGAAATCGTTTATGAAAAATAATGAAATGGGGAAAAAGAAGAGTAATTAAGATTTAAGAATTTAGTCTATGTGGCAGTGAAACCCTATTGGCGTGCAATGTGGCATCACATGGCATTCAACACTTGCGTTAATAAGAAGGGCACTTTTGATCCAATAGTTTGACGGAAAGGGTAGTTTTGAGCCGAAATATAGTTTAAGGGTAATATGAACTATTTCAGATAGTTTAACGGTATTTTGACCCTTTTTTCTTTTAGTTTATGTGGCAGTGAAACCCTATTGGCGTGCTATGTGACATTCACATGGCGTTTGACAACTTCCATTAATAAGAAGGACACTTTTGACCCACTAGTTTGACGGTTAGGGTAGTTTTGAATCGAAGTTTAAGGGTAAATATGAGCTATTTCAGATAGTTTAAGGGTATTTTTTTACCTTTTCCTTTTAGTCTATGTAGCAGTAGAACCATATTGGCGTGCAATGTGTCATCCACATGGTATTTAACAACTTCCGTTAATAAGTACACTTTTGGGAGGATAGTTTTGAGCCGAAACATAGTTTAAGGGTAAATTTGAGCTATTTTGAATACTTTAAGGGTATTTTTTTTTATCCTTTTCCGGTTAAGAAAAGATAATTATTATTTTTATATTTTACCCTTAATATTAATTACTTGTTCTTCAAATCATTTTTTAAGATTTAAGACTATATATTTATTAATAGGGAAACTTACATAAATATACTATAATAAAAAAATATTTACCATTTATAGCAATAATATTTCTTGTTCACTTGATCACTTTTAATTCATTTATAATACAAGTTTAATTCATATTTCAAAGAACAATTTGTTATTCACATATAATACAAATTTTAATGATAGATAATTCATTTATCACACATTTTAATTCACTTATAATACAATGTGTCAAATTTTTATCAAACAAACATAATATATTTTAAAACAATTATAATTCATATATAATTCATATATATTGCATACATAATTCACTTTTAATACATATTGCAGACTTAACATAGTATTGCTATAATGATAATAAATAAAAATTATTGCTAAAATTAGTAATTATTTATTAAAATGTATCAATTCATGTAATTTTCCTTATTAATATGTATATTATAATAAAATATTACCATTAATAATTATTTCTTAAGGAGCTTGCAAAGTTTAAAATAGACAAGAGAGTAATATGTTTAAGACTATAAGTTTCAGTTGTTTTATAGCCATATGAACTATTATGAATAATTAAGACTATAAATTTACATTTACCAATTTTATTGTCAAAAAAAATAATATTTAAATCTTTATTTTATTTTGGAAAAATAGTCAAATAAGTTTGCTCTTTTTCGTTAATATACTTGTAAATTTTATCTCTCTTTAATTTTCAATTTTCAATTTCATTTTACTCTTGCTTTCTCTGTTCACAATCATTCCTCTATTGTTGTTCATGTATTAAAATAGTATTCTACATTGTATGGTCAAATCGTCTAATGTATTGAAAGAGAGAAAGAAGAAGCATAAAGAAATTTGAAACTCCAAATTAGCTAGAGAGAACGGTCAAATTTGACTCTAAACTATGTGAAAGATTTAAATTACTATTTTCTTAAAAATGAATTATGATTCAAAGATCATTTTGTATTTAAGTATCCAAACATATAACAAAATCGAACCAAATAACCATAACACATTTTTTAAAGCTGTGTCAGTTGGTATTGATGTCGTCTTGTTTCTTCATTAGCCTATTAGGGGTTTTGGTTGGATTATGATTTACAAGCTCTAATGTAACCTTATTACAAGATCTTGTTTCCAGTAATGTTTGTGTTCAGTTTGTCCAGTGGACTGTTAATCTTATTACACTTGTAAATAATCTAAGGGCCAAAATGTGTTTAAAAACTACACGTATTTCTTTTTTTCCTTATGGTGGAGATTTCTTTCCGTTTAAAAGATTGTAAAATTAGAAAAAGAGAATTGGTCGAGAGGCAACGGAAAAATCTAACTAATGGATCAAAGTATTTTGCATAGAAACATGCTACAAATAAAGAAAGAAAGAAATACAAATATGCACATTTTGGCCCTTACATTTGATCATTTACAAGTGTAATAAGATCCAACACTAGACTGGACAAACTGGACACAAACACTATTGGAGGGAGCTGTGTCTGAATTGGATTTTTATACTTAAAGTAGCATAGTGTCACGGACTTGGAGTCTTATTAAAATTTCGTAAAAAATACAAATCTCTGCACATTTTGGCGGAGAGTTGCGTGAGTCTTACTAAAGTTAACTAAGACTGCAGACTTAGGAAGATTTGGAAGAAAGCTTTATATTACTTGAAAGATTGCTTACAACTTTCTTGGATAATTTATAAATGAGAAACCCCCTATTTATACTACATTCTAGGGGGCTTAAGTGTAAATAAAAATTACTACACAAGTTCCTAAATATTTACACTTTGGTCCATGTTCTAGAATTCTCTACTAGTCTAGAGAATTCTAAGACTTTCCTAGAAAATATCTAGTCTTTCTTCTAGAACTCTCCAAAGCTTTCTCGAAATATCTAGGGGCTTCTAGAGTTTTCTATAAACCTCTTCAAAACTCTAGACTTTTTTGCCTTTATTCGGATGCAAAGTTTTACTGAGATTTGGTGGGATGTGACAATAGTCCAGCTGGTACATAAATGTATTGCTAAAATAATGATACATACTTTTATGTGAATTTGTTTGTTTTATGCTTTTCTTTCCATGTCTTCCTTGTGAACTCTCCTTATTGCAACCTTTAATTATGTGATTCCTTGCATATATACAAATTATTGCTTCATTGTGCATGTATCTTCTTGTCCTGACTGATGGTATTTGGGCCTATGTCCAAAAAAAGGAGGAACGAACAAACTTTTATTTGAAGTTTGTCAACACCAATTACAAGTAATTTGAAGGGAAAAAAAAACATGATGCAGCCAAACTGCGTGAAATAGATTTCCGGGTACATAACGAAGGGGGTAAATGGAAACAATATTTCAAGAATTATTTACCTTTAATAACAGGGGACAAGCATGAAGCAACTAACAATACTATCGAGCTTACATGAAAACTAGGCATCACTAACTACTTTAGTCCAATATAGATGGAAGGCAAAAAATCTCCAGTAAACACATCTTAGCAAATGCAGCTAAAATTCGAAGCATAAACATGTACTAACACCAATTCATGTTGCTAGACCACAATGCTGAATAGGGAGCATAGAGAATACTAGCAGAAGATGACCTTACTTCCAGGGGCAAATGACCTGGTCATCGTGCAACCTTGCCACCCAGCGAAGATAAAAAATGATCAAATGCATCTCAGCCGAGGAATGCAAGTGCAACTACTCTGTATTTTGCACAGTGCATATGTATTCATCTCGCCCGTCTCCTCTCCCTAGATTTGTCTCTATCTTGATCATCTCTCTCCCTGCTTCCACTCTTCCTTTCCATCTCACGACGCTTTTCCCTGGCACTATCGTGGTCTCTGCTGGAAGATTTCCACGGAGGGCTTCCAGTTCTGCTCCGACGCTTCCGAGAAGCTTCACGAGAATAATCTCTTTTCTCTCTCCAGTCTCCTCTCCAAAGATGACCTACCTCCTGTTTATATGAAAACAGAAATATAAGACAATTTGTATAAAAAACATAAAATCAATAATATAACAAAGCAACAAGTGAATAATTTCTTACCCCAGAAAAGAGTAATGACAATGAATAGAAGGGAGGCAGTCAAGTGGCCTTTCTTACAGCGAATAAAAGCTTCCCAATATATGCTAATCCTTGAGCCAAGGGTCCATCCAAAACAACCTCTCTACCTCCCAAGGTAGGGGTAAGGTTTGCGCGCACACTACCCTTCCCAGACCCCACTAGTGGGGTTGCACTGAGTATGTTATTGTTGTTGTAGTATAAGCTGCCTGACCAGTATCCTGCTCAACCAGATACCCAAGTCCTTTTTTTTTCTTTTCTTTCTAATACGAAATCTCCAAGAACCGGTAGCACATAGTACAGAGCTCAGGATATAGGCCCACTCCTCTACCCTCCTCTACTTGAACACCATGTTTTAGTCTGCGTCAAAGCTCGAGCTCGTGACATGCTCCTAATACATACCACAAGCTACAACCAAACCTAATCCTTATGGGCACTAGATACCTAATCTTCCCATAAATATGATGATGACCTACTCTATCCAGCAATAAGTGATTCATCTTATAGATGCCGAGAAAAAAATATTGTTAAAAGGACATTGCATCTACAACATAATACTGCGACAGCTAAATCCTCACTTAAGTGCTTAAATGTGTGATGTCTTATTTGCGCTCTTTCTATTACCATTTCTTGTACTAACAGACAGTTTAGGAAAAATATAGTCACCTAAGAAGCAGCTTAGTAACCGGTGATCCAGAAATGTCCGGATAGTGCTGTTGAACGCAATATTAATTCGAGCAACTAAACCAGACTGCTTCAGCTATTGTTTACTATAAATGAGATATACATCAACAAAGCATCTGAGAACTGATCAAAGTGACGACATGGGCATAAGGCAAAAAGATTCTGGAAAAGACTAATTGTCAACAAAATAAATAGAATTGGAGTATGATACAGCAGTATAAACCTAAGATTCGACCAGCACATGCAATTAAATACACATTAGCTCTGTTTATCAGCTTCCTCTCTTGAATATCCAACGACATGGGAGTAAAGTCACAGCACAAAATGTTGATCTATTGGATTTAATTTTCAATAAATAAATAAATACACGGACATCTCAAACTACTGACAGTTTTGGAGCTTTACCTTTTGTTGATGTATCTCCACTGAAATTCAATAAACCATATTCAGATTGTAGGTGTTGCCGATGGATTTCAACTTTACTCTCAATTTCATCCGAACTTTTTATTCCTTGTTCTTCAAGAGATTTACGATATTCAATCAATGCAACCTCAAGACCCCTCAGCTTTTGTCTGATAAATTAGTTATGGACCATATCAAAAAATCCGAACAAGAGAAAAACTGAGGAAAGCAAATTGAAAGCAACAGAATTAACTTATGAGGCATAGAATCCCACAAAAATTTGAAACAGAAAGAGAATGGGCCTCCAAATATTATGGAAATAGGGAAGTATCCTAAGCTTCCAACACTTGGCATATTAACATCCCTTCTCCGAAGAATATTATGAAAGTCAACATGCTGAGTCTTTCATTTCGTAAAAGTGCACCCACGTCTCATTCCACAGGTAAAACTACTAAAATCAAAATGAAGATAACAAACATCCAATTGCTTGCCTTGATAGGGTGAGGAGGTATGAAATTCTTTCTTGGCAGATCAAACTAGAGTAGTTTCCTACCTTTTAAATTTTTTCCTTCAATGATTTGAGATAGAAAAGTTAGCAATCATTAAGTTCCTAATGTCAAAGTCTTGCAAGCAAAGGAAGCTTAATCCGAGAACAATTTCACTCCAAAGTCGTTCAAATTGATCCTCCAGAACCCAAGACCAAGAGAGTATCTTCCTAAACTAGGGAAGTATTGAAAATTAAATGGATGACATGACAATAAAGTAACACCTATTTTCAGAAATAATCCCACAAGGAATGTTCAACTTCCCATACCTCAACTCTTTAATCATTCCACTTTCCGGGTACGCTGAATTGCTATGTCAGTTGTAAGCTCTGCATCCTTGATCTTGCTAAGCCCATCACCGGCATTCTCACTTCCAGAAGATGAATATGTAAACCCCAGGTCCTTCGAACTTCTCTTTTGTTCATCATCACTTTCATCATCCTCCCTGGCCCATGATGTAGGCCAAAATGTCTCACTTTTGCCCTCACTGTAAAAGTCAATTGATTTTTAGTGTGGAGTAGAATTTATGAGGGCTGAAGATACAGACTCTCTTTGTTTGAGTTGTACGTCATAATCCACTTGACTATTCCGTTTGGAAGGAGCCATCCTATCCAACTCAAGGTTGCTATCTTTCTGAGTACTGGGGAACCTAGCCGAACTTGAATGGCTCGCGAATTTCAAATCTTCATCTAGTTCATGACCTCTCTGCTTTTCAGCCTCTTCCAGATAAAGTAACAGAGCAACCATCGTTGCCTTACCTCCTACTATAGACAAACCATTGTGCCTGCATCGTCTTTCTAGCTCAGTAAGGGGAAGGCTCAACAGTTCGTTCATCGCAGCTCCTTTTCTAATTGCCAAAGCACCATCTGGGTTAACTTTGCCACCATCAGCCGCATCATCAGAGCTGGTCCTTTGTTCCACTTCAGGTACATCACCACACAGAGAATGAAAGGGGGTCACACCACAGTTCCCAGTTCGAAGAAAGGTAGCTCGTAAACCATTCACATAGGCATTCGAAAACAACAACCAATCAGCCCATTCTTGAAGTACTCTCAGAACTCTCTCCTGTAACATGTAAGGAAAAACTTAACCACACATCAAGAAGGAGCCACAAAAATATGCAAAATATGCAGCAAGTGCAGATCAAATGTAGGTGATAGGGACAGCTTACTTTAAGTGCCTCGGCAGTAATTCGTCCTGTTATACTTCGATATAAATCATTGAAGCTTTCCATTATGTCTGGTAAAGAGGCTTCAAATTTGGTGCGATAAGCAGATGCATTCTTCACAGGAGCACTACTATTATGAAGAATATCAGAGACAAGCATGAGCCTAGAAACTTTTGTTGGTATTGGTGTTTCCTTAAGAGTCAAAGACTCTGTCAGAACTTTAACAACCTGTAAATTATAATCAGCAGTGCAACTGTATTAGAATATGCTCATGAGTCATGAATGAGGACTATCCAAAGTGTATGATGTGCCGTGATTTCGCGGCATTTCTAATGCATTTCACTTAAGAGTTGTGTGTGTCTAAAGCCTTTTTGTAGTGATTTTAAAGAGTTTTGTGCTTTGTTTTGCAGGAAAGATATTCAGGTGGCTAGGGAAGAAAACAACTGAAAAACAGTGCAGAACCAGACTACGGATGCAATCGACTTGGTGACCGTAAATGAGCAGCTCAGGACAGTGGAGGAAAATCGGGGAAGTCTGACCAAGTGTGGAACTACGAGAGGTAACGACGGTCTGTCGATTGATTGACGGACCGTACTGGTGAACCGTCGTTTGGTTCTGAGAAGGTTCCAGTACCCGATTTTGGAAGATTCTAAGTATGGAGCTATGGAAGGGCATCGACGGCCCGTAGGTGGATCGACGGACCGTGTTGTTGGTCATTCGTTTGATTCAGAGAGGGTGCCATCCGAGTAGAGAAAAATATTCTAAGCCCTGACTGACGGAGGCAGTCTACGGACCATCGATTGAGTTGGTCCGTAGATTGATGCCGCATCACCTGAACAAACTTTCTTTATTTTAATTCTTTTTTCTTTAGGACTATGTTTTCTATATAGGGTATTAAAACCTCGTTTTTGGGGTTAGCTACTATTGTTTTTGTTCTACTTTGTTTTGAACATTGATTTTTGCAAACTTTAGCAATTAATTGATTTCCGGAGTTGGTTTGAAGAATTTTTCTCACAATTTCAAGTTGGATTTCTGGGTTTATTCTTCTTGTTAAGTAAGTTCATGATTTCTTCAACTAATCATATGAATTGTGATCTTGCTAGCATGGGTAACTAAATCCACAACTAGGGTTGTGGGAACCAAGAGTAATTAACAAAGTAATCCTAGTAATTAAGCAATTCTTGAATAGTGTTTTGCATGCATTGATAATTCTTTCGTTTAGAAGTCTTTTTAACAAGTGCACGCGTTAGAACTCGCCTTGTTGCTACTTGCCGGACCAAAGAGGTAGTTAATAAGAAAAGGATTATCAACATAGATTTAGTGTGATACTATCTAATAGGCTAGTGTCGATTGGTGCGAAGTAATAACTAAGTCATACATCGATTATGATGTCTAATATGAGGTAATGTTAAGGGTTAGTAAAGTATACACACGTAGTCGGACCAAGGTGCGGGGTGAAAATGTCTAAATGCCGGACCAAGGATTTAGAGATATCTAGCTTATCATTTTGCATGTAATGCACTAAGAAAAGATTGATATTGCTAGGAATACCGCATTATGAACCTGTGGGGAACACATATACCCTAGTTACTCTCTCATCTTGATAAAACCTAAGTTTATTTTTGTTCAACTGCTAATTACACTATTAAAAGAATTTGTTTCACAACCCCCCTCCCCCCCTTTACTTTCTTGCTTTGGAAAGACATTGACTAAATAGATATAATCGTGAGTTAAAAGTTAAGTCTAAATCATTTTATTCGTGGGATCGACCCCAGTCCCCAACCTACTAGTTGGGTTCTCTACTTGATAACAATCGCTTATGCTTCTTTAGGGAGGCATATTTGAGCGTATCAGTGTACATGTAATAGATCATGCTAAATCTTATCTTAATGTTACAAGACAAAAAATCAGCCGATATAGATGCAAGTGCAAGGGGCAACGAGAAACATTATGAACACTGACACAGCACAATACAAAATCAGCAGTTTTGCCTCTGGAAGGTTAAATATGAAAGAAAAGCTTCACGCACAAGTGAGCTCTTCCACTGCTGCATGAAACCAGCTTAAAGGTTACCTCTCCAGCAGCATCAGCATTGTCCAAAGCAATACTCATTGTTTCTTTTATTTGACTTCTTTCTAGAGTCATTGAACGGAGCATATCCTCAAATTCATCCCTCTGAGTGTCAGTCAATGTCCGTTCAACCTCCACTCGCTGAACAAAGTATAGAAAGAAACATCAATCACAAAGAAACTTTACTTAAGTTTCAAAGTATGCAAACTCTTAAATGCCTTGGAACAGAAAGCTAGCAAAAGGGCACACCTTGCTTCTTCCAGCAGCATATTTGCTCCCAGCTTCTTTTTCATGACAGCTCCTTTCGGTGTTGGTAGAGAGGGTGGTATCCATCTGCATATGTAAATATGTTATATTAGAAGAAAGAACACAATCTTCAAGGAGAACTTCTAAAAAGGCTGCAGGACTTCATCAAAGCCTTTACAAAAATTGGAAGATAAATTGTATTTAAATGATTTCATTCTTTCACAGCAAGCATATCCTGCAGGGAAATATTGGAGAAACTTCCTAAGAAACAGTGACTTGAAAAGTGATGCATTCAGGAACTGACATGCACATGCATCAAACATCTGATTCTTCAGCAAAAGTAAAGGTGAATATGCAATGTGTAAATGAAAGATGATATAAGCTGGAACAATGCATTACCTCCCACTACCAGTTATCATGATGAAAGGGATAGTCCTCCACCGTTGAAGAGTATCTCCCTGTGTTCTTTTAATAAGATAAAAAATATTATTAGTGAGAAAAGAATAGCATAAGAGGATAAAATTTCCTAATTCCTGCAAAGGGTATCAGACAAATGAAGTATTTCACTGATTGATTATACCATATGTACAATTAGTCATATTGATTTGCATAACATGGAAAGAGAAACAATAATTGACAACAACAAAAGTCTTGTCACCTACAACTGCATGAAGTTATTTGCTTTCCGACATTGAAACGTTGTTTGAAGTATCCACATGGATTGTAAAAGTGATAGATGAAGTGATGTCATAAGTATTATTAACTCCATTTAACAGAAAGAAAACAGTTGCAATAATATTCATCCAGACTTTACAGCTGCAGCAAGTTACCTGAGCAAAAGAATAAAGCCTCCAAATAAGTAAGTTAAGTATGCCCCTTTGAGCCAAGCTCAACCAAGAAACTGAAGAGAGGATCTCCACGGCCTCGCTCCATTATGGCTTGTTCAAAAACACAACCTCCGTCAAGAACACACAGAGCCATAGAATCAATAACGTGGCACGGATGATCATCCTCAGGCGGAACAACCATAATATCAGGTACATTTGGAGTGAGAACCTGCAGAACCAAAAAAATGCATCAGATGAAATAGGAAAAAGTGCTTAGTAATCATCTTCATTATAGATTGGAGATACTCAAGAATAATACATGTGTAAAAATCACACATCAGAAGACAGGCTGATTGAAAATTGAAATAGCACTAAGAAAGTGCTTCCAAAAGTATGTACATCAATAGTCAGCTTCCAAAAGAAAGCAGAATGTCCCTATTTATAAGAACTAAGACATGTATTCTGCGCCCCTTACAAACTCGTGCATGTAATCTATATTTTGAACCTTAAGCATTCCATCACTTTCGTCGGACTTATTTCTCTATACCGCATGTATAGGCACTTTCTTGAAATATACTTATCTTCTTTTCATGTCGAGGATCTTAGGAAAGTAGAGGTCCACATTAGACTTAACCCACTCAACTGCTATATTTCCGTACCAAATGTTCATAACGAGAATATACACTCAAGCATTTACTTTATATGCTCAAGCATTAACAAATAGAGTACTTTCTAATTCTTTCTAATTCAATATTTTCTCATGTACTAAGAAAACTTTCTGCTGATGCCTTTTTTCCTTTTTGAAAATGTACTGAAAATTTTATAAAAAATTAGCACCGAGAGAGTGCAATGGATGAGTAGTACAACCATCAGCAATATGATTGCATCTCAGTACACCTAGCTACATGTGAAAAGAACTAAGGACATCAGGCATCCTGTACATTTTCATCTTACACCAAAAGGTTAAGAGAGCTAAATATGAGTGCTTTAAGTTGCAAATTTTTATTTTTATTTTTAAATAGGTAACTTTTAAGTTGCAAATATTTTCATTTTTGTTGACTAAGAGAGCTAAACACTTGTGCTTTATGTTGCAAATATTTTTGTTTTGCCAACAAATTATCTCTAATTACTTTCATTCCACAGAATGCGCCATATAGCCACTTGTATACTGTTCCACAGATTTTCGTCATCTTGTTGTGGTCATCTTCGATTCCAACATTGCAGCAGACTATGTTGACAGGATACAGTTATGGGCCCTAATACAGGTGCAGATCTAGAAGTTGGAATGCATCGCTCAAATCTTAGGAATCAGGGATGAGGAGAGGAGTATTGAGTACAGGTTTTAAGATACACCCAACAATTTATCATGACATAAATAAGTATATATATTGGCACTGAATTGAGGTTCTTAAATTAAAGCTAGGATAATAAAGTTCTTTTTGAACACAAAATACTATGTTCATATGTTATCTTATATAATGGCAAAATGTTCTAATACTTTGAGGTCGTTTGGTATGTTGGACAATCATAGATAGTCCTGTGATAAACATTTTTTTAACACTAGTAACATTGTATTTCAGTCAGTACTTAGGTAGTACTGAAAAACCATATTTACAAAAAGAAGAAAAAGATTAAAGTCCTTCCAATGCTAAACCAGGAACTAGATGGACCCTAAACCATCTATGATTGACTCAGTCTCATTGGAGTAGACATTTGTACACCAAAAACAGAACAACAGAATACATTTAAGCTTGACTTCCTGCAGGTTGTTGTCCCTATTTTCAAAACATCTATCATTTTTCTCTCTCCATATAGTCCACCATATACAAGCAGGTATTATCCTCCATCTTTCTCTGTTTGTAGCCCCAACTCCAGTCTCCTCCCAACTGAAAAGAGTCTCAGCAATCTTACTAGGCATACTCCAGGAAATGCCTCTGAGATTAAGGATAATCTGCTACAGTTGAACAGTGAAATTGCAGTGTAGAAAGAGGTGTTTTACTGTCTCTGTATCCTTACCACATAAGGAGCATCTGTTGCATAGAGATATACCTCTCTTGGACACATTGTCCAATGTCAAAACTGCTTCATTGGCTAGCAGCCAGGTGAAGCATGCCACTTTTTGTGGCACTTTGACTCTCCAAATTTGCTTCCAAGGCCATTTGAAATCTTGATTCTCCATAAGACTTGTTTGTTTATATCCTTCCTTCACCCTGTATCTTCCTTTGTTGTGCCCATGCCACCATAAATAGTCTTATCCCTTGTTTGGTTACTAATACTGGGTTAAATATACCATGATTTGTAATTAGTACTAGGATAAGTTATCCCTTCCAGAGGGTGGAATAATAGTACCGAGATAAGTAATCCCGGGATAAAACAATGAAAATGACGAAAACACCCGTGAGGTCCCTCAAATCCTTTTTCTACTAAATACGGTAGAGAGTATTTTTGTATGTTAATACAATAAATCAAACCTTCAATAACTTATCATGGCTTAATAGTTAATATCAATATAACTAATCCCAGCATAATTAACCTCAGCATAACATGTTTTCAAACCAAACGATCCCTACATGAACACATATATGATATAACCAAAAATCAAAACAAATACCCACTTAATATATACTTCTTGGCCATAGGTATAGTTAAAACATCCAAGTTGGGTTGACTAAAGCATGTAGAGATTCCACACCACACCAAAATTGTGTCAGATGCAAGGATTTTGAAGGAACTGAACAACATAGGTGGGCATGCACCATTTAACATCAAGTAACTTCAAAAACATGTACTAAATCTGGCTTGGGTGTATCTATTATTTCAATTACATAATTGTCAATTTTTTATATATTCCTTTAAAGTATCAATTAACCAAGGCAATAACTCGAATTTAAAAGATCTAGGTAAAGATCTATTGCATTAGCTACTATAACAGTACTTAAAATGATCTGAGACTTTCAAAAGCAGGTTATCCAGTATGTGCTGTTTTCAGACATCAGATTACTATGTCAGAAAAGATGTCAGTAAATGCTTTTGTAGCATAATGGATGGCCACAAACTCTAGGCTGAAACATCACACCTAGTTTAGTTTATTTACAAACACACTTTGTAAGCAGATGCAACAACACTTAGAAAGCCAGAGAGAGAAACAGTGTGAATGCACCAACTTTTTGAACTCCCACCCTCTGAAAGCAGAAACTGAACATTTCTAAGGTCACATGCTACAATATAGAGTGGGAGCTCTAACCATCAAAACTTTGTTAAGTCAACATTTCTCATTATTAATATCTAATTGGTTGCAATTTCTTATACATGTCCGTAAAGAATGTTAATTGTTTGTGTTCTTCTCTCTTTATTGTTAATATTTGTACAATAAAAGGTCAATTATACTAACTTCATTGTTAATATTCGTACAATAAAAGGTGAATTGTACTACCTTCCACATGTATGGATATTCATTCTTTAGTTCTTATTAGTGATTAGTGGTTATATATTACTATGAAGGCTAAATAAATCATTTCAACCACCCTAGTCCTTTTAGGGATAGGAGCAAACATAGCAAGTACTCAAATAAAATGTGAATGCACCAACTTTGGATGCCTAAACTCATCCAAAGTTGCATAAATCCCTAAATATGGAAAAATTACATGAATTGGTACATTTTAATAAATAATTACGGATTTTAGCAATACTTTTTATTTATTACCATTTATATCAATACTATATTAAATCTGCAATATGTATTAAAAGTGAATTATGTATGCAATATATATGAATTATAATTGTTTTTTAAAATATATTATGTTTGTTTGGTAAAAATTTGACACATTGTATTATAAGTGTATTAAAATGTGTGATAAATGAATTATCTATAATTAAAATTTGTATTATATGTGAATAAAAGATTGTTCTTTGTAATATGAATTAAACTTGTACTATAAATGAATTAAAAGTGATCAAGTAGAAAAAAAATATTACTGCTATAAATGGTAAATATTTTTTTTATTATAGTATATTTATGTAAGTTTCCTTATATTTTTTTTAAGAAAAAATATTTTTTCTTTACAACAAAGGTGTCCTGGCCATCTTGCCTTTTCCTTGACCAAATCACCAAGTTCCTGCCTCTCCCACAAGCACAAGTATTGGATAACTCTACTCGCCAATTCTTGTATGAGCTTAGACAATAGATTCCTAATGTCTAATAATTTAAGGCACACTTCCAATATCAAAAAGTATCTCCCGCCAAAATTTGTCTAGTTGACCTTTTAATTGTCAAACATGATTTTAGATTGATTAATGTAATATTCTTAAATTCCAATCCCACAGGTACATAATTCTTGTCATGCAGTTCATAATATTTATTTTGTCACAACACACTGAAATTAGCCCATAAAAGAGGGTTTGACTAAAGAGTAGTTCAGCTTTGAAGGTCCAAGTCCAAGCAAAAATTATTGGACAAAGGTAGTATTAGCTGCACCACTACAGAGATGACCACTTATTTATACAAAGCTTATATGCACAATGAAGATGCTACTATAGGATCAATTTTAGACAAAAGCCCCTTCTTACATCAGTTTTTTCATCTTAAATTAAGACAACATTTCATTTATAGCACCTAGATGGTGCGAGGAACTAAAGGGAGCGAGTGGCTCAACCTACCTTCTCTATCATGTTATCCCAAAATGCATACTAGTATTCTTTCTTCACAGAGAAAAATGAAAGAGTTTGCTATTTTAGTACATATAATATTCATCACACTATTCTAAAATAATCTCCAAGTCATGTCTTTCCAAATAAGACTAAAAATTGCACCATGACATGGTTCTCCAAATTGCCTTGTTCTCATTGTCTGTCCTCACTCCTCACTTGTGATTGTTTCTTCCACTGGGCTCAGCATCATCAAAGTCGCATCAAGCAAAAAGTTGAGCTTCCTAAGCTGTGTCATGAATTTGTAGTTAATAAGATAGGCACTGTATCTTCCTCGCAATCCTTACACAGGCAACATCAACTCATCACAAGCCTCCGCATCTTCCTTAATCTTCCTTGATTATGTGTTGATATTATTGCATCTCACACTACCACCAAGTAAAGGAGTTAGCACCAAATAGTTCTCTGTGAAAGACTTTTTCCCTAACCCTTTTCATTCCTCTTGTTTTTGCTAACTCACAGATTTCACAAGATTAACCCCTTCCATACCATATCTCTACCTTCATCTCTTGTAGGCCACTCATATGGCATGCGAAGAAATTTCTCAATATCCTCCTACTGCAGTCCTGTAAACTTCTCTTAAATGTTATATTCCATGTGATTCCTGGCTTTCTCGTTGCAGATAGTCAAACACCATAGCATCCCTGTTGATTACCACTCTAACTAAATGCTTCCTATAGAGTGCTCCAGCACACCACTTGTTTTTAAAGAACTGAATGCCCACACTATTACTAATCGTGAATTCTAGACTGAAAAAAAACTGCTCTTCCACAAACTAACTCCATCACACTCTCCAGAGAACCACCAATTCTCTAAGAATCCATATTTAACAGTTATCGAGTTTCTGATCAATACATTCCTCTCCAAGGAAAATCTCCATGATCACTTTTCAAACAATGACATATTGAAAATTGATAATCTTTGTATCCCTAGTCCCCTGATTTGGGGTCCATTATTTGCGTCCAATTTTCAAAATGATACTCTTCCACCCCCTCCTTTTATTTTCACGGTATGTCCCTCATATTTTTCTCTAGTCTACCTAATGTTGGGCACTAGCAAGAAAATAAGGCCAACAAATTAACCACAGATTCCTAGAAATAACTTAAAGTGGAATTATGAAATTTAGGTCGTTCAACACTAACGAGTTTTTGGCCGCACAAACTGTTTAAATGAGTTAAATACAAGCCTCAAAATGTATACTAAGAATTCGTGAACTAAAAGAACTAAATTCAGACTTGGTACAAATCAAATTCACGTGTTCACCTCAAAGGATGAGCATAAATTAGCAGATTGGTCAGAAAACCAAAACTCCTTCCTACCATCAGCACCCTAGAGCAGAATTTTTCACAGCTAAACACAGCTTGATTGTAAAGTTGCATTTATCGTGCACTCCTCCATGTTTCTTTCCAAAAAAGAAAAACATATCAGTCCTCTTTGATATAATAAGTGCCCGGGCTTCCTCTTCAGAGATCAGACAGTCTCCTTTTTTATTCAAACAATAATCCATACTAAGTGAAATGCCTATTTTATAGATATAGTACAAGGCAAAAACTGCAATTTAAAACAAAACTGCCAAGAACCCTCTCAAATCTATTCCAATAGACATTAAACTCTGAACATTTTGCTTCACTCAATCATGATATCTTTCAATAACACTGTAAAGAAGAGCTATAGAGATCAGATAATTATCCCAACAAAGAAAGAATGAACAAGGAAATGTGCAACGATCAACTAATCATCATACCAACTCAGTATTCTGGCCTGGAACAGTAGTAACTGGAGGACCTGATGGAACAGATAAGATAACAGTTGCACCCTGAAAATCAAAGAAGAAAGACTCTTGAATAGGTGCATGAGCATAAGCTGATATCATAAAGAGAAACTGGGAGGTGACAGTAGAAAGAATCTCTAGCATGCTGAACTACAGCTTTAACAGTAGCTATTACATGGGAAACATTTCCAAGAAAAAGGGTGAGATACACACACCACTACAGGATGTCTGTACATATCAAACCAACAAATTAACATGCAAGAAACAATTTATTCCAACATGAAACATATGCTTCATCCATTGTCTTTGTTTTTAAGATGTATTCAACTGATCATACAATAGTTCAACATACAGAACTCATCAAATCATTCAGTCTATTATTAATTGATTATTAATTCTCCTCGACTCGACCGTTTATCAAATTCTCAACATGTATATAACAGGGCATTGTACTCAAAATAATAGACAAACCTCCTTACTCCTGATAGCCATATGTCCTGGAGGAGGAGCAGGGAGTGCTTAAGAAGGAAAAGAGACAGAGTATTGCAAAAGATACAGAATATAAGCAATAAAATGGATGCACAAGGAATTAGTATACATACTAGCATCCCCATGCAAGACCACACTACTACTTAATTTCCAACTTCATGCCAAATTTATACAGATCATGGGAAAGACACTTTTGGAATGAGCACATAGCTGAAACTAGAGGAGGCACCACCTAAGAAGCAAAGTTTTTTTTTTTGATGAAGTAAAGTTGTATTCCTCAGCAATGAGGGCATGCTGGCAACCATCAAAAAGATTTACATCAGTGACCCAAAAAAAACCAACTCAAGAAATTGCTACTAAACTTATAAAGAAGAGAAAAAATTTAAAATCTGTCCAGCATCCTCTATACCCTCCTCATTACACAAAAGACAGAAGGTCTTCATACAACGCCATTTGATCTTTTGTACTGATTCTGCAGTATTTTCCATACACCTCTTGTTTCTTTCTCTCCAAATAGTCCACCATATACAAGAGGGTATCATGTTCCACCATTTCTTCTGGCTCTTACTCCCCCCCTCTTCTCACCCAGCAACTAAGAAGGTCTGCAGTGTGTTCTGCTAAGAAAAATGGCCCATAATTGAGCAGTGACTTTGCAATGGAGGAATAGATGGCTATTAGTCTCATTTATCTCATTACACAGTGAACACCAGGAAGCTATTTCAAAGCCTCTTCTTTGCAGCTTCTCATGAGTTAGGCATGCCCTTCCAGCCACTAGCCATGAGAAACACCTCACTTTAGTTGGCACTTTATTTTTCCATACCTTACTCCATGGTCCAGAGATTTCCCCTGGAAGTTCCTTCACTTCCCTATTGTACAATCTGTTGACTGACAACATACCATCATGATTGTGTTTCCAAATCATTACATCAACTTCTAGATTTGTGCCCTTGAAATCATCTAGTGTTTGTAGCATCTCGGCTACTCTCCCTATCTCCCAGTCATTTAGTAACCTTCTGAGGCTGAAATTCCACCCTTGTTCAGACCATACCTCAATTGCCATTGCATCTGGAGACGAGCTGAGGATATGTATATCCGTATAGGAAGACATCAAGGAATCCTGACCAATCCAGTGATCTAATATTGTGTTGTAGTTGACCCCATAAATTCCTGATAGTTCTCCACACCGAGACACCATACGAGATATTCACCATATTGGAAACCCATGGGCTATTCTGGTCGTACTTGTAACTAATAACTTCCTTCCAAAGTGCTTGATCCTCTCTTCCGAACCTCCACAACCATTTTGCCAACAAGCACTTGTTTTGTAGCCCCAAGTTCTGATCCCTAACCCCCCTGAGCTTCTACTCAGCAAAGCAGTTTGCCATTTGACAAGATGTATTCTCTTACCTTCCTTGATTCCCGGCCAAAGAAAATCCCTCCTTAAATTATCAAGTCTTTCTTCCACTTTGCCTGGCATAGGGAATAGGGACATCACATAGGTAGGTAAAGAGTCTAGTACAGAGTTTATCAGAATGGTTCTCCCGTCAAAGGATAGATATTGAGATTTCCAGTTTGCCAGCTTCTTCTCAATATTTTCAATTATACCATCCCATATCACTAGCTCTTTATGGTTGTTTCCAAGTGGCATACCTACGTAAATAGTTGGGAATTTTTCAATTCTGCAGCCCAAAATGTTTGCTAAGGCCTGGATCTGTGTAACCTCTTTGATGGGATATATACAACTCTACCTCCAATTGACTGCCAAGCCTGAGACCGCCTCAAAGACTACCAATATCATTCTGATAATTGTAATTTGTTCCTCCTTAGCTTCACAAAATATGACAGTGTCGTCAGCATAAAGCAAGTGACAAATCTGCATATCCAACCTTAAGAAGCAAAGTTATTAAAGGCTCAGTTGAGGCGCTAATGCCTGAAGCTCAGTTAAAGCCGGGTTATGTACTTTGCCAAACTTAGGTGGTGTTCTAATCTCAATCCTCACGTGCTAGGACATGCACCTCATCACTTATGGACTTTGCATTTAACAGGACAACACTTAATTATAAATATATTTGGTAAACTATTTCATTAATTGTTAAAAACGTTATGAATGAATAGTTAGCGATCAGCAATTAGATATTATAAATTTAGTACAAGAAAACTAACCAAATAAGAAAAACTACATTTTTTCCATCTAAATTCAGAAATTTAAATGGCTTTTAAACTTTGGACATGATTTTTACTTCATTTATTTTGCTTAATTATAGTTTTTTCATTCTTTTGTCCAAATAATTGTTAATTGTGTTTGCAGATTTTTTTTCGTTGTGACATTTATTTCTAGTTCTTTCTTTATTAGTGTTTCTTCATTGAAATCGACATTTTGGTTGTGCTTTGCACCAAAAATCCCAACAAACTTTAGCCCTTTTCTGCACTTCGCTTACATATATATACTTCTGGTATCTGGGCCAACTTGAGCGCACCTCAACTTCTGCGCTTCTCTTTTGACTACATGAAGAAGATTATCGAGAAAACAAAGAATGGAAAATCACTGATCCAAAACCTTGTTCCTTGTGAATATCCTTCTACTACCAGATGCATATCTCAAACAAAAAAAGAATCAGAATAGAGACGGAACAAGGAGAGGAAACTCAAGAAACGGACAAGGATGGCGACAGTCAAATGGAACCAATAGACAAACAAACAAGTAAGATCAGCAACATTTGTTTGCTTGTGTCAATACAGAATATAACAGCCTTGTGTCACGGACTTAGAGTCTTACTAAAGCTCCGTGCGGCACTTGACAACTTACTCACGAATCTTTCACGATCTTGTAAGCTCAAGTAAGCCCTTTATGCTAAGATCACTAAGAGAAATGCAAAGGAAGATTTAGAGAGAGAGAGATTTTGGAAGAAGTCTTTATTGCTTCTTTGGTTGGTTGTTGGATGGATTTACAAATGAAAGACCCTCTATTTATACAACTTCCTAAGGGCCTGCGTGTAAATAAAAATAACTCTACAAGTCCCTAATTATTTACACTTTAGTCCATATTCTAGAGAATTCTACACTTTCTAGAATATGCTAAACTCTTTCAAAAATATCTAAATTACTCCAGAAATCTAGAAGGTTCTAGAGTTCTCTGCAAACCTCTTCACAACTCTAGACCCTTCCGCCCCTATCCGGACGCAAAATCAGGCTGGAATTGTGGTGGGACGTCACACTCTCCCCCACCTATTGATGCGACGACCGCGTCGCATCGTTGCTGTATCGGTATCCGAGTCTTGTCGTGCGATCAACAACCCACGTACTCGATCAATACCCTTGAGCAACTCTCTCAGTTGTTGCCTGATCTCTTTCGGCCCGGTCTTACGAACTTCCTCCTTCCTAGGAGGCAAGCGCCTCGGCGGCTTCCTTGGCATCACGACAGCGTTCCCTCTTGGAACCTTCTTCGTGCACGGTGGCAAGGACTTCTCAGCACCATTGCCTTCTCTCGAACTTGCAATGATCGCTGCAGATGTCCTCCTCGATCTCTTGTCGACCCTCTCGAGCTGCATGGCCGTCAGTCGGACCTGTCCCTCCGTCTTCGGTGCCTTCACCATGGGAACCATACATGTTCCTCCTTGCTCCAAGACTACGAGTCGTTGGAGGAAAGGATCGATCACAACATGGCACTGTCGAAAGAACTCCTGCCCAAGAATTATATCAAAGAGATCCACGGGAGCGACAATGAAGTCGGTCTTACCCTGCCACTTGCCTAACGTGATGCTTACTCCTTGTGCTTCTCCACACACGGGAGTCGGTGGTGCATTGACCGTCCTGAGTTGGGCGTTGCATGGACTGTAACGCAACCCCAACCTCGTTGCTGCTGTCTTGGTCATTATATTGACCTCTGCACCTGTGTCGACCATCGCACGAGCATGTCCTCCATTGATTGTGATATCGACGTACTGCGCACCGCATGCCTTTGGCTCCGCATGCCTTGACTCCGCATGCCTTTGCTCCGCATGCCTCGGCGGCTTCTGTGGTTGCTTGGTGATAGCTCCGCATAGGCCTATCAAGCCCAACTGCTTAGTCTCCTCGACTTGACCTTGCTCATGTGCTTCCTTAGCTTTCCGCTCTCGTAGGACAGCACCAAGGTTCTTCAGTTCAGGGCACTTCGCATAGCCGTGCGGCCCACCGCATATGTAGCAACCATCTCCTTTGGCAACCGCTGTCTTCCTCACCGTGTTGCCATGCCCTCCAGACTTCTTGCCGTCGGACCTATAGGTGTCATGCCCTTTGGGTTGAGGCCGTTGCTCCTCGCATTGCCTCTTGAATTGTGGCCGTTGCTCCTCGCATTCGCCACGATCTCCCCCACCATTATCATGACTACCTCTTCCTTCGTCCCCTTCGGCACTATAAGGCTTCTCCTGCCTGAAGTCTGTCAAAGCTTCGGCCTGCGTGATGGCGTCATCAATAGTCCCGACCTGTCTGCGTTCCAACTCTGTCCTGGCCCAATTCTGCAGCCCATCCATGAAGTGGAACAACATGTCCTCATTCGTGAGGTTGGAAATCTGAAGCGTAAGGGTGGTAAACTCCCGCACATACGCACGTATGCTACCCGTCTGCTTCAACTCCCTGAACTTGCGCTTCGCCTCATAGATGATGTTGTTGGGGAAGAACGCCCTCTTGAACTCATCGCGGAATTGCTCCCACGTGTTTATGGTGCACGTCCTCTTCCTGATGTCGGACTCTTTACGTCTCCACCATAGCATGGCCATATCAGTAAGATACAACACAGCGGTGTTGATCTTACTCTCGTCGTTCCTCAGCCTGTTGCACTTGAAATAATTCTCCAAATGCCACAGAAAGTTCTCCACCTCATGCGCGTCACGGACGCCTCTGAACATAGGTGGCTTGGGAGCCTCGACGATGGCCTCCCTTTCCCGGTCGAATGACGGTGATCCTCCAACCCTCGCACCTTCCTTGAGTGCTTCAATCTCGGCCTTCATGGTCTCAATCGCGCTCAACGCCTCCATGAGCCAACACTCCAAGGAAGTGATAACCTCCTTCATCTCAAACTCAGCCCGCTGACGCCCTTCCAACTCCTTACGGATGGATTCGGTCTCCTCGAGGGTGAAGTCTTCAAGGGTCTTGAACTTGTTGTCTGCCACGTTCATGCGGCGGCCTAATACCTCTACGGCCTGCCTCGCCGTTTCCACCCTTACGACCCATTCTTCTCCGGCAGTGATGTCTATAGACTCCTCGCCCAACTCATCGTCACTTGCTCCGGCAGTCGAAGGTGGATGAGATGTTAGCGCCTCGCTTGGTTCGGGCAGCATCTCCTCACTTCCCTTTTGCTGTCTCTTTCCCTTTCGGTTCTTCTTACTACCATCCAGACAGACGTTGGTGGTGCTAGCGCTGTTTACGTCTCCTTCGGTAGCCATTCCCTTAGTATCAAACCTCGCTCTGATACCACTTTGTCACGGACCTAGAGCCTTACTAAAGCTCCGTGCGGCACTTGACAACTTACTCACGAATCTTTCACGATCTTGTAAGCTCAAGTAAGCCCTTTATGCTAAGATCACTAAGAGAAATGCAAAGGAAGATTTAGAGAGAGAGATTTTGGAAGAAGTCTTTATTGCTTCTTTGGTTGGTTGTTGGATGGATTTACAAATGAAAGACCCTCTATTTATACAACTTCCTAAGGGCCTGCGTGTAAATAAAAATAACTCTACAAGTCCCTAATTATTTACACTTTAGTCCATATCCTAGAGAATTCTACACTTTCTAGAATATGCTAAACTCTTTCAAAAATATCTAAATTATTCTAGAGTTCTCTGCAAACCTCTTCACAAATCTAGACCCTTCCGCCCCTATCCGGACGCAAAATCAGGCTGGAATTGTGGCGGGACGTCACACTTGGCTACATAATTTTTCTTCCTTTTTTCCGTTTCATACATTTATGCATTGTAGACTCCACATGTATGTCTTTTTTTTTGTTTTTTTTTATGAACCGAGAAATCCCCACCAGACTGGTGGCGCACAGTTCGGAATTTGGTGGATAATGGGCGTTCTCCACTCAAATACCAATCTTTCATTTGTGGAAGGTTCAAACCCATGACATGAGCCTACTCTACACATCACGTGTTGCGCTCTTACCACTAGAACAAAGCCCTAGGGGAAACTCCAAATGTATGCTTTTAAACAGACATATATCCTATTTAACTACTTTATCTTACTGAGGCTACTGACCACTTGTCATTGAGGATCCTATAATTCTGTACTTCAAAAAAAAAAAGTCAACTTGGTCAAGCACTAAGTACCTAACGAACAATTCCTAAACGTCTGGAGGGGGGGAAAACTAGGGGGGGGGGGAATAGAAGTATTCTACAAAGAGCAACACAAATCACAATTATTAAACAAAAAAAATAAGTAAAGAAATAAATTTACATTCAAATCAAGAAGCTGAAGATAACTTCCATGTTGGAGGTTTGGGCTTGGGACTTCCATGTTGGAGGTCTCAAGTTCGAAACCCCTTGCCAGCAAAAGCAAAGGGTTTGCCTTCTGGGTCGAGCTTGTCGCACAGGGTTTGCCTAGTGCGAGTTACCTCTCCTATGTGGTTTGCGAGCTATTGTATATAGATCGGGGGTTTTACCCTGTGCGCACACAAAGGGTCGGCTGCGGGTTTCCCTTTTCATCCAAAAAAAAAAAAAAGAGAAGCTGAAGATAACCTTCCATCTCATCTGTTGCAGCCTGAGCATCAGCTCTATTCATGAAAGATACAAAACCATGATTCCTCTGCCGCCTTCTTTCTTCTTCTGTCCTTGGCCACATTACTTTTACATTTGCAATGGGGCCAAATCTCCCAAATGTGCGCAAAAGAAAATTCTCATCAACCTGCAAATAAATAAAATAAAATAGGAATCACACAAAAGAAACACCTAAAGCAAAAACCAATGATATGAAAATTAAGCACGAAAACCTTACCTGAGGTGATGGATTTCCTACGTAGAGATTTGTTGTTTGTGGGTCTCCACATCAAATGATCCAGGCCTTGCACTAGGATCAAAGTCATCGGGCAGTTCATCAAACCGACTAGATTGCTGAGGAAAGAGGAAGATTTTAGGATATATAAATATCATCATTGTGACACAACAAGAGGTCATATCAAACCTCCATTTGGTTAGGCATAACATATTTTAAATCACTATTTTTTCAAGTAAATATATTTGACAAATGATCATTGCCTAAAACATTTTCAGGTATAGACCAGATGTAGATATTGGGGGCATGTTCAGACAATAGAGGGCTGGGATAGGCCTTCGGGGTGTTTAGGGATCCATTGAGTAGCAGAGAGTGAGAAGGAGTCCTATATTTTTTGTGGACGGAAATGATAAAAAGTTAAAAAATGATCATCAAAGATGTAACTGTTTTCCTCCATCTGATATATAACACAAATCCATGAAGGAAAATTCATCTTTTTTTATGACAAGGGAACCCCCAACCGCTAACCTTTGGGTGCGCACAGGGTGACATAAAGGAAAATTCATCTTAAGATGACAAAATGCATGAAAAGATCATTTTATGTTTCAGATCCTACATGTTAAGGAAGGAAAATGGATCATAGATGCAAATAGTATGACAAATTGTGATCATGTGATAATATCATATATTCATAGTCGTTGAAGTGTTGCTCTGAGAAAACTGATAGTGCACACTCATAGCACATCAGCAATTACAACAAGATGTGTACATGTAAGATTTGTGCACAACTTGTGTATCTACACTAGATGTGGTAAAAGTAATCTTCTAAGTACTGTAAACAACTTCTCCAGTTCCCACAAAAGATTCAGATCTAGATATCATCGAGAGAACATGATGTAAATAACTGTCTACAATTTTTTTTAATGCACCCAACACTCCTCAAGGTTTAACGTGTTCAATCTGAATAGAAGCTATTACATCATACATTATCTTGACTTTTTTCAAATCTCCTCAGACCTGAATCATGAATTCAAGAAAAAAAAGAAGATTAAAAAAACAATCTGAACATTTTTTTCTTTGCCGATCGCAAATTCACTTACAGCAGAATTTTCAGTATGACGATCACGCCACTGTTCACAGTCTTGGTTACGCCTTTCCCTCATTTCTTGTTCGTGTTTCAGTTCCTCCATGAAATTATCAATGTTCCTAGCCTTGCCCTTCTCTTTTTCCCTTGGCTTGTCCTCCAACTGCTAGAAATAACCAACATATTTAGATATCTAGAAGTTACAAGTTTACTCTTGCACCAAAGAGATTTCAAACACCAACTGACCTTCTCATGATCTCTGCCCTTAGTTGCCATAGGAGGTCGTAAGAAAGAAGGCACGTACCTGCAGTACACAAGATACATTCCAGAATAATTGCTACCAAATAATCTTATCCTTGAAAAGTGACAGGATCAATAATTTAAAAGGGGAAGAACGTAAAAGATAAAGGATCAATAAAGTATTAGTATGTTTCTTCACAGCAGCAATAAAGACGAGTAAGCCATTAATGACACATTGATTTGCACCAATATAACCAATTAAAGAAGAAAGAAGCCAGTGATCAGCATATTTAATAACAAGCAAAAACGCTTTTAATCAATTCACTGTGTTTTCTTCTTATGGGCATAGAGAATTTAATGCTTTCTAACCTATTCTTAGTTGTAGGATATATTATCTTCCCTCACAACAAAGAATTTTTTTTTTTGAAATGTTCACTGAATATTTAGGTAGATGGCAAAACCTATCACAGGATCCTATAATTTGCCTGGTTTCTTTTCAAATACACATACACAAATTCAAAGGAGCAAAAAAAGGGAACAGTAAGGACGATATGGAAATACCTCCAGCTTTTGGAGTTAGTTAGCCTTGTCAGAAGAAATACACAGTGAATACTATGCTACACTAAGGGGCCACTTTGTAGCCAGACAAGGGACCAAATCATAACAAATGAACTCAAAATAGGACCAGATTTCAGATGCTAATTTGCTCATTTTGATACTAGTTTGGGGGGGAAAGGGCATCAATCCAAGGTTACAGAACCATGGGATAAACTCTTGAAAGACCGTAATGAATTTCTGTAAAACAAGATATATGTGCAACGGGTGCCTAGTGGTCAGTAGAGTTGGCGCTGATGATGATGAAATGGAAGAAGGTGAAGCTGTTGATTTGTCGCTTTCTTCAAAAACAGTCTCTTCAAGTACTGGATCAACAGCAGGGAAGGTCATTTAGATTGTTACTTACGCAGAAGTCAAGAGACGGGACATGGAAAAGCGCTTAAAAGAAATTTGCATGATGTTGTGCCAAGGATATTTTGAGGGATCGTGCAGTCGAGGCTTTTTCACGGTGGGTGTACGATGCAGGGATCCCCTTTAATTGTGTCAATTACACTGACACTTTTGGAGTCTTCATTGAGGCCGTAGGCCAATTCGGTCCAAGAATGAAGCCCCCTACTAATCATGAATTTAGAGGTCCATATCTAACTAAAGTGGAAGAAACAAAAAATTGTGGAGAAGCGTCAGGTAGAACGGAACAAGTTTGGATGTTCTATATGATGGATAAGTGGACGGCAAGAACTGGAAAAATGATTCTCAATGTGTTGGTCAATTCTCTAAAAGGGAGCTTATTCTTGAATTTGTTGATACGAGTGACTCGTCCACTGATTCCATCAAAATGTTCTCCTTGTTTCAGAACACTATAGAGAAGGTTGGAGAAAAGAAAGTTGTTCAAGTTGTAACAAACAATGAAAATGAAAATGTTAAAGCGGGTAATATGTTGAAGAGAGTGTTCCCTTAAGTTTAATGGACTCCATGTGCAGCTCATGGTATATGTTTGATGTTCAGGGACATTTTCGAAGAAAGACCCTTCTCTATGGGGTACATTTTTACACTGTTCAAAGGCCTTTGTTATTAAATATGAAGAGAGTCACAAAACAAAATAACTTGGTGAAACCTGACAAGACCTTTGCATAGTATGCACATGCAAAAGGCCAATTAGAGAAGCTTGCTCATTTCAGAAAAATGGAACGCTAGTAAATTTGCAAAAGAAGTCATGGGAAAGAAGTTGCATGCATAAATGTTTCTTATTCCTTATGGAATAATGTTTTTGATGCTCTTAAATTGGTGGTCCCTTGATTAAAGTACTTTGTTTGATGGATAGGAGTAGGGATGGGCATGGCAATGGAGCGGGGTGGATTGTAGGCTATGCGGGGTGGGACAGGTTTAAGTTTGTGTGGGGTAGTGGTTTTTTTAAAACTAATGTGGGGCAGAGTGGAGCGGGGCGGATTGCCGGTATATGTGATTTTATACGGATTCAAACTTAATTTTAACATTTTACAAGTTATAAGAGTGGTAGAGCATTATTCATTAAGATAATTTCTTTAAAACTACTAAAATATTCAAGATAGCAAATGAAAATATTTCAATAAAAATAATACAATGTAAGAAAATATTCAAGATAGCAAATGAAAATAGTTCAATAAAATAATACAATTTCTTACATGTCTCTCAATTGACCTCTAAAAAATAATATATATATATATATATATATATATATATCCAAAATTTCACCTCTGTATACAATATAATTTTCCGGCAAACGGGTGTCGTACTGTCGCTTGACACCTCTTTGGCCAAGGTGGGGTCCGCCCCTGATCCCACTAGTAAATTGGATTGATCCTATTTATCATATGCTGATATTATTGACCGTTTGGGCATTATATACAAAAGTAGACACTTCAACCTACTTGGATTATACCTATACAAATAGAAGCAAGTAGATCGACGAGCAATGACACATAAAGCAAGTCATGTGGGAAAAATATGGGTACGTCTATTTCCAGACAAATCAGTTGCACTAGGACCCGCAAAAACATGTATACCTTATTTAACAAAATGTTCTGCTACTGACACTTAAACAATAAGGGTTGTTATGCTCATTACTGAACTTGTTGAAGAGACGAAATATAACAAAGGTATTTCTTTTTTTTATCAGAGGTTGAATCGTTCTAAAACTAGAAATAGAAAAAGAAAAAGACCAATCATCAGAATTTCATTGAAATTGTTTGTGTGGAAATTTCCCTAAAAATGGAGTGATCAAACTCCTAATGGAATAGTCAAAGGAAAATTTAGTGGCCCCAATTTTTGTTTCTTCTTTTCTTTCTTTTCTTTCTTTTTTGACAAAGGTAACAGTTAGTGACCCCAATCTATAATTGACTTCTTCATAAGAAATTGTCATATAGCAGATAGTAGAGGCACCAAGCTCCCTCTCCATATACACATAGGACCAACATAGTTACAATTTGAAGGTAAGTCCTAGCCTCCAAGGAAGACTGAATTTGCATAAATCAAATTTTTAAGGAAACTGACACAAAGCAACCTGAAAACACATAAATATATAAAGGCCTAATAAGAACAGTGATATCATCATGAAAATCTTGGTATTCAGCATCCTAAATTACAGCAACATTGCAACATGGTCAATCAAAAGCACTAGTTTACCTACTTCCCTTCTTTAAACCTGACCCCTCATCTTTAGATTTTCCACCTGCCATCCTCGAATGAATAGAAAAGGTCCATACGTTTAATAATTTATTCATGTAATAAAAAAGTCATTTTTTTGTAAGAATTAATAAGACAAGACTTATATACGTAATCAAAGAAAGAAGAATATTTACATAGTACAGATTTTTGCAACGGACCTTCAGAATCCATCTTCAATTAATCATTTGGATTGATGGTTCCCCCTCTAACAAATGCTTTGGAACCTGGCATATAGTCCGCTTGGAACGATTCCACAAACTCTTGATACAGACGAGCTGTTTCAGCCTCTGCCCTCTGCCAATAGAAGACATACATAGTGAGCAAAATGGAAAATCACTTGACCATTAATCATCCATCACATTTTCACAACAAATCAAAATTGCTATAGCTCATACCTTTTTCTTTGCCTCTTCCTCTACTCTATGCTTCTCGAAAGGTGTTTTCTTCCGGGCACTCATCTTCTCACCAGATACTTCAATTGGAAAGCATAAATTTTGGTAAACATGTTTCGGTTCAGAAAAACATCATTAACAAAGTAATATTCCAACAACTAATTTGGAAGGCACTTTTCCCCTCTTTTTTGCTTCCAAAGATTTTCTTCGAAATGGGATTTGTTCTTCCAAAGTTTTTACTAGCCACAAGGGTTCTTAACTTTGTCATACTATCTTCATAAAACCATCTGAACACTACTTGGGGTGCTTATGGAATTTTATTATAGAAATTACCATCTACGAGTTAAAAGAAAGTTCTGAAAGTTGGGTTTAAACTAAAAATTATCAACAAATCCTTGGCTTATGGATTAGCGTGTTAAGGTTGAGTGTTAATACCAGAATATCCAGTGCAAAGTGCAAGACAAATGTCATAAATAAAATCAAAATCCAGTCTCATTCTCAGCTTCCTAGATTTCTATTACTGGCTTTGTCCGTCTACTGGTAGGACTTTCTCCGACATATGTGGTCAGTTTCCACCTGTTAGTAGTGTGTAAATACACTTGTACCACTAAAAACAAAAGATGCTGCCTTTTCAGATAAGACTTGCCCAAAACCCAGAAAGCAATCCATAAAAGCACATAGAAAACAGTCAAATTATCAGTGGAAACAAACAAAAGAACAGCATCTAAACAACTAGAAAATAAGCTGAGACATTGAAGAGAAAATTGGAAATTACTTTGGAGCTCAGAAAATTGAACTCAGGGCCCGCCGGAAAGCACCCACTCTAAACTCTTTTGGACGATTTTCTCACATCGTTCATTAGCTCTCCGGTTAGCCCTGCGGCTTTTCCTCTTTCTGCTGTCTGTCTGCAAGAATGGGTTGGCGGGTGATCTTGAATTTGTTGATCTGCTTGAGAAAATACAAAATTGCATACTGTAACTAACTTATATATATAGTATATTTATCAAACATAAATATACTAGCTACTATTTGAGTTTTTATAGCAAATTTTCAACCTCATTACTCTGAGTTCTCTCCCATTTTCAAACTCATAAATATGTGTTCGTATTAAGGAACAAAACAGATTGGAGAATTAGGGCATTTTCCCTAATGCATGCCCAATTAGGGCATTTTCCCACTTTTAACACTTTAGCTAAACCATCTTAAGCCTTTTCAAAAAAAAAAAAAATTGGAGAGTGGCAGCGAGCTTCATACCTTATAGTAATGGACGATTTCCTCGAACTGTATTTGCAGTGATGGGTGTATCCTTCGGCCCAACCGAGAATAAGAGCTTCCGCACTGCATTGGAACACTCAGGTTCCGTCTCATTCAGAGCCGATGCCCCATCTTATTTCTCCAGAATGGGAATCACTATTGCATTGTTGCCCCTACCAGGTAACGAGATTTCTAGTTTCAGTGGAGAAAGTGTATGAGCAATTACTAAGTCTAGGGTAACTGTTCAACCTTTTAAAACCTTTTTCATGTTTGCCGGTGGCCGTGGAGCAGCTCGTTGTTTGTGTACCATCGCCGATGAGCTCACGTTAGCAAACGTTACTTAAGGTGCATCGAGAACTTTGTTACTTAACGTGCACCGAGAATAATTTTTTGATACGTGTTTTTCAAATTAATAACGGATAGTTTAGATAAGAAATTTATATTTTTAATAATTTAGATATGACATTCAAAAAAAAAGGAAAAATTAGTAAACTAGTCACAATTCCTAACTTAATTAGTAAAAACATACACTTTAAAATATTTATTCAAAATGTCAAAATGTCAATATTTTAAAAATAATTTGTATCCAAATACTATTATTTATCTTTCCTTTTATTTCTCAAAACAGTCCAACAATAAATATATTCACTATCCATTTAGACTTCTTCTAGACTTTAATACCATTAAATTTATTTTCATCTTTAAGATTTTCAATTTTTTTTTCTCTTTTACTATTTCCACCATTATTCTCTCATTGTTGAAGAAGAACTAATTATTCAAGTTCATATCAGTTTGTTCAGATCTATCGATTAATTCAAGAAACCTCTCAATACATAAAGGTATTTTCGAAATCATCATTTATTTTGCGAGATTTCATGAGATTTTGTTTTCGAAATAAAAAATTATGTTGAATTTTGGATTGTATGTATTACAGATTTTTTATCACTTTTTTGATTTTTATATGAGTTTGTTAACATACTCATCAAATATTTATGCATTTCGGATTTTAGTATTTGAAACTCTATTTTTATGATTTTATTTTTATATTTGAGATTTAGTAGATTGTAATTTGTAGTAATCCACATAAGCATTCATACATAATATATTGTTTGATTTTTTTTGTATATTCATATTAAATAATTTTGAATTTTGCTTATAGGGTTATTAATTCACAAATAAACACAAATTCAGATTTGAATTTGGTGAAAAGAATTGAAAAAAGGAACATAGCAGACGAAGAAGAAAGAGAGAGTCAAAGAAGAAGGTTGCAAAATTGTATTCATATCAGAATAATATTCATATTAATTTTTGTTTGTCAATTATTTTTCTTTTACTTATCATTTATATTTGTTTAAGAACATTGTATTTCTTTTTTATTTGCAGTCATTCAAATACGTCTCTCATATGAATTTGTATTTCTTAAACATATATGTATTCTGTTTTTCAACAGTTAATTTGTATTTTTTAGAATATTGTATCCTGATTATATTACTTTACTATGTATGCTATATGTTTTTCAGAATCTTGTATTCTTATTTTTTTCATAGTCGATCTGTATTTATTTTTTTAGAATATTATATCCTTCCTCAACAGATTTATTATTTCCACCAAGTATGCTATTTTCCCTCCAAAATCTTGTACCCTTTCATAAATCATATTCATATATATTGAGATACGTGTATATATATATGGCAATCAAGTAATACAATTTTTATCACCGAAATAAAATTTGTAGTTTGAAAGAAAAAAAATCAATTTTAATTTGAACGGTAAAGTGAACACATAAAATGTAAAAATATTGGTATACAATTATAACGAAAACATAACAAAGAAAAGTTAATCTAATAGAATGAAAAAGGATATTTTTTTGAAATTGTAAATTATGAGAATTTTAAGTGATATGTTCCTTTTCTAAAAAATATTATCTCACTTTTTCATCATACTATTTTTTTTTATTTTATATATTTTTATACAATATTCTAAATAAAAACTAGAATAAATAAAAATAAAAATAAAATACATATTAAAATGAATACAAAATACAAGATTTTCAAAGAAACAAATAAATATACATGAAAAAAATATATGAATACAAATATGTTTTTTAAATAAATATAGATTCATTTGACATATCTATTGGAATGAATACAAACTAATTAAAAAAAGGTAAAGATTATGGAGAAAAAAAAAAGAACAAAGTTTGAGTTTTATTTGAAAATGTAACTGATGAGAAAATTAAGTGATTTTTATCTTTTTTTTTTGAAATATTCTCTCCCTTGATTTTCTCCCTTTTGTTATTAAATAATTGTATTCTTTAAATAAAAACAAATAATAAAAGCATAAATAAGATACACAACAAATTAAAATTTTGACATTTTCCCTAAATATTGAAAGTGTTGCTAATGAGCCCTCTTAATGTTAAAATATTGACATTTTGAAAAATTTCCCAAAAAAAAAATGATGTATTTTTGATACTTATCTGTTTAATAATAACTAAATGATAAGTACATTGCAGTATTTTAAAAGGCGGAGGCGTGAGGCGAGGCGTTTTATATAGTACGGGACGAGGCGTAAGCCCCGAGACACGGGGCGTAAGTCTCATGGATCTACGGGGCGTACTCTCATGTTTATTCAATTTTATAATTTTATTACTAATTAAATTCCTTTCAATGATTTTACATATAATTCTTTATTAAAAACCTATAATATATAGAAATTATATTATGATTTTTATTTGTGATAAGTATTGATAATCTATAATAAAGAAAAAAAGTATCATAATTACTATTTGAGAAATATCATTACACCAATAATAATAAAACATGACTATACAAGTATAAATAATCTAATATCTTAACTTTCTAATAATAAAAGAATCATTATTTCTAAAAAATATATATATATATATATATCGTACTATACAATAATATATAATTACCTTCATAGTGTTATCAAATAGTAAATATGTGATACTACATTTATTGTTTAGGTTACTCTCAATCTTGTTATCTTTATAGACTAAAAAGTTGTGTATCATTCATTTATTCAAGAATTATAAGGGTCAACAATGTTAATTAAAGATTTTAACACATAATTTGTGTAAGATCTGTTAGGCGAGTCCGTGCGTTGGACGTTGGGCGTGCTTAGGACGTATAGTCGGATGCTTAGGGCGTAAGTCTTGTAGAACTAAGTCCCAAACTTGAGTCTCGAGGCGTTTTGCTAGAGCCCCGCCCCAGGGCGAGTCCCAGAAGAGTCTTTTAAAACACTTTATACACCTATGAAAAAATAATTTTCCAACTTATGTCGATCTTAGTTCCTATATCTTTAGACCTCATGAAATATGAATGGTTTGTTAGAAAATTAAAACCTTGTTATTTGGATTTTGTAATCAATTGTGGCATAATACATATATAATCATTCATAGTTAGAATAACGTGGAAGTCTATTATGTCTAATTTGGCTTTGTATTTCATGTGGTGGTAAATAAAATGTACTTTGTATAAATTCATTTAACTAAGATAGACTCATCGATAGAAATAAAAATATCAAAGAATTTTAAAAATTTGTTTGAGAAATTGTTAGAGATAAAATTTGATAATATAATAGATTACAAATGATAAAGTTGGTTTTGGGCTCTAGAAATGCATACACACTTATAGAGAAAACTTTCAACATATCAATAACAACATATGGAGAATCTCTTGATCCTGAAGACGGCTAGACAAAGTATACAAGTGACTTTGACCTCTGCATGTATATGAACTAGTACCTTCTAAGCAACATTGCTTGTTGGAGCAGATGATGAAGTGAAGTGAGCTTTATTGCCCTCAATTGACCACGTCTAAAACACCTTTCGTTATCATAATGATACTCAGCGAATGATTCTTTTCACACTTTTTGTAGATAAGATAAAAGAGTTCATATACAAATGTACAATATTATCCTGAGATTGAGAGTCATGTTTCAAATTTCTTATTTATGGGTGTTGGGTGCACTGGATGACAACGGAGCTAGTTTAGAGACCTTGTATGAAAGAATGACCTATTTCTATTACCGTTTTTTATGACCAGATCCATTATTAACTGATTTGGCCTCTTACTTTGATTCCTACAACTTCCCTTCCTCAACTTGCTGAGCATAAATTAAAAGTTTGAAAATTTTCACATTCATGTTGCAGCAATAGTGTAATACACCCTTTAGAACATGTATTCTTAATCTTGAAAGAAAATTCTTATCTTTGCCCTCATCATTGACACAACTTCATTAGCATATCAAGAAAGGTGAGTGAACTTAAGGCTGTACTCCTTCACATTTTTCTTACCCTACTTGAAGTTTATGGTTTCTATAACCTTATTTATCTTCAACATCATTGGCAAAAGGTGATCAAGAAACACATTTATAAAACTATCTCATATAGTGAAAGGTGTTTCTTCTCCACGAGTCAGTTTTCACTATTCATACTAAGTGGATGTTAGATCTTTTAACTACAAGGAGAAAAGTTCACCTCCCTTTTTCTCACTGACATGCATCACCCTAGAGAATCACTATATCTTATACATTATGAGGGTCTACATCAACCTTCGATTCTGTGAAAACTAGAGGATTTTCACATAAATATTTTCATCAATGAACTTTTACATATACCTCATATTCACTTTTACAAAATATGTATATAAATCATATATATATTTATCAATGGACCTTTTTTATATACTTTATAGTCATTTTTCAGTGATTTTCCTTTAGATTTGACTTCATAACACTGATTTTCCAATTGATTTACGATATTATACTTAATTCCCTCAATTTTTTCTTCTAGCAACAATTCTTTTAATCTATTTGATACTAATAAAAAAAACTACTTGATTATACAAATATCCCGTCATATTTATTAATTCTCTTTATAGTTTGAAATAATATCTCACTAATTGAATGATTTAATATCATTGTTCAAGTTAGATATACATAGATACATGTATTTTCGCTACCACATGCACTCTAAAATATAAATACATAGAAAGAGTCGAGCGAGAATGGAGGATGGGTGAGCAAGATGAGGATAGATGAGGGAGGCAAGTGAAAATGGAGGGAGGCGAGTGTGAGATTAAGTGTATTCCATATACATATGAATCACACTAGGTATATGTATTTGAGATACCAAATATATTCTAAAAATACAAATACACAGGGAGCGAGGTAAGTGAGAGAGTCAATATAATTCATATACATGTAAATCTACTTGGATACAATGTATTTGAAATAAATTACACCTAATTTTAAGCTTATGTATCTAAACGCACCATATATATGTATTTGGTACCTAAATTTTACACAAATAATAACGAAAAAACTCATAGGACGACGAACTTAAGTTAGCATCTTTAAGAATTCTTGGTTATTAGTTCAAAAAGAGAAACAATATTCTCCATCTCTTTTCCATGTCATTACTAATTTTTTTCAAAAATAGAAAAAGATATATTTTATTGTAGGGAAAATTATACGGTTAAGCAAATTTATACTATTTAATTACTTGTCATAGCTATAGTTTGTTATAATTACCACTTGCAACTAACATTATACATTATTTAAGGGAAAATTGTATGTAATGACAAACTAATAAATCAAATTAAATGCTATAACCAGACTTTGATTTAATCGTGCCATGTAGCAAACTTTATCAGTCACCTCTCTCCCTCCATCTCTCGTTCGCCACACTCCCTCTCTCCCTCCATCTCTCGCTCTCTCCCTCTCACTTTTATACAAACACAAATGTATAAAATGTTATATACATATATTTCCGTTCTCCTCTCTCCCCTCTCCCAAATCTCGCTCGCCACTCTCCCATATCTCGTTCGCCACCCTCGCCTCTATCGCTTATACAAATAAAAACGAAATGTATAAATTGTATTTCTATTTGTATAAAGCGAGAGAAATTGTATATACACTTGCAAATACATATATCTTCGTCTTATGCACTTATAATTATACAATAAAAATATTCTCCTGCCCAATTTTCTTTTTTCTTTCTCTCTTTCTCGTTTTATGCATACACAAATTATAAAATTGATTTGTATACAACTGCTTTCTTTTGTATATGTATAATGAATTATACAATATGTTTCTTTGTATATGTAGAGCGAATTATACACATTTATGTTTGCTATGGAGCGCAATTATGCAAACTTTGTTATATCATACAAATATGAATTTTGTGTTTGTTATATGTGAAAGTTGCTCATTATTTAATTATGTGGGCTAGCTTCGAGTTTGTATAATTAGCCACGTTTGTATATATATAATTCGCCAGAATATACAAATACATATGTTTAATATACAATTATCTAACCAATATATATATATACAATTCACCTCTCTCCCACTATTTGTCCTCTCTCGCTCGCCTCTATCTCACTCTCTCCGTCTCGCTTGCCATATATACAAATGCATATGTGTAATATATAATTATATAACCGATATACATATACAATATATTCACCTCTCTCCCACTCTCTGTTCTCTCTCACTTGTGTCTCTCTCTCCCAATCTCGCTTGCCTCTCTCCTACCTCTCTCAATCTTGCTCGACTCTCTCCTTCCTCTCCCAATCTCGCTTGCCATATATATACAAATTTATATGTATAATATACAATTATCTAACCGGTATACATATACAATTCACCTCTCTCCCACTCTTTGCACTCTCTCGCTCCTTTCTCTCCTTTCTCTCCCAGTCCCGCTCGCCTCTCTCCTCCCTATAATATGTAGCTATGAATTGTAATTATCAAACTATAGTTATGTAGAGTAATTAGGCTATTTTTGAGTGAATATACGTGAAAGTCTTCATTTTATGTGTTAGTAATTAAAAAGTGAATAATTTTCTTACATACATTATAATTTAAAAGGTGAACTTTCAAATATTGCAATTTGCTTCTGTTGACGAAGATTTATTTTTCAAAAATTTCTAATGAACAAATAGTAGAACTCTTCTTCTTATTTGGGTGATACCATAATATAGGCTGTTACGTTTTGGGTCTAATGTCCAGGACAAAATAGTCTATCTCACAAATATTTTCTATTAATGATAAATACCTTAAAAGAATCGTTGCAAATAAATCAAAATAATAGATGAAAGTGAATATTAAATCATAAGAGCGCAAGTGTTATATAATCAAATTTCGAGAGAGATTTCTAAATTTATCTCACATATAGGTACACACATTATATACAATAAGCAAAACTAAGTTTTAGCTTCAATCACACACTTCATATACACTACTATAATTTGCAAGTGTCTCTCTACTCGTTCAATCATTCAATGAACACGGTAAATGTAGCTCAAATCCAGTTTGTTGGGAAATTTAGAGAGGGGAGGAGAGACTTGCAATTTCGATTAAATTTGGCAACTAAATTGTCGATTGAATTTTTATTATATATGCTTGGTATTTCTTTAGGTCAAGAGGCCATTTATATACAGATCGAGACCACTAAACTATTAGCGTATATCATGAAATTTGAACGAACTCAATAACTTTTGGGGTTAATTTGGACGCTAGACTCCAACACTTCTTTCGCACTAGAAAAATATGTCAAACCAGTCCATTATAAAGTGTTTAATAATGGGTTAATAATCACTCAGGTCAAATGAACAACAAGTGAGAAGCTTATTCCCTTTAGCATTTAGCTTTTTACCACTGTTACATTATTTAACTTTATTTTGTTTTTTATCACGACGATTAGCAAATTAGCTTTTTGCAGTGTTTCATCATTTTAATTCTTCGGAAAAGGATTTTGTTACCTTTTGATAAAATGTGAGTTTATGAACTCACCATTGCGATAATGAACCTGGACAGAAAGTAGAAAGGAAGAGCTATTGTATTGAACTTGTGAAGTAGAGAAAAAATGATTGATCTAATTACAATGAATCCTCATGCTATCTTATATAGCATTCTAACTCAATGTATGACACATCGCTCGAGGTAACTAACTACACATTAATCGAGGTAACTAATTAGCTAAGTAACAAACTAACTACACTAAGCTAATTAACTAAAAAATGGAAAGTTACTGTGGAACAGTTTTATGGAACAGTTTTAACTAACTTGTTCCTAACTAACTTTAGGATAGTAAAGCTAATAGAATTACATGATTTTCAACATTCCCCCTCAAGCTGAAGGGTGCAAAATATTGAGCACACCAAGCTTGCCCAAAAGATATAAATGTTGAGCTCGACTCAACCCCGTTGTTAGAAAATCTGCCAGTTGTTGCTGAGTATGAACATGGACTGTGTCAATAACTCTGGCTTTGATCTTATCTCTGATGAAATGGCAGTCAATTTCAATGTGTTTCGTCCTCTCATAGAAAACTGGATTTGCTGCTAGTTGTATTGCAGATTTGCTATCACTGAACACAAGAATTGGCATCTGAATTTCCACACCTAGCTCAGTAAACAATCCCAACAGCCAAGTAACTTCAGATACAGCTGATGCCATGCTTCTATATTCAGCCTCAGCTGAGCTTCTTGAAACAGTTTGTTGTTTCTTTGATTTCCAAGACACAAGTGATTCTCCAAACTTAACCACATATCCTGTAATAGATCTCCTGGTATTAGGACAAGCAGCCCAATTAGAATCACACCAACAGGATAACACATTAGCAGGTTTAGATTGTAATCAGATTCCTTGACCAACTAATCCTTTAAGATACTTAATCACTCTTATTGCTGTATCCCAATGTGATCTCTTGGGAGATTGCATAAACTGACTCAAGACTTGGATTGCATAGCTAATATCTGGCCTGGTAATAGTAGCATATAAGAGCTTTCCAACTACCCTTTGGTAAGCTGTAATGTCTTGTAGTACAACATCTCCAGTATGACCATTAGCCAGATCATATTCTACTGATGTTAATCTGAGATTTGACTCAATGGGGGTAGAAGAAGGTTTAGCACCTGTTAGACCTGCTTCAGAAATAAGTTTTAACACATATTTCCTTTGATTCAAAATCACTCCCTCTGCTGATCTCAATACTTCAATGCCAAGAAAAAACCTGAGCTCACCAAGGTCTTTCAACTTGAACTGTTTGTGCAGATTTTCCTTTGCTTCATTGATTATTTTGGTATTACTTCCAGTAATCAGCAGATCATCAACATAAACTAGAATAACCACAATGTCTGCATTTTTCTTCAAGGTGAATAATGAATAATTATGACCACTTTGAGTAAAATCAGCTGCTACTAAGGCATTAGTTAACTTCAAATTCCATTGTCTGGATGCCTGTTTAAGTCCATATAGAGACTTAAGTAACTTGCACACCTTATTTTCTCCTGATTTTCTAAATCCTTCAGGCATCTCCATGTAAACTTCTTCCTCAAGATCACCTTGAAGGAAGGCATTATAAACATCCATTTGATACATAGGCCACCCTTTTGAGACAGCTAAGGCAATCACACATCTAACTGTTACCATTTTGGCAACTGGTGAAAAAGTATCATGATAGTCTAACCCTTCCTGTTGACTATAACCCTTAGCTACTAATCTGGCTTTGAATCTTTCAACTTCACCATTTGCTTTGTATTTTATTTTGTAAATCCACTTAGAGCCCCAGTGTGCATCCCTTTAGGTAAATTAACTACTGACCATTTATTATTTTCTTCTAAAGCCTTTATCTCTTGTTGCATAGCCTGAATCCATCTATCATCCTTGACAGCTTGATGGAAATATTTAGGTTCAATGCATTCAGAGAATTTGCTCACAAATGCTTTGTAACAGGATGTAACTCTATCATAGCTAAGAGAATTAGCTATTGGATGTCTGGTGCTACTTTGTTTCCATTTTGTATAATCTTTCATTCAAACTGGTTCTTTGACACTCCTTGAAGTTCTTCTAAAACTTTTAGTAGGCACTTCAACAATTTCAGCGGCAATAGGAATATTAATTGTACTGTCAACATGATCTATGTTTGCAACTCTACTTTCATCATGAAGAATTCCTGTGTCTGCATCATCATTAGTATTATCAGCATTATCATCATTAACATGATGAACTTCTGTGTCTGTAGTAACATCAAGATCACAACCCATTATGGATTTGTCAGCAACATCTAATGGAGAACCACATATATATATTGATGCATCTGTATATACTTCCTTTGTTGAAAAAGAAAAGATAGTTTCATGAAAAACTACATCTCTGCTCACAAGAAATTTCTTGGACTTTATATCTAACAATACATAACCTTTTTGTAACTCTGAGTATCCTAGAAATATGGTAGGAACAACTCTTTCTGCAAATTTATCACTTTTAGGTACCACTGTAGCATAACACAAGCAGCCTATAACCTTTAGATGACCAAGTGTTGGAATTTTAGAATAAAGGAGTTCATAGGGACTTTTATTTGAGATACTTGAAGAAGGTAATCTGTTCATCAAATATACAGCAGCCTTGATACAATATCCTCAATACCTGATAGGTAATTTTAATTGAAATCTAATGGCCCTGGCTATGTTAAGAATCTGTCTATGCTTCCTTTTCACCACACCATTTTGTTGTGGTGTGTGTGAACAACTGCTTTGATGAAGTATACCTAGTTCAGTAAACAATTTCATACATTGAGAGTTAAAGAACTCAATACCATTATTTGATCTCACAACTTTAACATGTGCACCAAATTGAGTCTTGATCATAGAGAAGAACAATTTTATGGCTACAACAGTTTCAGACTTCAATTGCAACAAGTAAACCCAAACAAACCTACTGTAGTCATCAACTATAGTTAGAAAATAATGCTTCTTGTCTAGAGTAGGAATCTTATATGGTCCCCATAAATCCATATGAACCAAGTCAAAACTAGTAGAAGCTCTAGAATTACTACTAGGAAATACTTGCTTTGTTTGTTTAGCTAATGGACAAACAGGATAACTAGCAAGTACATCATTCTTATTGCTAGAAAGTAGACTTAAATGCTTCATGATTAAGTGAGAAGGATGCCCAAGTCTTTGATGCCAAAGCTGAGTATCTTGACTTGATATCCCTGCAGCCATTACTTGTTGCTTACATTTGTCTGTTTTATTCAATGTTGAACCACTTTTGAACATGTATAAACCTCCCTGCTCCTTACTAATCCCTTTCACCCTGCCACTGAAGAGGTCCTGGAAAACATAGAAGTCAGGATAAAATGATAAAAAGCAAGACAGTTCCCTTGTTATCTTGGACACTGACAACAAATTGAACTTGAAGTCTGGTACATGCAGTACATTTTTCACAATCTCATCATCAAATATAGTTGATTCACCAGTGTGATTTACATTTACTCTATCCCCTGTGGGTAAATGTACTTGGTTCTTCTGTGACTTATTCAATTCATGACTATTGAACAGTGATTGCTTATGTGTTGTGATATGATGAGTTGCACCAGAATCTACAATCCAGTCTTGTGAGATAAAATTTGACATTGAAAAAATTGTAATACATACCATGTTGACTCTCTTTGGCTCCTCTTTGTTCAGCATCTCCAAAATTTGTTTATATTCTTTCTCTGTGAACACTTGTGCCCTTGCCAAACATGTGTCATCTCCTGCACTTTGACTGGTTGAGGCTAGTTGAGACTGATCATAGAAACTGTTGGAATCACCAGCCACATTGTTGGCTATATGTGGACCTTCATAACCAGCATTAGAGCCACCACTGGTGTTCTTATTACCATAACATGATTTCTTTCTAAACTTCCAATCACTTGGATAACCAATTAGTTTATAGCAATTATCTCTAGTATGGCCAGTAAAGTGACAGTAATCACATTTCTTGCCCTTAAAAACTTCCTTCCCTTGAGTTCTACTCACATTCATCACCATTGAGTTTGACTTATCAACAACATTGACTGTGCATGTTGAATGTTGAATTTCATCTTCTATGATCATGGCATATGCTTGGTTTAAAGAAGGTGTAACTCCTTTAAGCAATATCTGTCTACGAGGTTGATCATACGATTCATTCAAGCCACTTAAAAATTGAATTAGCCTCAATTCATGAAGGTGATCTACATACTCCTTAGATTGTGGACATGAGCAACTAGGATGTGGTGTCACATCATTATATTCACTCCATAAAGTCTTAAGCTTAGAGAAATAGCAAGACACATAATCTGTACCTTGTGTGAGTGCAGTGATCTCCTTGTGCAACTGGTAAATTCTCATTCGATTGACCTTATCAAACCTTTCCTTGAGATCTGCCCAAACAGAGAATGCAGTTGTGGCATAAACTATACCACTGAGAAGCTCCTCACTCACAGTGTTCATTAACCACGACAAAACTATGGCATTACATGTTTCCCACTGTTCGTGTAGTTCATCTTTGTACAATGTTTTTGTGCAGGCACCGATTACAAAACCATATTTCCTTTTTCCTAAGAGTGCAATTCTCATGGATCTGCTCCAAACGCCATAATTCTCAGAACCAGTCAGCTTGATAGGAATCAACATAGCTCCTGATGAGTCAGATTGTCCAATATACAGAGGATCACTTTGATCAATTCTTAAAACAGCCATTATCGAGCTTATCGATCAATCAACACAAATATTAACTAGCTAGATGAGATCTAAACTCGCCTAGAAGAAGAAAAACAGCTTCACAACCAATCAATCAACACAAAATCAATTAGCTAGATGAGATCTAAACCCTTCCAGCAGAAACAAAAAATCACAAACTCGAACAGCTAGAGAAGATCTAAACTCCACTAGATTCCTGCTCTAGATTAATACTCTATAATCCAACATCTTCCTGCTCTGATACCATGATAAAATGTGAGTTTATGAACTCACCATTGCGATAATGAACCTGGACAGAAAGAAGAAAGGAAGAGCTATTGTATTGAACTTGTGAAGTAGAGAAAAAATGATTGATCTAATTACAATGAATCCTCATGCTATCTTATTTAGCATTCTAACTCAATGTATGACACATTGCTCGAGGTAACTAACTACACATTAATCGAGGTAACTAATTAGCTAAGTAACAAACTAACTACACTAAGCTAATTAACTAAAAAATGGAAAGTTACTGTGGAACAGTTTTAACTAACTTTAGGATAGTAAAGCTAATAGAATTACATGATTTTCAACACCTTTCAATTATAAGAAATAGAGAGCACTTTTGCTCTTTATTATATTTTGACATAAAAATATACTTACTATCGAAACGTTGAACTATCTCTACTATTATTTCTTAACGGCTGAATTGCAACAAATAATAATTCTTACAATGATACAATGCATATAGGAGTCTTTTTATCTTTACAATGTCATTTGTGGTACCAAGAATGATTAAGATTTCAAAAAAAGGGTCAATTAAGCAGCTTTCAACTGTGCTATTTAATTTAATTGGATAAGAATTAAGATTTGATGTGGTCCAATATTGAGACGGCAAGGACATTTTTGATATCGATAACATAAGGCAAAATCACTCTATTTTCAATACATAAAAGGGTATTTTTAGCTATGATCCCTTGTTTTCTTGACTTTGGCTAAATCCTTAGAAAATATCAAGAATCTCAATCGTAGTCTTATTATTAATCTTAATAAAAAATAATAAATAAATATATATTTGAATAACTCCTTAAATTTCATCACTTGAATTTGTTAAAAGTGTGTCTCGTCCAAATTTAGCCCAGACAAGTTAATTAGAACACCACTCTTCATCTTTTCATTTTTCCAACAATAAAGTTTTCTTTCTCATCGATCAAACTTAGATATATTTTATTTTCCATGTCAGCATGAAGTGTTTGTGAGATACACTTCAACCAAGTTTAAGTCTATAGATTATTAATTAAGTTTAAGTACTTTTCCTCTGTCCCTAATTATTTATTCACTTTGTTTTTTTAGTTGTTCCTAACTACTTAGCTTGTCCATTTTGACAAATTAAGAAGAAAAAAAAGACATATTATACCATCGATTACTTACTTTGAAAAAAAATAGAATTTTTTAAAAATCTTAATTTTTAATTCATATAGGGTTAAAATGGTAAACTGATTATGTCAATAATTATTTTTTTAATAGTTATGTAACTATATTAATTCAAAAATGGAGTATTATTTTAAGGATAGAGGAATTATTTTATCTTATATAAATAAAATATATAATCACCAATCAAAAAAACTATCGATATAATGTACCTAATCAAACAAGTAGCAAAAGTGAGCACTTAGCTAATCATGATTTTAGGGAATTTATTGTCCATTGATTAAATTAAATCTTCAATTATGAGCTGAAGTAATTCTTTAATTCCATCTTATTATTAGTGTTGTCTTTTGTGGGGAAACCCTAATTTTGTCTGCCACCATTGAAAGAAATTCCATTTTTTTTGCTTAAGATTTGTGGGAATCAACGGAGGCATGAAAAGATAGAAGCAAATAAAATTGTTTGAATTATACTTATGTTTCACATTATTTAACCCTTGTGTTAAAAATGGTTATTTTAATTTATTTGTCTAATTTATAAAATTATTTTTTATTGTATCTTTTTCTTTCTCTTTTACCGTAAATACGATAATCGTCAAAGTTAGAGTTTTAAAGCATCATATAAGATTTTTAGTTTACGAATATACTTTTTTAATTAAGTGGGTATGTCAGATCAACAAAGGATGATATGAAATTGAGAATAAAATATTTAATATTACAAGTAATATGAGAAAAAAAGTAATAAAACTTCTTTATTTACTAAAATGAGCAAACTCTATCGTAATAATAAGAAATCTAACTCTCTGTAGTTTATATTTCTTCATGCTTGCTAATTAGTAGAAGTTTGATACTCCATAAGGTAAAACAACCTGGATTTCCTTGCTTGTACTTATTCGTGAGTTTATTATTTTTATTTTTAATAAAATGCCACATGGCACTGTTTAATGGTATAAATTTGTGAGAAAAAAGGAATATATATTTTAATATAAGAGTCAAGTAAAATGAATTAAAATTTAATCAGGTGAGACCTAGCCAGCCTCCTTTGTTTGTATTTACTCGTGAGTTTTTTATTTTTAATAAAATATATGCCACGAGGCACTGTTTAATGGTATAAATTTGTGGGAAAACATACATATTTAATATATAAGAGTCAAGTAAAATAAACGGATCAAACATAATAATTTTAAAGTGCAAGCCAGGACATGACATGAATTCATAGCACTTATATCAAGTGGGTCACTAATTGTTTCACCTTCTATTTTAGCCCTTCAACACATTGGAGTTCCCACCATATTTATCAAAGTTTTAATAAATTCCTCAATCTTCTCCTACATTGCTTCTATTAGGTGTCAATCACAAATGTCATTCAATTGTATTTGGAAACTTATAATATTTCCAAGGAATCTTTGATCTCCCACTAGTGTAAGCAAATTCCAAAATGCCACCAACTGATAATACTATAGGTTAAAAAAAAATGTACAAATTAGTCGGGCATGATTAAACGCAAATAATGCAAGAGTAGATAGCTTGATCATTTCCACTAAATATAATATATGATAATTAATAACGAATGCAATGATGTATGGTTTAGCTCATAAAACTTAATCTAAATCAAATCCATAAACATATATTTTTTCCATTCATCTCTACTTGTCAAATTTTAAAAAATCAAGAGATAATATATTATTTTATACATGTCTATGTTATATTTGTTATTAAATAATATTTGTTTTTTCAATATTTAAATGACTTATAATTAATAGGAGTGATATAGTAAAATAATTATTTATTTATTATTTCTTAAAGACTGTGTCAAATCAAACATGATAAAGTAAAAATAAATGGAAAACCTAATAAAATTTTCTCAGTCCCTCAAATATTAGTACTCACATACTTATCGAATAAGTCTCACATCCACAATTAAAGAAATGAATGAATCACTAATAATCCTCGCCTTTTAAATTAGCTTTTAAGATTGACTATAAAATTCATTCCCTAATTTTAACACTATCCTAGACTTTATAAACAAGTGTCCAGATACATACTTGTACATGGCCTTGTTGAATATTTTTTGGTGTGGAGATGACGGGCAATATCAATTTCTCACAACTTGAATTTTAATTATATCAAAGTAAGAACCTGCTTCTGTCTTACAATCTTGATCACACTTGTTGCTTGCTTCAGCAACACTCTTTACTTGAGCACTAACTCTTATTTGCTCTCTTACTTTCTTACTTGGTTATTTTCTTTGTTTCTTGCTTGGTTTGTTTTCTTCTTAGGTTGGTTACCACTCAAATGGATCACCTCTATTTATAGGAGGTGACGGAAGAATCTAGAGAGAACATACTACTATATTCTAGAATATTCCTAATTATCTTTCTCTAAAACTATTCTTTCTAGAACATTTCTAGACCATTCTCTCTAGTATACTCATTCTAGAGATCTTCCTTCAATTCTCTACAACTCCGGAATATTCTAAATTATCGTTGATTTATCTTAAGTAAATAATTAAGTTGGTGATGAATTCTTAACAGGCCTAGTTAGAAATTAATTTAGTGTATCAGTTTTTCTTCCGTGGCAACACTATACTGAAGTAGAATTAAAAAAATTAAAGTTGTTGGAGATCAAAATAAAAAAGGAGGAATTGGAGCAAAATAATGTGTTGTTTGCCACTAAAAAGTTATAAATTAAAGAGAGAATTTTATTATATGAAGCAAAGGAAATAATATTAATTAGGTGGCAGACAACATATATCCCATATATGACAATTCTAATTAGCAGCTATTATAGTAGTATGATTAAAGGCAAGCATATACTATAAAATGAAAAGAAACTTCCCCAAAGAAGCATGGGCTAAGAAATATATATAGCACCAAAATTATTCATTGGACTTGAATTAGATCAACAATCTACAAGTATGTTTGTCTCTTAACCCCTATGAACGGCCACAAATGCTAATTTTCCTTTTATATATATATACCATTTTATTAAAAGAAATTAATCTTGAGTTGAAAATTAACTCATGAACTGATAAACGTTCAAAATCATATTAAGAGATAAATTACATTACTCTGACCCCAGGACTCAATTCCAAAACAGGCCATATGATCATGATATTTTTTTAATTTACTTTTAAAGATAAAAAGGTGAAATTTTCTCTCAACGAATGAATAAGAAAATTGTGACACATCAAGTGCAACATTTTACATCGTTACAATTGCACAATATATTGTGTGGGTTCAAATTATTATATTTGTATAGTACAATAGGAATCATGGGGTGATTGTTTTAGTTATTATTTTATTATACTTATATTTGTTTAACCACAGTTTGTATATTTATTATAAATAGATCTTCATGAAAAATCATGATAACATTTCCTCATCATTTCAGTTTGGAAAAGTATATTTCCTCATTTTAAAAATTACTTTGCCCTTGTCTCTTTACAAAAAATGTTGAGGAACATTACATAGAAAAGGTCTTTTAATTTGTTCCTTTTCATTTCCAATACAGTATATATTATTATTATTATTGTTATTATTCAATCTGCAGTCGTGTCAGAATAATTTTTATCAAGACTATGAATTTAATTAAATTGTAATCGTCAGATCACACTTCAATTAAAAGACAATATTTTGTAGGTGAGTTGCTTATTTAAAATATTGTTCAAATTAGCACACATTTACATGTATAAATCATAAATGTCCTAACACACATATAATATCTAGGCAACCCCACACCTGAAAGAAATAAAATTTGTTGAACACTGAGCTTATACCTTCTTTAATTTAGACGAAGGTTCTTCGTAATATAATGTTTATTTTTATTGTTATTAAAATTTTTATTATATTGTATTATTTAAGTTTATCGTTATGTAAAAAATTAATGATCGATTAGTGTGATTAAATTGTTATCATTATGTTTTTCTTTTCATTTTGGCATTTCTTATTATTTAATAATTTGATTTTATCATGTACCTTATCTTTCATAGTATATTCTATCTTGTACTGTACTTTTTTTTAGATTTATCATTAACAAATATGTAACATAATGTAACGATAGAGAACTATACAATCTATTCACATATTTTACCGTATTTATTAAAATCATATAACATAATATGATACATTACGAAACATTATAAAATAATACATGAGATAGAATTATTGGGAATCCATGGTATATTCCTACAATAAAGGTTTTCTATTTCTGTCTGGATTTTTACACTTGTCCTTATTATTATATAAAGAATAAAGTGAGGAAGATTAAACAAAATGTAAGATTGTAATTTCCTACTTGTAGACAAGGGAATTAAAAAGTATCTTTTTGTTTAAGCTTAATAGCATTTTGAAAAAAAGATTATGTACCATAAAAAAAAAAAAATTGTGTCACTAGAAAACAAGAAAGTACACGTTAGTCCTTTGGATTCTATTACCTTCAAGCACCCAGCCAATTATAGAAAAGATCACCGTTTAGGACATCAAATTTTGAGTCCGTTCGAAAAATGTCAACTTAAATTCAATACTATTTATAATTTCATATTTGATTAATCGAAATTTTTGAATAACACTTTTTCAAGTAAATAAGGTTTGTGTTTTCCCCTTTAAGAAAGAGAATTAGTTAAAATAATTTTTCTAACGAGAGTAGAAAAAATACAAGTGATATTTAATTTTAACCACGTCTTCTCATTATCGAATACATTTTATTCTTATCTCTATAACCCTATCTTCCACCTCTTATAGTATTTACCGTTCATGAACGAATGGTACTTTTTAACTTATATATTGAACATAAAAAATAAATAAATATATCATTTTTATTTAAAAAAAAATTCTGTCATATCAAACACAACCTAGGTGTAAAACTATATATATATATATATATATATATATATATATATATATATATATATATATATATAATGCTTTTCTTCGGTGGATGGCCTCCATGCTATCAAACAAACGGAAAAAGTTTGCCGCAACCTCATTATATATATAAGAAATAAAATAGAACATTAATCCCCACGTAGTTTAAAATATAGATTCCATTTAAAAGGTAATATCAAGGAAATTCATTTAATAAGTATCCCTTAATTATTTTAAAATAGCAAATAACCTATTAATATTAGTTAACTGCACCGATTATTTTTTAAAAGGATAATTTCAAAAATTTTTATAAAATAATTAGTTTATAATAAATATAGTTATATTTTATTTATATAAAAAATTACCAAAAATTTGAAAATATTTACTAACTATATATTACAATACATTCAAAAAATTAAATATAACTTACTTATTATTTTAAAATAGCAAATAACCTATTAATATTAGTTAACTGCACCGATTATTTTTTAAAAGGATAATTTCAAAAATTTTTATAAAATAATTAGTTTATAATAAATATAGTTATATTTTATTTATATAAAAAATTACCAAAAATTTGAAAATATTTACTAACTATATATTACAATACATTCAAAAAATTAAATATAACTTACTTATTATTTTAAAATAGCAAATAACCTATTAATATTAGTTAACTGCACCGATTATTTTTTAAAAGGATAATTTCAAAAAATTTTATAAAATAATTAGTTTATAATAAATATAGTTATATTTTATTATTAAAAATCCAAAAATTTGAAAATATTTACTAACTATATATTACAATACATTCAAAAAATTAAATATAACTTACTTATTATTTTAAAATAGCAAATAACCTATTAATATTAGTTAACTGCACCGATTATTTTTTAAAAGGATAATTTCAAAAAATTTTATAAAATAATTAGTTTATAATAAATATAGTTATATTTTATTTATATAAAAAATTACCAAAAATTTGAAAATATTTACTAACTATATATTACAATACATTCAAAAAATTAAATATAACTTACTTATTATACATAAACTATATAGTGACTATATATAAGAAGACGGAGGAAGAAAAAGAAAGGAACAATAGAAGAAGACAACGAAGAAGGTGGAAGAAGACACACCACGGCCATTTTATTTTATTTTTAAAAAAAAGATAGAACCGAATACTCAGTTCACATTATTCAAATAAATCGAGCCAAAAATAAATATTAAAAGTGAATTAAGTATGTAATATATATTTATTAAAGTGATAAATATATATATATATATATATATATATTATAACTATTTTTAAAAATATATTATGCTTGTTTGGTAAAAAGAAAGCACATTATATTATATGTGAATAGTAAATTATTTTTGTAATATAAATTAAAAGTGTGTTATAAATATATTAAAGTGATAAAATTAAAAAAAAGTGATTACTATAAATGATAAATATTTTTTATTTACAATATATTTATGTAAATTCGTCATCTTATGAGCTGATCCCAAAATAAATTTAGACGGTCCCTTATAATGACATCAAATTGGAAAAACAAAAAAACCCAATGCTATTTTTCAGGTCTGGAAGAAAAATACAAGGACACGTGATTTCACGTATTAAGTGCATTATTTTTATTTTTGAAAATTATGATCCATAAAACCTACCTTTCCTAATTTACGTGATTGAGTTGAAATTTTTAGAGACAATAAATGTTTTTGTTTATGAAATTGTTTTATGTCTTTAAAATATTTTAATTAAGTGGTTAATTATTGTAAAACTTTTTACATAACTTTTAAATAGGTAAATTTTGTTTATAAGAACTTAAATAAATTAAAGCTTCTATATCTAAATTCATGGTCAAACTTCAAAATTTTGAAGCTCAAAATTTCGACACTGCTATGTAAATTGAGACAGTGGGACTCGGGGCGGAGCCATCTTATATTAAGGGGGTTTATCTGAACCCTTTCAGTAGAAAATTATCTTATTTATACATTGTTAAAATATCTTTTTAATGTATACATAATAAATGTCGAGCCCGCTTCAGCTACTTCGTCCGTCATTTATATAAATTTTTAAACCTCCTTACTGAAAATTCTGAATCCGCTAATGATGGGACTACATACATAAATAAATTGTTTAATTTGTAATCATAATGTAAGCATGTCTTTTAGTATGAAGGAATTCCACCTATGAAGATTCTAATTGAACTTACCTATAAATCTACACATCTTAACTTAATATTTCTCACCACACTCTCAAATTCTCCCAAATAATACTCTTCACATCCATGGCTTCTTTTGCTTCTTCAACAACCAAAATTTATTGTAACAAGATCCTTCCTGATATATTTGATCATGGCAAACATGAACCTTATTTTGGATCAAAGTTGAAAAAGAATGAAAAAAACAAGAAAAAATTGGACTTGAAATTGGTTACAAAAGTTGCTAGCCAATTGCCAGTAATAGTTCCACCACCAGATCAAGAGGTGATTAATAAGGAGAAGAAACTGGCTGCATGGACTAGCGTACGCCAAGAAAGATGGGAAGGAGAACTCGTCGTTCAAGGCGAGTTACCATTGTGGCTGGTATGTAACTGTTAGTGTATATAAGTTAAATATGAACGTTTCGTGTTACATCCATTTTTTTTTGTTTTAATATAGAGTTTTTTTTTTTTTTTTTGGAATCACTTGGTATGGTTTTTTTTCACCAAAAAGTATTGAGATCAAACATGCATGTGTACCTAAGACATGTTTTTCTCTCAAGAAAAAAATATGAAGTACATATTGAAAACAAAGGTTTATGAACTTAATTATTCTGCTATTTAGTACCCTACTAAAGATTTTCCTCACTAGCTAATCAGTCCGAAATTTTGTGTTATAAAATATGCTTTTTTGAGCCATTTTTTCATTGAATTAGCTTATTGAAAAAACGTGTGATGGAAAACAGATCTATATAGCAGGAAAGTTCTAATCTTTCTCCATGAAAACATTATTACTTTTTCTTTCTTATCAATTCAATTAAAAAAATCGATAAAAATAGTCGCTAAACATTTTCATATAAGAAAATAATGATTTTTTTAATAGTGGTATGAACACTCGTCAAGAAGCTAATTAATAAGAAACAATTATATTCTTAGCAATCTTGTGATGATCTCACATTCAACAAAGGATATTCTCTTCTTTCAAGATGAAAACTAATGTATAGTATTAAAACGACAAGAATATTTAAGATATAAAAAAAAATCAATCTCTTTCCTTTATATATATAATACTTTTTTGGAAAAATAAAATATGCCTTTATCTTTTGTCTTAATTAATTTAATAGGACGTACATCAGCTTAACCTCATTTCGCATCATGTCACATTCATTCCAAGTCCAAAATTATTTTATTTCTGCCTAAATAAATAGTTCATTTATTTTCTCTGTCTATGTAGAATGGCACGTACCTAAGAAATGGTCCAGGACAATGGCACATAGGTGACTACAATTTTCGTCACCTTTTCGATGGCTACGCTACCTTAGTCCGTCTTCATTTCGAAAACGGACGATTAATAATGGGTCATAGACAAATCGAATCGGACGCATATAAAGCAGCAAAAAGCAGTAACAAAATATGTTATCGAGAATTTTCAGAAGTACCTAAACCAGACAATTTCTTATCCTACATAGGTGATATGGCAAAATTACTCTCCGGGGCATCCCTAACCGATAATGCCAACACTGGAGTCGTTAAACTTGGGGATGGACGAGTAGTCTGCTTAACTGAGACGATTAAAGGTTCAATTGTAATTGATCCGGATACACTAGATACCATTGGGAAATTTGAATTTAGTGACTCGTTAGGCGGGTTAATACATTCAGCTCATCCAGTTGTTACGGATAGTGAGTTTATAACGTTGATTCCGGATTTAATTAACCCGGGTTATTTGGTGGTGAGAATGGAGGCAGGGACAAATGAGAGGAAGTATATAGGAAGAGTGAGTTGTAGAGGAGGACCAGCACCAGGATGGGTTCATTCGTTTCCTGTTACAGAAAATTATGTTATTGTGCCTGAGATGTCACTAAGGTATTGTGCAAAAAATTTGTTGAAGGCTGAGCCAACACCACTGTATAAGTTTGAGTGGCATCCTGATTCTAAAGCATTTGTACATGTTATGTGTAAAGCCAGTGGCAACATTGTAAGTCATTCCTTTCTCATCACTTAATTCTTTTATGATATATATAGTAATCTAATTCTGAGATCCTATTGAAAAAGGTGGCAAGTGTAGAAGTACCATTATACGTGACATTCCACTTCATCAATGGATACGAAGAAAAAGACGAAGAGGGAAGAGTTACTGCTGTTATTGCAGATTGCTGTGAGCATAGTGCAGACACCACCATCCTTGACAAGCTCCGCCTTGAGAATCTTCGTTCCTTCAACGGCAAGGATGTCTTGCCCAATGCAAGGTATAGTATTACATCACTTCAAAAATACATAGGTAGACATTATTAATGGTGTTTGGTGATATATAGGGTTGGAAGATTCAGAATACCATTAGATGGAAGTCCCTATGGAGAATTAGAAGCAGCATTGGATCCAAATGAACATGGAAAAGGCATGGATATGTGCAGTATGAATCCTGCTTATTTAGGCAAGAAATACAGATATGCTTATGCTTGTGGTGCTAAGAGGCCTTGTAATTTCCCCAACACCCTCACCAAGGTCAGCTTCTTTTGCTTACAACTGTAATTGTTTCATGATCAAATAATAACTGACAATATTTTGCAGATTGATTTGTTTGATAAAAAGGCAAAGAATTGGTATGATGAAGGCGCTGTGCCTTCTGAACCATTCTTTGTGGCTCGACCCGGTGCAACAGAGGAAGATGATGGTAATTAGTTTACCAAATGTTATTTGGCCATGTTCTGAACAAAGGTGTAACATTTTTGAACTATATATGCAGGTGTTGTAATCTCAATGATCAGTGACAAGAATGGAGAAGGATATGCTCTAATACTGGATGGATCAACATTTGAAGAAATTGCAAGAGCTAAATTTCCTTATGGTCTCCCCTATGGGCTACATGGTTGTTGGGTTCCAAAGATATAGTATCACCCCACATCCAACACAGTGTTATATCATATAGCCTAATACACTTTACAAGTTATAATAAGATGATAGTACTAAATTTTCCAGTTTTTGAAATAGCTAATATTGTACTATTTTGTGTATATTTGCTCTCAGTAATAGAATGTGTTTACCCATATTAATAGGAAGTATATATATATGAATGCATATGCTCTAAAATGAGTAATTGACATTAGATATCTATGTTAAAACATCAAAGATTCAACAAGGAAAAACCAAGAATGTTCCTGATAACTGAAAAGGTATTAAAAGATATAGTTGAGGTGCACGTAAGTTGACCTTGACGTCACCTTTATACCAAAAAAAAGTTGTCTGCTGGAATTGAGTAGTTGCAATCACTTATGGTATTGAAGTATTCAAACTATCATTATCCACTAAGCCAGCATCAGTTCGAGTTGTTCTCCAGATCGAAGTAATAAAAACTGACATGTTAATGCACTAAACCAGATGCTTCAAAACTTGCATTTCAAATACACATATGAGATCAACAAGAAACCCCATCTCTAGAAACAAGTTCCCAAAAGGAGATTCAGCAATATATTACATACTTCTGCAACAGAAATTTTGGAAATAGGGATACTAACTTTAACTATAACATAGAAACATTAGTCTTTCTGACAAGTCCATGTGAAGAACCAAGAACTTCGGTAGATTCAATTGATCAAGTCAAACGTATACAAATAACTCTGAAACTTAGCTCTTAGCCTCTCACTTTACTAACTCAAGCTAAAGACGATACAATGAGATTCGTCATGCTAGCTGTTAAAGAAAAACAACAGTATTCTATTACCAATATAACTTGCAACTTCAGATTGTAATTTTAAAGCACATTCATTTTACAAACAAAAGGGAGGCAATATTATTGGGTTACCAATGCATCTAAAGATTCCTTCTATCAGTTGAAAGATCAAACCCTATGATAAAATTGGGCCAAACAGCAATGTGTTCCTAAGATGAGACGATCTGTAGATTCTTTGTAGAAGTAAAACAGCTAGATGACGCCGTATATGATTGACTACAGGACTCTAATGAGCTGAATGTCGTTATCATTCTTCAACAGCCAGCTGTTAGGTGTTCATGCCACTGTTAAGTGGAATAATAACCTAATACTTTTGATCTGTATACACAGCATCAACATCATCAAGTTCAAGTAATTTGGACATTAGTTCTTTGTTCAACTCCATAGCCTCATCATCTACCTGCAGCCCAAAATCAACAAACATAAATATGTGTAGTAATAATTGGAAAGATCAAATTCAGCTTTTAACATAAACTGATAATTAAAGCATTTGAACTGCGCTAATTTAAACTGAAAAAAACAAGTTCTGGATAAAAGGTCCATGTAGTAATAACCTAGAAAGAAGCTAAAGCAGGTGACCTTCTAAAGTTTGTAAGACAGCAGAGAAAAGAATGAACAACTCTATTTATAGCTGATCAATCGCGTGCACATACGTCCATCAGTCTCAAATGGTGAAAACTAGCCAACCCAAGCCAAATTCTTCATGGGCTCAGGTTGGCTTGACTAAAATCACTCTAGACTTGAGGTATGCTTAAGTTCAACCAATACTGATAAGGGAACTACTAATCTTCTACCTTAATCCTCTAACTTCCATATCCTCCTATAGTCCTATCTAGAATCAATGTCCTCAATAAGCTGTAGGTGTGCCTTATCCTGTCTTATCCCCATGGGGATTTCTAGATTATAATAATTGATCGTTTGAGTTATATGACTTGCTCCGCATAGGCTTTAATGTTCTCTTTATTGTTCTTTTTTTTCTTCTCTTGCTCGAGTTCGTAACATCTATTTTTCTAGTAATGTTTTTTTAATCTTGTTTTATTTGCTTCTGCTTCTTTTTCTTGTGTGTGGAATATGATCCCATTTGCTCTAATGTGGGTTTTTTGGAAAGAAAGAAACAGGAGAGGTTTTGAAGGTGTAGAGTCGAGTTTCTCTCAATTGAGGAGTAGTCTCTGTTCCCTATTTTTTTTTGGTGTACACAGAAAATTCCTTGTTGTATAGACGACTGGGTGGAGCTTGTAGAGAATCACATCTTTTTGTAATTCTCCACTTTTTGCTATATCTCTCTTGTATATGGCTGTCGTGGCCATGTTCATTATCAAAAATACATTTACTTGATAAGAAAAAAAAGTAAATTTGAGACCTTCAAATTTAGGAGCTAAAACAATTGCTTTAGTTGTAGTACCCCTGATTCGTCCTTGTTGAATATTAATCAAATCATGTCAAAACAACTGGACTAAAACTTCTTTTCTTGTATAAGAACAAATTGATCTTCGATGTTGAAGTTTTGAATGTTCACTACTAAATCTATGAGATTTTAGATATTCTTATGTTTTGCAATAACGATTAGCCTTTTAAAGATATGAGTTATCAGAAACACAACGCTACATGGTATGAAAAAGCTCATAACCACATCAATTAGTGGACCATGCTATGATAATATTTACATTACAAAAGGTCAACAATTCACACATCAATTATTAGACTTCTTTTCTAATTTCATGGTCAAAACATATTATCTTATCAAAAGATCAAAGATTAAACAAGTGCTGTCAAAAAGAAGAATGAAATTTTGATATGCTGTACTCACAAACCTCAATTGTAGTAGTAGGAAGTAGCTCAGATCCGTTGTCAGGTTTAAATTTTATTCCTTCCTCTTGTAGTTTTGATAATATTACTGGATAGTTCTCCGCAGAAGACACGACTTTGTAAACCCTAATAAAGTAAACCAAATAAAAAGGAAAATAGTCAGATGTGCTGATATTAGTTCATCCAGCATGGCATTAGTTCATCAGCAGACAAGAGAAAGTTGTTTTAGTGGTAAGACGACTCCACTTCCAACGAAGAGGTTGGAAGTTTGAGTCACCCATGGGGGAACGGAAAAAACACTATTGGCCCGTGGGAAGAGAAGGTTTTGGGGTGATGTTTAGAAGATGAAAAGAATTCATCAGCAACCATGATATTGCAATTGAAATAACGTAGGTGTGCCAAAATCAAGGCAGCAGTAGACTTGGCAATAGCAGTAACGGGTTGTTGGAGTTTATTTTCAGCACTGAAAGAGAATCAACTTATGAATAACAACCAGAGAGGTTTCTTTGACTACGATGTATATGCCTGAAAGAACCATAAAAGTAAACTCTGGGTCCAATTGCAAGAAATGAGAGAGCAGTATCCAACCAGAGAAACATACTTTCTGCGGGATGAAGCAAATAAGAAGATAATCTTTACCAATTTATTTATCTGCAACCAAAGCAGTTAGCATACGAACCTCTCAGATGAATCTGCTTCTGTATCATATTCATCCATTGAAGGTTCAATGATATCTTCAGCACCAGCATCTAAAGCAATTGTTAAGAGCTGGTCCCGGTCGACATGAGTGACTTTAACATTAGCAACCCGAGCACGTTGGAATTTGAACATAATGGATCCTGGATCTGCCATCTTCCCACCATTGTCCTTCACCACCTCTCGAACTGCTGCCACTGACCTGTTTACTTTATCTGTTAAGACCTCAATGATGATACCAACTCCACCATAACCATATACCTGAGTATAGAACAGGAGTTCATAGTTCACTGAATTGCAATAGTCAAGAGAGTTACCAAAAAGGTTTGTGTAAAAATTGTTGCTTATTAGGTAACAAATGCATATAAGTCTCAATTTTCAATACCTCATAGATCTTCTCGATAAAAGCCTCTTGTCCCTTTTCTGAAGCTCTCTTTACATTGCGGTCAACAATGTCTTTGGGTATATCAAGTTCCTTAACTTTCTCGATCAGAGCAGCGAGAGCCGTATTAGATATTGGACTGGGACCACCTTTCTTAACCCTGGTCATTCAGGAAACAGTACTCATTCAGAAATGCAAGGTAAGGTTGAGTACAATAGGCCCTTGTGGTTGGGCCCTTCTCCAGACCCTACGCATAGCACGAGCTTTAGTGCACCAAACTGCCACCTTTATTTATTTTTTTAAATCATAACAATCACAAAAATAGACTTCTGGAAAAGGGTCTAGCTGGCAACAAGATAGCGCTCAAAAGTTCCAATGGGACGTTAAGACCTCAAATAGAAGAGAAAAATTCCATTCATTTCGATATTGATTTAGACGAATGCCTACTTTTCATTTCCATAACTTACGCAGAAACAATTTCCTTCCCGATTTTTGAGTACAGCTTTGCCTTCTTAAGATCCTGAGCAGTCTGCATAAAAGAATCATTACTTAAACAACATCCAAAATGCTAGAACTGTGCTAACTCCTGTTGCTGGACAATCATTTGAACTATAATGATACAATATACATTGTTTATCACCGTAATACGTCAGTATTGGTTACTTAGTCCTTGATAAATTAAATTAATCAAGAAACACAATCACAATAATCACATATATTAAGAACACCTATAATATTGTGAAATACACGAAAAGAAGGTGTGCACCTTTATCTGCCATAGCACACAATTAAAGACAAACTAGGCTGAGCCTTCCTCACCTTTGGCTTATGACGGCTGATACCTTATGGAAAAAAGTCTTAGCTTAACACAGAAGAGGGGACCTAGCCTCATATTTGTAGACTTAAAACCTTAACCTAGTGTGCCTCCCCATTACAGGCTCACTAGTCTCCAACAGACCTACACTCTTTCCAGCCCACACCTATTAGATGAAATGATACAGGTTCCTGGCATTAGAGAATGTTACATAGATTATGAACCTTATTAATCGTTCACGAGAGAGTAGTCCGCAATACTGAAATTATTTGTATCACGGTTAAATATGAAACAAAGCTTGTTTTTCGGCTGTGGATCTGATTGTTGCGTATATGCACTACATTATTTTATTAAAATAATCCTAGTGAATTAAGTTCAAAGTTGATCTTGATTTTGGGGTCTTAATTTGTTAGCGGTGTTCGTTTTAACACATATGTGCTTCCGCTAGTAACAACAATCAGATAAGAGTCATTTATAAATCCTCTATTGAGCGAAGAGTTTATGAAATAAGATCTTGATTCAGGGTAGATAATAAATTATTTTATCTTTGAGACATTTCTGTCAGCGTGTGTGTTTTCAAATTGATAGTCTTCTTGGATCTTTTTTTTTTCTTTTGATAACCGAGAAATCCGTTTGTGACCCGCTCTTTGGACCAATCACAGCCTTCTAAACTGGATGGATAATGGGCACGCCCGTCTATCCTTCTCCACTTAAATATCGGGCTTCACATAGTGTGGGGCTTGAACCTGCGACCTAAGCCACAAATCCTCCTTGGGGCAGATCATATTAACAAAGCGGGTCTAGATTTCTTAAATTTATTTATTGATATTTGTTGGCTTGACTAGAATCACTCTAGACTTGAGGTATGCTTGAGCTCAACCAATATGGGTAAGGAGACTAGACATTGCTCGACTATATTCTAACTTTCAACGCTAATCCATAACTTACACAGAAATAATTTCAGTATTTCGGACTATCAGACTCATGAACAATTAATAAGGTTCATAATCTATGTAACATGCTCTAATGCCAAGAGTAAATTAATTGAGAAACATGATCACATAAGATCAAGAAAATCTAAAATACGCAAAAAGAATGTGTACACCTTTATCCACATAGCAACATACAACTGAAGACAAACTGGCTGAGCCTTCCTCTACTTTAGCTATTAACGACGGGCACCATATGAGAAAAGATCTTAGGTTTAAGCCCTACGTCATAAGCCAAAGGAGAGGAAGACTCAGCGTAGTTTGTCTTAGTTGCGCATTGCTATTGTGGATAAAGGTACACACATTTTTTCGCGCATTTCACAATATCATAGGATTTCTTAACATATGTGATTATTGTGGTCGTGTTAGTTTATACTTGGCATCAACGCATATTACATAGATTATGAACCCTACAAATTGTTCATGCGATGAATAGTCATTTGTATCGCGATTAAATCTAAAATGAAGTTTGCTTATAGACTGTGATTCTTTTTTGATTGTGCGTATATGCACAACATTATTCTATTAAAATAGTCCGGGTGAATCAAGTTCAAAGTTGATCTTGGCTTTGGGGTCTTAACTTGTTAGCAATTTTCTTTTAACACATATGAGCTTCCTCTAGTAACAACAATCTGTTAAGTGATAAAGAGTCATTTATGAATCCTCTGTTGAACGAAGAGTTTATGAAATTAGAGATCTTGATCTACAGTTTTCGAATTTTGGTATATAATAAATTGTTTTATGTTTGAGATATTATTGTCGGCGTGTGTGCTTTCAAATTGATAGTTTTCTTGGATCATATTAACAAAGTGGGTCTAGACTTCTTTAATTTATACATGGATATTTGTTAGCTTGACTAAAATCACTCTAGACTTGAGGTATGCTTGAACTCAACCAAAACGGGTAAGGGAACTAGACATTGCTCGACTACATACTAACCTTCAACTCTAATCCATAACTTACGCATAAAGGATTTCACTATTCTAGACTATTTGTCTTATGAACAATTAATAAGGTTCATAATCTATGTAACATGCTCTAATGCAGTGTTTTGGACGGCGAGAGGCGACAAAAGGCGACAAGGGCCTGCCTCGCCACGCGGCGAGGCGCTCGCCTTTTTGAATCGAGGCGCCAATTAATACCAAAAATTAAAAATATTTAACTGCACATATAATATTCAAAATTTCAATAGCAATTACATATATTACAAATACTATAATAATTACAATAGAAGAATTAATTTTTTTTCAAAAAAATAATGGACAGCAGTCACAACACAGTGAAAGCAAAAAGCATTTTACAGTAATCTGGGATAAAACAGAGAGTGAAGAAAACAGAGGAAAAAAAGAGTAGTGAAGGCAGGGAGCAGTGAAGAGTGAAAGAGAAAGAGACGAATGGAGCAGCAACTCGAGGGAAAGAGACGAAGAAGAGAGCAGCGACTGAGGAAGAGAAGAAGAGAGCAGCGACTGAGGAAGAGAAGAAGCAGCAGCGACTCGAGGAAGAGAAGAAGAGGAATACGCGAAAGTCTGATGAAAGTTTGAAAATAGAAAAAAAAAACTAATATTATTAAGTTAAAACTTTTTTTAAAATCAAAATCAAAATGGCGACGCCATTTACGTCGCCATTGGGTCGCCTCGGCTCGCCTATTTGAGGTCGCCTCCCTCAGTGGATAATGGCGACACAGCCTCGCCTCGCCTCGCCATTCGCCAAAGGCGCTATGGCGAGCGCCTTTCACAACACTGCTCTAATGCCATGTGTAAATTAATTGAGTAACACCAACAACCATATAAAATGAAGAACACCTGAGATATTGTGAAATACGCGAAAAGAATGTGTGCACGTTCTTCCACCATAGTAATGTACAACAGAAGACAAACTAGTTGAGTCTTCCTGTACTTTAGCTTATGATGGATGGCACCTTATGAAGAAAAATCTTAGGCTAAGCCATGCATCATAAGCCAAAGGAGAGGAAGACTCAGCATAGTTCGTCTTGAGTTGTGCATTGTTATAGTGGATAAAAGTGCGCACTTTTTTCGTGTATTTCGCAATAATATCATAGGACTTCTTAATCTATGTGATTACTGTGGTCGTGTTAATTTACACTTGGCATCAAATTACATAGATTATTGACCCTATTAATCGTTCATGCGATATGAATAGTTAGGTTTACTGAAATTAACGCAATTTGTATCGCGGGTAAATCTGAAATGAAGTTTGTTTATGATTTTGTTTTGATTGTTGCGCATAGCACAACATTATTCTATTAAAATAGTCTGGGTGAATCAAGTTCAAAGTTGATCTTGGCTTTGGGGTCTTAACTCGTTAGCAATGTTCTTTTAACACATACGTGCTTCAGTTAGTAACAACAATATGATAAGTGATAAGAGTCATTTATGAATCCTTTATTGAACAGAGAGTTTATGAAATTAGAGATCTTGATCCACAGTTTTCGAATCTTGGTATATAATAAATTGTTTTATCTTTGAGATAATTTTGTCATGTGTGTTTTTAAATTGATAGTTCTTGTATCTTATTAACAAAGTGGGTCTAGATTTCTTAAGTTTATTTATGAAAACAACCTATATCACTCAAAATGGATCTTGACCATCTTAAAATGTGTTGTTGAAGAAGGAAATAATAGAAAAGAGAATTCCTTTTTCCCATGATTGCAAAGCAAGCTCAAGAAAGGGGACCTAGCCTCATATTTATTGGCTTAAAAGCCTTAACCTAGGTTGCCTCCTCATTATGGACTCACGGGTCTCCAACACCTACACTATTGTCAACCCACACCAATTACATGAAATAATACATGCCCATGTGGAATCTACATAAATACATTACTTGTGTGCTGTCCACCAGCTATTAACATTCAGCCTGTTTAGCTAAAAACATAATAATACGCTAATATATAGTCTACATTGAATAAATAATTCTAGTTTTCCTTCTGGGTCAACCTCGTCACACCGGGCTTGCCTAGTGCGGATTACTTCTCCTTTGTGGTTTACAAGCTATTGCATAGGAGCAGGACTTTTACCATGTACGCACCCAAAGGGTGAAAGCTGCTCTTGTAATAAAAATCATTTAATAAATAAGTCTAACCTAATGAACTATCTAATCTCAATAAATGCATCACTCTATTTGTACTACTACAATCAAATAGCGTCAAACTTCATTACAGAAACCTCAAAATCACACGAATAAATATTTTCCAGGATGTTGACTCTACATAATAATGAAATCACAATGCTTCCACAGATCATTACTACATATAAATTTATGAACACTTCAGAGTTAAGACATTGGGCTGAAGGTCTATCAGAAACATCATCCGCTCTACCTCTAAGGTAGTAGTAAGGTCTATGTAAACTCTCCCTCCAGACCCCATTTTGTGAGACTAGATTAGCTATGATGTTGTTGTTATTGTTCAGAGTTAGGACAGACCAAAAGACTACATTTTTCTTTGGTAGATGAAATCAAGTTAGGAAGAAAGATTCTAACTTGAGAGGTAATCTCTAAGATCCCAATACATTTGAATAGTATTGAATCGGAGAGTTAACAATATTTGTATCAAAGCAAATACAACAATTATAATTGTTTTAATTTTTTCGCTCAAAGAAAAAGAAATGAGAACTATATGATTTAAATGTAAACAGCAAGAACATTTTATACCTTTCTGCCAGCAATTTTGCAGGAGCGCCTGCCCATACAGAGAGGAGAGGAAGTCCAAATCTTTCTCACTGAATTGCTCGATTGAAGTTCTAAAGGCAAGACCTTTATATCAGAAGATGAATACCATGAAGAAGACGAAAAATTCTCACTCCACAAAAAAACACCTACAATGAAAATAAACAATTTAGGAAAATAAGGTATAAAGATTTGATTTTTATTGATGTATGGAAGTACTTACTTCTGAGAGTGCTAGAATGGTGGGGTGTAAGATAAACCCCATTTGAGATTCTGCAGAGAAGTGAACCAAAAGCTCGAATTGAAGAAGATGAATACACCATTGCTATTCTATAAACTTTCAATTGGGTTTCTGTGAATTTCTACTTTACCATCATAATTCTAGTGGATGCATTTGTGCTGCTCAATCCTCAATACTAAACAATCTAGATACAATAAAGTTTTCTTGAATAACGGTGCCAGAGGAAGAGGATGGAGCGCTATATAAGCAGCCGAGTTGAAACTAAAACCCCTGTAAAGGAAAATAATTTATTTTGAACCAGGGTATTAAAAGAAACCTAAAAAACTTTCACCAAATTGAAAAAATTAAAAAAGAATTTACTTTATGTCTACAATTATTGGAAATCCTCTTATAGAAACTATATAATGCATTAATTTATTTTTACTTTAAATAATATGTGATTCTAACGTGGATCCGGAATAATATGATGTGACCTACGTGATTGACAACAAGAGGGAAGTAAGATTGAGATGTTTGAACATGTGAAGAGAAGATGCACAGATCTACCAGTGATGAAGTGCGAAAAGTTGGCTATAGGAGGCACGAGGAGAGACAGAAGTTTTGGGAAGAGGTGTTAAGAGTGAATACGATGCAGCTTCAGATAATCAAGGACATGGTTTTATACAAGAGGATGTGGAGGACTCGCATTAGGATAGAAAGGTAGTAAGTAGTGTAGTTTTGTCTTGCTTAGAGTGACTGACGTTTGCAGTGGTACTAGTGTATTATGGTAGTTTTTTATTTGTAGACTCATAAAATATCATAAATAGTCACTTAATTATAGGAGTAGGTCTAAAATGGTCCCTTAACTATATTTTTTATCGTATTTAGTCCTTTGATTATTTAAAAACTTATCAGTTTTGATCTATTATTGATAAGTTTTTGAATAGGTGAAGGACTAAATCCGACAAAAATATAGTTAAGGGACCATTTTAGACCTACTCCTATTGATAAGGGATAATTTATGGCATTTTATCTTCGTTATCATATGATTTTATTATACTTTTGCATTGTTTCTTATTATTTGCTATATTGTCTACACTGTCTCCTTTTCCTATATCAAATTTATTGCACTTGAGCTGAAGATCCTTCGAGAACAACCTCTGTACCTTCACGAGATAGTGGTAAAGACTGCGTACATTCTACCCTATCCAAACATCACTTGTAAAATTTCACTGAATATGTTATTATTGTTGTTTGTTACTGAAATACATCAAACTATAATACTTTTTTCAAATTTGAGATCTCATTTTATCAATTATTATTTTAAAATGAAACAAAGCATATTATCGTTAAAGTTTCATAGATTTAAAAAAAATAAACTAAACCAAGCATATCAGTTTCTTTTTCACAACATTGGGTTATTTCAGCAAATAAACTAGGAAATGAATGATAACTGGAATATATAAATAAAACTGAGACCAATGTTAACAACAGTACATTGAGCTAACAACAGTACATCGAAGCCATCGACTGAATTTTTCCGGAAAATTTCAATGGATAGATATCTGTCTTGAAGGCATCAAAGTATTGTTGCAATCACCGTAGAGATGCCCTTTTGCATTCTCTCCCATTGTGCATTCAGCGAGCCGACAAATTTAGCAGTAGAAACTTGTTGGTGACATAATACTCCTCCATACTTCTACTCTAACCTGAGTCACATATAATGAAAGATTCTAGGGAAACTGCTATTAACCTGGTGAGAGATTTCATACTTTGAATTGTGAAAATGCCTTTGTTATTCATACATCCTATTATATAGAAGCCATCCATCCCCCTACACACTTAGGCGTGGCAATAGTTTTCAAAACTGAGTACTATTTTGCAGTGCCCAATATTTCGCGTACAGAAAAATGCACTTGTTCCAAGTAGGCAACAAGCAATAAATAGCAAATGCCAGATTTTGCAAACTACTGCTGCATCGACCGTCGTCATTGTTCAACAGTTCAAACCTGTCAAAATTGAGCCAACATCAGTTCTGCATTTGCAAGAAAAGTTCTTTCGAAATGTTTCACACTAATGCTAGGAAAAGATGAATGATGGGTTAAGAACAAAAATGAAAGAGAGTTGGAAGCCAGAACCAGCAGGGTGTGTTTATAAATTTACCACCTCACCCTTCAGAAAAATGATAGATGAAAAAAAGTAGTAGTGTCTGGTTTGATTTTAAAAAAAGCCCTGACCTATTTCTTTACGGAAAAGGAAACAGATTTAATAGACTCAAAAACATAATAGTTTGCAAAGCTTGGAAACAGATACAGAAATATTACTGGTATATCTTACTCAAATCAGCAGGTAGTGAATATCGAGAAAGGAAAATGAAAAAAAGGGGCAATCACATTTTGGACAAGTTTCACATAACCTAACAATATTTCATGCCTTTAGATGCATCAGTTTGGTATCTCATTTTGACAGAGCCTATCATTTCATACGTTAATACATTACATTCACCATACGCCCTTTTAAATACTTTGCTGTCATCTAATATCAGAGACAGAACTAACAAGTTTATGATCAGGTTTGAGCACATGAAGTGAAGTAAGTTTTTTCTCACAACGATTCAGAATGACTACTTCCTCTCTTGGAACCTCTTGGTATAACTATATCACCAGAAGGTAAATTTTATGTGTTCAAACTCAGGCATATTAATTTTTTTGACTTGTTAAATCCAAAAAGATATTTTGCATGTTATCTTTCCAATAAGAGGTACATAATTATTTTGAACCTGAAGGATTAAGGGCAACCAAAATGGTTTTCCTTTAAGACCGGAGCAACTTGGGGCTCATTTTGGATCAAACTTCTCAACATGCCTACTAGTTTGTCCGTAATTTGCCAGACCAGTATGCCTTAATACATCCTCCAAAGTAGTGAAGACTGCATGAAGTAACTAGAGAAATAGCCTGATGAAGGTGGTTAATAAACTCCTTAGTTAAAAGATCGGCCCTCAACTAAAACCTCTTTGCAGTTGTACGAGAGGACAGTTAGGTCTAAAATGGACACAGAGACACATATCCATGAGCTGACTAAGCAAGTAGAGAAAAGAACCACTCATGAGCATGTACCAGACCAGACGAAGCTTATGCACATGGAAAATGAGCTCAAAAGTGCATCAATGCAACAGGTGTTCACGGTTTGGTGAAAAACCAAACCAAACCAGTCCAATTAAGAAAACCAGCAATTGGTTTGCTTTGGTTTTAAGCTTTAAATACCTACTACATTTGGTTTTGTTTTGGTTTTACTAAACAAGACTGAAAAAAAATGACTGAACTGATAAATTCTATTCATAAATTTTTGAACTATTTGAATATACGATAAAGTATTAGTTTTTCATTAATATTTACACATATTACCTTTTAATCATTAGTTTGATTTTATTCTACTTATTTCACATGCATTACAACAGTTACAAATTTTATTCTTGAAAAATATGCTCAAACCCAACACGTCTAATTGTCTATATGTGGTGTGGTGTAATTGACAGTCTTAAATTTTCTTTGCTTAGACACCCATCTACTCTTCAATGGCTTGCCCCTTTGACCATCCTATTTAAAGATATATATTGCTTCTGAGGATGTTAGACATGTAAAACGGAGTAACCTCTACAGTTATGAAACTTAACATGCTAAAGCTTCGGAATATTGTTGAAAAATAATAAAATATTCAGATACATCATCTTGTGATAGTAAAGAGGAATTTGTTGATTCCTAATATTCATTTGAAATAGTTGTTTCAAGTCAATGTTATTTTACTATTAGCAAATCATCATTAGCTAGTTATAAACCGAACCAAACCGATGGTGTTTTATTTATGATGTTTTAGAAATTTCAAAACTTACTAAATTGATTTGGTTGTGGTTTAATCAAAAAACAATCAAAACAGAAACATTAACAGCCCTAAATGCAAGCTCATTTTTCTCAGGAACGAGGTTCCACGATATGTTTCTATTGTGCTGTTTGGAATGTCAGATGATTAATGATTTGCAGCCCAAATATTCTAGTAAAGTAGGACATTTTTCAGAGGTGTACATGATCTCACTCCTCCTACCTGAGCTTAACCAGCTTTTCAAGAATTACAGAATACAGAAGAGGAACTGTGTATCCTGAACATGTCAAGCATTACAAGAAAGCTATACCAGAACATAGTTCATGATACTGCAGCCAATGGTATAGGTTATTTCCTTTTCTAGAGAAGAATTACATTCGTTCAGTGTACAACAGGTTATCTTAGAAAACTGAAGCAGGCCACAGATTAGAAGTCGTCTTACTTTCAACAAAGCTTGGAAACTTCCGTTCATTTTTTGCTTAGTTCCATTTAAGGAAGCGATTCTTGTATTACCCTATCTCAAATTTCTGCTATATCAGGATCAAAATTGCAATGTCTATGCACAAGGTTAAGCATCCCATGGGCCATGACAATAGCAGAGTAGCAAAGTTAATTAAAAAGTACCCTGTACATTTGTTTACTAATACAACTACTTCAACAATAAATAAATAATGGGAGCTAGACAGAATATGCACCTGAGGTAATGCTGGGGAACTGTGAATGAAAGACCACAGGTTATAACTGCTAAGAGGTATCCATAAATGAGAGAGAACACTGAGAACATATTGATCCATCCGAAACGAGACATTCAACTCCCCTTTCACCTGTTATTTCCAATCTATCCAACAGTGTTCTCTCATGATATTATCCTGCACTTCCATAGGTACCCACATCCTTAATCTTCTGTCAACCACAATGTATTCTAATGTTTGACATCCTAGTACTAACTCTTCCAAATCATATCCACTAAGCTTTTCACAACTAGTCAAAATGAGCTCTTTCAATGACCCATGCTTTGTCAAAGTACGGACGCCTTCACCAGTGACAAATTCACAGCCAGTTAAATTAAGAGCATCCAGATTCTTGCAACCTTCAGCTAGAGCAACAACAGTAGCATCAGACACATTAACAAGCCATGACAAGTTCAACCTCTTAAAACTCTCACTTGAAGCAATAGCCTCACCAGCTAAATCAGTCACATTCGGTCCACATTCTGCCAAATCCAATTCCTCCAAGCAACATAATTGCATCAAACTCAACACCCCACAGTCTGTAATCCTATCACATTCAGCAAGAATTAGTTTCTTTAAGGTCATCCTAAGAGGTCCTCCTGCTAATGATTTCAAACCTGCATCAGATATCAACCAACAGCCATGTAGATTCAAGTTCTTCAAAGAGCTGACACTTCCAATAACTCTAAGTGCTTCATCACTAACCTTGTCACAAAAACTCAAGTCTAAATCTATCAACTTAGGCAAAAAGCTAACAAGAGAAACAACCCCAGCATCCCCAACTACACTTCTCTTTCTCAAAGACACTGTATTGAGATGAGAACAACCCATTGCGATGAAACACAGACCATTTTCATCAAAATCATCGAAAGCTAAACTTTCATCCCTTTCATCATAAAATCTGTTCTTTTTCTTGAAATTAAGGTTAAGAATTTGGATCCTGGGACATTTTTCAGCCAAAATTGCAAGATGGGCATTCGTGATTTCTTCAGATGTATCAAATTTTTGCAAATTTGGGAATCTTGGAAGGAAATTAAGCAAAAGATTGGGATCAAAAACACGTACAGATGATCGAGTTAAGCCTTCAATTCTGAGCCACTGCTTACAAACTTGAGAAATGGATCTTCTACTGGCAGAGTCATGAACCCTAATCATTATCGAAGCTAAAACATCATCTCCCAAATTTTCCATTTTTCAATTGCTACACAGTGCACATACCGGCTTTATTTGTAGTGATCTTTTTTTGTTTGTTTTTTTCATTGTTCATTTGCATCATTTATAAATACACAAATATTGCATCAGCTATATGTGCTTTTTAATATTAGATGGTATAAAATTAAATAAGTAACACATATATTACATGTGAACCCCATATAAAATGCATGTTGCATATTAACGTGTGTTTGGTATAAAAGGAAAATCTTTTTTATTAAAAATAAGTTAGTTTCTTGAACGTAAATGAAAAATACATTAGAAATCGACTTAGGACATGACTTGAATTCGATATGTGAACTACGATACGATCTTAATTTCGATATTCGAACCTGGATCAAACCTTCATCAATTCAAAACATTGATTTAAAAATATTTTTTAAAACACCAAACATGAAAAACATTATTTTCCTTTCTAGGAATAGCATTTAATCTGCTAGAGGACAACACTATTCTGGACGAAGGTTGTTTGTTGGTCGGATTTTCATATTTTTTGGCCTTTAATTATCACATTAATATATATATAAAAAAAATCATTTTAGTCTTTTGATACATACCATATAATCGAAATAGTTCTTAATATATAAAAATAACACTCAATTTTATTTTTTTGCATGTATACCACATAATCAAAAGTGCCTTTAATATATAAAAGTAGAGTGATTTGTTTTTTCATAAAATTATTGTAAATTATATATGTTTATGGATCATATTATATGTAAGTGATGATACTTAAATGTCTTCAAAAGAAGACAAGCGTCCTTGCACTTGGCAAACCTCATTCCATTGTCAAGATGAAAAGCAATTTGTTGGCCTATAAATATATATGTTAACATTGAAAGAAAATGAACTAATTTCATTCTCCCTATTTCTATCTCCACTTTACTTCTTCTATGTTATTATTTTAATTTATAACACGTTATCAGCACGAGCCTCTAATTTCTTTCAAATATATTAGAATATGGAAATTCCTCGGTCTTCAGTTGGATCCAAAATCAATCATGATGATATATGTCTTATAGATAGTGCCACAACACATACAATTTTAAAAGATAAGAAATATTTCTCTTATTTAATTATGAAAGAAGCTAATGTGAATACAATATCTGGTAGTACAAAATTAATAGAAGGCTCCGAAAAAGCTAACTTAGTACTTATCGGAGGAACAAATTTGATAATCAATGAAGCATTATGTTGTAGTAAGTCTCAAAGAAACTTATTAAGTTTCAAAGACATTCGTCAAAATAACTATCATATTGAGACTACAAGTGATGAAAAGAATGAATATCTTTATATTACTACAATTATGTCGGGTAAAAAGTTTGTACTTGAAAAGTTATCTGCTCTTTCATCTGGCTTATATTACACAAGTATTAGAATGGCTGAAACACATGCCATAGTAAACAAAATGTTTACTAAATCAAATGATTTTATTATTTGGCATGACCGATTAGGCCATCCCGGTTCTAATATGATGCGCAAATAATAGAGAGTTCACATGGACACTCTTTGAAGAACCATAAAATTCTTCAATTTAAGAAATTCTCTTGTGCTGCATGTTCTCAAGGCAAATTGATCACTAGACCATCAGTAATCAAAGTGGGAATTGAATCTCCAGCATTTCTGAAACGTATACAGGGTGATATATGTGGGCCCATTCACCCATCATGTGGACCATTTAAATATAATATGGTTTTAATAGATGCATCTACAAGATGGTCACATGTGTGCTTATTATCAACGCGCAATATGGCGTTTGCAAGGTTACTTGCTCAAATAATAAAGTTAAGAGCACAATTTTCAGATTATACAATTAAAAAAATTCGTCTTGATAATGTTGGTGAATTTACATCCCAAGCTTTTAATGATTATTGTATATCAACTGGGATAACAGTTGAGCATCCAGTTGCTCATGTTCATACTCAAAATGGTCTAGCGGAATCATTGATTAAACGTCTTCAATTAATTGTTAGACCAATGCTTATGAGAACAAAACTTTCCATTTCATTATGGGATCATGCTATTTTACATGCAGCAAGTCTTGTACGGATCAGACCGACAAGTTATCATAAAATCTCTCCATTACAATTGACTTTTGGTCACGAGCCGAACATTTCCCATCTAAGAATATTTGAATGTGCGGTGTATGTTTCAATTGCTCCACCACAACATACAAAGATGGGTCCCCAAAGAAGGTTGGGGATATATGTTGGGTATGAATCTCCTTCGATTATAAAATATTTGGAACCTATGACTGGAGATTTATTTACGGCAAGATTTGTTGATTGTCATTTCGATGAATCAGTATACCCAGCATTAGGGGGAGAAAATAAGCAGCTGAAAAGGAAATAGATTGGAATGCATTATCACTATCTCATTTAGATCCTCGTACAAATAAATGTGAACAAGAGGTTCAAAAGATAATCCATTTGCAAAATATTGCAAATCAACTGCCAGATGCATTCACTGACCTATCAAGAGTTACTAAATCTCATATTGCAGCTGCTAATGCTCCAATTCGAGTTGACGTCCCGATAGAATAATTAATTAATACAAATGAGTCTAGACCACGCTTAAAACGTGGTAGACCAATCGGTTTCAAAGATAAAAATCCTCGAAAAAGGAAAGAAGCTAACGATCAAGATGGTCATAATATGAAAGAACATTCTCAAGAAGAGCAAAGAGACATAATAATTGATGAAACCTTGGAAGAGATTCAGGCGCCTGAAAATAATGAAGAAATCTCAATAAACTATGTCTCATCAAGAAAAATATGAAATCGAAATGATATAATTGTCGACAATAATTTTGCTTATAATATTGCTATAGAAATAATGCAAAAAAATGAGGATCTTGAATCAAAATCTATCGAGGAATGTAGACAAAGAAATGATTGGCCAAAATGGAAAGATGCAATTCAAGTTGAATTAGTTTCGCTTGAAAAACGCGAAGTTTTCGGACCGATAGTCCGAACACCTGAAGGTATAAATCCAGTGGGGTACAAATGGGTTTTTGTGCGAAAACGAAATGAGAAAAATGAAGTCGTAAGATATAAGGCACGACTAGTAGCACAAGAATTTTCGCAAAGACCTGGTATTGATTATATGGAGACATATTCTCCTGTGGTGGACGCAATCACGTTTAGGTATCTTATAAATCTGGCAGTTCATGAAAAACTTGACATGCATCTGATGGATGTCGTTACAACCTATTTATATGGCTCACTAGACAACAATATTTTTATGAAAATTCCTGAATGATGCCTGAAGTATATAAAGATTCCCGAGAAAATTGTTCAATAAAACTTCAAAAATCTTTATACGAATTGAAACAATCAGGACGCATGTGGTATAATCGCCTTAGCGAATACCTATTAAAGGAAGGGGTATAAGAATGACCCAATTTATCCTTGTGTATTTATTAAAAGGTCGGGATCTGAATTTCTCATTATAACTTTATATGTTGATGACTTGAATATCATTGGAACTCGCGAAGAGTTTTCAAAGGCAGTAGAATGTTTGATAAAGGAATTTGAAATGAAAGACCTTGGAAAGACAAAATTTTGTCTTGGTCTACAAATTGAATATTTTAAAAGTGGAGTATTTATTCATCAATCAACATATACTAAGAATATTTTAAAGAGATTTTACATGGATAAAGCACATCCATTAAGTACCCCAATGATTGTGAGATCACTTGATATTAATAAAGATCCATTTCGACCTCATGAGAATGACGAAGAACTTGTTGGTTCTGAAATACCATATCTTAGTGCAATGGTGCATTGATGTACCTTGCTAGTAATTCTCGACCAGATATATCTTTTTCTGTAAATTTATTAGCTAGATTTAGTTCTTCCCCAACTCGAAGACACTGGAATGATATTAAACATATATTTAGATACCTTCAAGGGACCATTGATATGAGATTATTTTATTCAAAAGATTTCGATTCACAATTAGTTGGCTATGCAGATGCAGAATATTTGTCTGACCCACATAAAGATCGATCTCAGACAGGTTACTTATTTACATATGGAGGTACATCTATATCATGTTCAACAAAACAGACTATGGTTGCTACTTCTTCAAATCATGCAGAGTTAATAGCCATACATGAAGCAAGTCAAGAATGCGTGTGGTTGAGATCAATAACTCGACACATCCAGGAAACATGTGGTCTTTCCTTAAAAGGAGACATCCCAACAACCTTATTTGAAGACAATGCTGCGTGTATAGCTCAACTAAGAGGAGGATACATCAAAGGAGATAGAACAAAACATATTTCACCAAAATTCTTCTTTACTCACGATCTTCAAAAGAAGGGAGAAATAGATGTTCAACAAGTTCGTTCTAGTGATAATTTAGCAGATATGTTCACCAAGGCATTACCAACTTCAATCTTTGAGAAACTGAGATACAAGATCGGAATGCGTCATCTTCGAGATATTAAGTAATGTGTTAATCAGGGGGAGATACGTGTTGCACTCTTTTTCCCTTAACCAAGATTTTATCCCACTGGATTTTCCTGGTAAAGTTTTTAATGAGGCAACAAATAATACGTATTACAAATAACTATGAATTTTATTTTTTTTGTACATAAACATCCAAGGGGGAGTGTTGTAAATTATGTATGTTTATGGGTCATATTATATGTAAGTGATGACACTTAAATGTCTTCAAAAGAAGACAAGTGTCCTTACACTTGGCAAACCTCATTCCATGCATCTTGACACTTGTCAAGAGTGTCAAGATGGAAAGCAACTTATTGGTCAAGAAATATGTATGTTAACATTGAAAGAAATGAACTAATTTCATTCTCCCTATTTCTATCTCCACTTTACTTCTTCTATGTTATTATTTTAATTTATAACAAAAATCACTTTTTCTAAACAGTAAAGACTTTCAATTATGTGGAGAACTAGATGACTCACTTTTTCTATAAATAATTAAGAATTATTTCAATAAATGGTTATATATGAAGGAGTAGATGATCAGTTTTTCGATACATTAAAAACAATATCAGTTTATAGATAATGAAGGAATAGATCACTTTTACTATATCCAGAACTATTTCAATTACGTAATATTTACGAAGGACTAGAATATCCAATCCCATACATTAAGGACCATTTTGATAGTTTTTTCCCAACAGTTTAGTCTAGTAAAAGTGATGTCCAAAAAAAAGTAAGATCGGTTACATCCCTTCTCTGGTGTTCAAATCCAATTGCCATTTGCCGCATCAAAATACCACTAAACATAATACACCCAACAAGACTTCAGAACCATGGACCTTTATCCATAAAGCAGTTCTGTCCTTTCCATACACGTATGTGTTCTCATGGAAGTTTCAATTTGCACATGCAAACATGTCTTGTGATTCATCACCACACGACAAGTCTTACTGGAGGTTCCAAGACGAGAAGAGTTTCCAACTCATCATGTGATTACTCGCCACATAGAGGCACAACCGTGTACCTGGAAGGAGGTTTCTAGGTTTAACATGATTACTAAACCTTTGGAAGATAATCAACTCAAAGAACCTACAGAATGAATACAATTATCATAGCTTGGGGAAGACGATTGTGGGCACCACCAGATAACTGTCAGAGTGACCAATTGCTCCGAGAGAGTGAGTAATGAATACATGCTGATGTCAACCAACCTCTTGAGAGCTAGACCACTTTTCATGGTGCAACAAAAAATATTGACAATCAAGTCACTCTCACAGCTTCGTAAACAGAATGGATCTAGCAAAGTAATAAGCCAGAAGACTAAAAAGTAAGCAAAATTTGATGCCTGTTGTTTTCTACACGCAACACCATCATTTTAATCCCTCTTAAGCAAAGCCAACAATCAAATGGGACTAAGCCTGCACCTTCTGCATTTTGAAGGAAATAAATGTTCTTTGCCCAGCTAATCTGAACTTCACATTCGGTAAAAAGGGCAGGCACTGTCTTCAGAAAAAGTAGGTCATGCCTGCATATGGGGGAACTTATTATATGTAGCTTCATCCTAGTACAAAGGCTGCAATTTAAACTTTACATGACCCTCAGGATACAAATGTCAAATGTGTAATGACCCACCTTCAGACAGGCAATACATTAACTCGACACCACAATATCTGAGCAAGATTTTTCCACGAAATGTAAATTTACTTGTATGCATTGGGGTTAAAATTCCTGAGAACCTTCAAGTGATTGAATCTTTTAAGAAAAATGACCTAACAAGAAGGTTACATAATCTGTCACCTTTTAAAAGATATGTATGTTTTAGAATAATATTAGTATGAACTCAATCTGTTTCTAAGTAAAACATGAATTTTGCACTCCAAACTACTATTGTTTAGAAATTTCTAGTTTTCCATTGAGGTAAATTAATAATTTTGCAGCAGACACTTAGTACTTGAAATTTCAGGTAACTGAATCTACTAAACGAGCTTACTATAAGAGGTTTTTCTTCCTCTTCTTCTACAACTACATCAAAAAACAACTTTTAGCGGCAATAAATATGCATATTAACAAATAACGCTAAATCCTTTACCAGCATTAGCTAATTGTCATTAGATCATAATGTCGTCACTACAAGCTTAGTAGCATTTACAAAGAGTGCTAAAATGTAATTGTCACTAGTAATTGCCTTTAAAAACATAGTTAGCAGCAATGAAGCTATTGCCACTAAAGATCATTTTTAGTGTAGTGTTCTTTTCGTCAATCGGGGTAATCTGATATTTTTGGCAATGAAAGCAACTCAAGGGCACTAAGGATGTTGAGAAAGCATATGATAAGCATAAATCAAGCCATGAACATATGAAGAAAAACCTTTCTCCTATGACAACAAGTACGCCCCCCCTATCAAATCAAATGGCCAGATATAAAATTAGCTGCTGAATGCATCACAAATATCTGAAAAATAGCAGACCATTTAAGATAACCAGTACCTTGAGAATGTTAACAGAAGAAGGTTCATGTTACCAGAACAAGAAGTATCTGCAAATACCTGCTCCAAGGTCCAAAGGATGGGACGGTACAAGGGACATAATACTGTTATCAACCAGTACAAGAGACCCATGTGAGTAAGCCATCTCAGCTACTTTATGAAAAAGATCAGAGAGGAGAAAAAACATACAAAAAAAGGAAGTCATTATCAATTGAAATTCAATAGACTTCAACATATCAGCAGCCATGAAAGAACAGAAACAATATTTTGTAATCCAGGAGAAATGACATTTGCTTGCCAAATGAACAATAAACAGTAGTCCACAAAAGAACGACAGTACGTATATTGAGTTTTGGGTTATTACATATTCTTGTCTTCCAGGCTTTTGGGTTTACTCCAACATAATTATTACCAAATCCACCAGAGAACGACAGTATGTATATTGTAGAAGTGAACCAAAAGGTAAAATTTTCATCAGAATCATAAAGAAATGTCATTTTCTGAGTAAATAGCAAAGTATTACAACCCTCGCTCCACTAAATTAATCAAGGCACTGAGGTGATGCTAAATACTCCATCTCAACCACATAACATACAACTATATGCACATAGTTGGGTACTTGTATTATAAGACCAATTAAAGATAATCTAAAGCAGACAACTAGAGCAAAAAATTATTAAAAATAGAATATCAACAAGAAATAATATAGACAAAAAAGGAGAAAAATGAAACCAAACCTAGGCCTTGAGTATGTAAGCCGGAGACCATCAAAACTGACGAGAGGCAAGGTTGAGAGTTAAGGCAGAAAGAGAGCCATCAACAATAAAGAAAAATCAAAACTGAGGGAGAAGAGACAGAGATAGATAGAGTGAGGGAGAGATACAAAAAGGTGGAGGGAAGATAGAATTAGGAAAAAATCACTTACAGTTATTTGTATTACTCTATTTAGTACCAACATTTTGAAGCTAATCTCTTCAATGGCCAATGAAAAGGTCTTCATTCCCATTTATTGTCTAATTGTTGAGCAAAGGAATATAGCGATGTTCAATTAATTGCCACTAAAGACATTTCTTTTGGTAGCTAGGTGGATGACTTGTTTTCTCAATCTTGCCAAAAGTGCAGGTGTATGACTTAAGTTATTTTGGATGTTAAATAATGTAGCATAATTTTCAGCTACACATCTAGTGTAAGTTAGTTTTGTTGCTCATTGCTAAAGCATGTCATATTTTAACTACTCTATACACAAGGTGGAATTGTTATTGTTACTCTATTTAACTTTAGTTTGTCATATTTTGTTAGCTATTGTGAGGCAATGCATAATGTTAAAAAATTTCATCTCTCATTACAGTTACAAGGTCACTGTTTTAGTTTCTTGAAAGGGGTCTTCTTGTAGTAACTTGAATCGCTACGGGCATTGTTCGAGGAAGTGATAATGAAGGGGTGGAAATGGAGCAACATGCAAATTAGTTTGAGACTGAGACATAGTTTTGTTGTTTTACCAAATGAGTAATCATACGCATGTGTTTCACATAGAAGTGATACCTACGAGCATTATTCATGCAATGAATATAAAGGAGGAAGAAAAGCAATCTTCATGCAATGAATAATACTACAATCAATACATTAATATTTGCAATTGTTTCAATTCATTGTTGTCTTTCTTTTCATATGTAAAATATGTGATTGATGAGTCAAGATAAAAGGACTTTCTATATCTAACATATTTTTATTGTCAATCATTTTTCTCACCAAAATGGTCATTTACTAAAATAATATTGTGTCATTCGAAAATCACAAACTAAGGGGTCATCTGAATGCTGGTTAGGAATTATATTATTCATGTATTAAGACTAGCATAATTAGGAGTACTCTGTTTGGTAGCATTTTATTTTGTTATATATAAATTAAGCACACCAAATACGAAGTTTAGTTACTTGTTTGCAATTTTTTCATAACTAATACATGTATAAGTTATGAGGAAATTTATGAATTATTTATTCACGGCACAAGATGTAATAACTAATACATGAATAACTAATATATGGATAACTCAATACAATTAATGGCCTAAAGTCAAAACTTAATAATAAATATCTTAAAAATTTATTTTAAAAAATCCATTTTTACCCCATTTAACTTTAAGTCATAGAGTTACAAATTTATCCTTGTAAGGATTAATTCATTCAAATAAATTTGGCAAACGCGTAACTTTTTTTCCAAATTAGTTATGTGGGATTGCAAACATGTAACTAAACACCGTACTTGGTATGTGGAATCTTTAGCAAATGTAACGCTACCAAACATAGTACTAATTATGTTAATTTTGATATATGAATAATTCCACATTGTAACGAGCATCCAAATGACCCATTAGTTTGTGATTTTCTGATGACACAATATTAATTCAAAAAATGAAAATTTTGGTGAGTTATGATTGACAACAAAAATATGTTAACTATAGAGATCTCTTTTATCTTTATTCATCAATCACATATTTTGCATATGAAAAGACAGACAACAAGAGGTTGAAACAACCACAAGACTTAATGTATTGATTGTAATAGTATCTTGATATATTCCACTAAGAAAAATTCATTAGTTTCTTATGCCTTTTCCTTCCCCTTCATATTAATTGCATGAAGATTACTTGTAGGTATGACTTGTTTGTGAAGCACGTGCTTATCATTATTCATTTGATAAAACAACACAAACTACGTCTTCGTCTCAGACTACTTTTTGAATATTGCTCCAGATTTGCTTCCTTCATTATCACTACCTTAAACAATGTCCGTTAGCGAAACAAGTTACTACAAGAAGCCCCCTTTCTCAAAGCTAGAACATGTTCTTGTAATTGTACAGAGGAACGATAAATTTTGATTCAACAGATATTTTTGATAACTCAAAGGAGTGTTTTTGAGCTTTAACAGTAACGTGATCACATTGTTTCACAATATCTAACATAATACGATAAGCTTAAGTTAGATAGTGGTTGAGCAAATAGTAAGAATTCCCCCTTGTACATAGACCAGTTAAAATACGATATGATTTAGTGATGAACAACAAAACTCACTTACACTAGATGTGTAGCTGCAAATTATGCTACATTTATAACATCCAAATAACTTGAGTCATACGCCCGCTCTTCTAGGGAAGATTCTCAATAATCTTATGAAAATCAACAGATTCAACTGGATTTGATGGATCATGCAGATGCCTGTCAAAAAAAGTGTGATGGTAAATAAACGGCCAAAAACAATAATAAAGGGGACATAACAGTTAAAAAGTAATATCGTCCTCATATCCTATTCTGAAGAGTGTTATTTTGAATTTCAGATTCTGTGGATGTACTCAAACTAAAGATCAGAAATTCCAGTGTACAAACTTCCATAGTCACCGGAGAGTTAAACATGCAAATTGTTGACAAGACACAAGCAAACAACCAAAATCTTTATATCAAGTACGTCTATAAATATTTGCTAGCCTGTTATTTTCTAATGACTGTGACTTAACCAGTCACTTCAAATAGGGTGGTTTCTTTATCAACACAACATTTATTGTTGGCACTAAACAGAAAAGCAGAAAAGGACCAAACAATTTGTCTCAGGTCACACACATTGAGGGTCCAAAACAACAATAAACAATCTACTTCTTACATTTAATTGTTTCTCCGTCAGTATATTCATCGCATTCTTCTTAATCTTAACATCACCAGTGAAATTTGGAACCTCCTAAGAGGCTTCCAAGTAATCCAATGAGACATCAGAAAGTTCCATTATTTTCAAAAAGAAAAGTAATCACAAATTTATTAAACATTTTCATTTTATAAACCCTTAACACATAACCTTGAAGATGCATCCGCCAAGTTTGAAGGTATTGACATGTTTTAAATACTCTTTTAAGAAATCTAGTCGACTTCTAGGGTAAAACAAGAACATATAGAATAACAAACAGAGTAAATGTAGAAAAAGGACTCGTTCACAAAGGATTTGGTGTGACCCAAATTGGATGACAAACATGACTGAGGGAAACACCATCATAATATAGCTGGACATTTCCATCTGCTAATTTAACACCCCCATGTCCAAGCTGCCACCTTAAACTAGAGGTAAGCACCCAAACAATTATTTGTAAAATAAATATGATTGGGCTTGATTCCCCGAAAGCTCTACTAAATCCTAGTTGGCGTAGTTCTGCAAGCATCTAAATCAATCTGGAAAACCAGAAAAATTTTGTCCTATAAGTGTAGGACTTATTCCCTCATCATCAGCTTCAACTTGGACGAGCGTTAGTGGAATCCTTTCACAATCATCTTTGACGCATCTTAAATCAACACCTCATTGCGCAACCACAAATAATGATCCCAGTGATTCTAGGATGTAATACTTACCATCAATCTATGGTTCTATCTGCAGTATGATATGACTTTTACCGGGTTCAAAGCCACCGACATCACAAACTTGGTTGCAACTGCTATAATCGATTGCACAAAAGTTGCCATTGAAATATAACACATCACTGATATGTCCTTTTCAGGTCAGCTTTCTAATCATGAGCCAAAAAAATCTCTTGGTCCCCTTTAACTGAGTAACCGGAAGTTTCCCTCAATGACCATGAGAATGTGATCAGATGCATAGGAAGGATTAGCTGACAGAACTGCTTTACGGATAAAGGTCCAAGGTTCTGAAGTCTTCTAGGGTCGATAATGTTTGGTGTTATTTTGATGTGTTAATAGGATTTGAAAGCTGGAGAAGGAATGTAACAGACTAATTTCACCTTCTCTTTTCCAACTGTGGTAAGCCATCCCATAGACTCCATGCATCATTTTCCCCGGCTCCCAAAATCCTCTTTTACAAAATCATGTCATTACACAGGTTATCATCCTCATCCTTAGCTAGTATTAGTCATGGAACGAACCCTAGGCAGATTACTATTAAAATTGTCCTGGAGGCCATAGAGTGCTAGGATTTGCACACAGTATCAAAATTCAGGTAGTCTTCAATCAAATTTATACGTCTAACAATTAGAACCAAAAGATCACGTTGAATTTCCGATCAATCAAATTTATACGTCTAACAAATGATTTAACAACATTGGGGAAATGATTAGAAAATACCTAATTGATGTGAATCGATCTCCCTACGAACACTGATAAGACGGAGAAGCCCACCGGTATCTTCATTAACCAACTTTTCCGGCAGAGATGGGCGGAGCTCCCCATGAACACTCATAAGAAGCACACTGTTGAGAGTGAAGCAATTGTCACATATTTTCCTTTTACATTTTGGACTTTGATTTTCTAGACTAAATAGTTGATAAAATGCTCAAAATAGTCTTTAATTAATTGGGATTGGATTATTTTAGTCCTTACATAAAAATAAATTATCATTTTAGTCCATATATATTACATTGGCCTTCATTTCCTCATACATTTTGAAGTTAAACTTAATATAAATTTTTTAAGTTTGAAGTTTAAAGTTGTCTTTAAACATATATTTTACTTGGAAAAAATTGGGAAAGAAAATCTCAAAAAATTCAAAAACTAATTTAACTTGAAATATTTGAAAAATCAAATTTCAAAATTTGTTCAAATTTATAATAAAAAATGTTAGTTTAACATATAGACAAACTGATCCATATAGTACTTCATATCTACTATACTAGAGGAAGGAAATGACACGTGACACGCGTCAAATATTATTAAAAATTAAAATGATTAATATATCTTTGTTAAAAAACAGTATATATCAAGATAAATATGTATGTTTATTTTTTATTTTAAATAAAAATAGATAACAATTAATGTCCTAATTAAAATCTAAACTCTCAATTATTTAAGGAGTATAATCATTTGAAAAGCAGTGGAATTTTTTAATCTTTTTCATTTAATTATATATTGTTATAAAATCAAGTTCATAAGAATATAACCATAAAGAGAAGAAGACAAGATATGAAGATGAAGAAGATGACTTTTAATCTTATTCAAGTGTACATCTCAAATGGTGAGTGATATCTCTATTTATAGTGTTGAGATATCACTCTCAAAGGTCACCACATTAATAGATACATAGTTATCTCTTAAGGTTATCATCACTTTGGAATTTATCACCTTGGAAACACTTATACATGAATCTAATTAATTGTTGGATAACTCTAATGGATCATCCACATAAAACAATGCATTTATAACACTTCCTTGGATGTCCATAGATAATGTGTCTCGTTAAAACATTATTAGGAAAAACCCTGTGGGAAAAAAATTCTAGTGAAGGAAAAAGAATACACATATCTTTTGATATGCACTATTTGTTGCCTCATTAAAAACCTTGCCAGGAAAACTCAGTGGGACAAAACCTCGGTCAAGGCAAAAGAGTGCAATGCGTATTATACTCTTCCTGATTAAAACATCACTTAATTTCTTGCGATGTGTCTCCAATCTTGTACACCAGCTTCTCAAATATTGATATTGACAGTGTCATTGTGATCAAATCACATTCAATAAGATGTTGCATCGTTGAACTCATCCTGATATATCATTTTCTGATTTGATGAATATGACGAGGCTTTGAGCTTTGTCGAATACATTATTGAATAGCATTCTATTCGTCATGACCTCTTCCGCGTGGTAAATCGTTGCATCGAATTACGGACTATAAATTTGGCTTACCTACAGGTGAGTGTTAGTGTTGGGTGGTCTTGGCCTTCTCAACCCAAAAGCTAGCTCAAAGGTTGAGGCTTTCCCTCACACTTATAAATTGACCAACAGCCCCTTCCACTTCCGATATGGGATAACCCAACAATCTCCCCCTTCACACATCGGGCCTTGGGCTGGAGAGAGCGACAACCCAGTTTCTCCCGGTGGGCTGAGACTTGTTGACAACCTGGGCTCTGATACCAATGTTGGGTGGTCTTGGGCCTTCTCAACCCAAAAGCTAGCTCAAAGGTTGAGGCTTTCCCTCACACTTATAAATTGACCACCAGCCCCTTCCACTTTCGATGTGGGATAACTTAACAGTTAGTTGGTGTCATCATGACCGGAGATCTCAAAATCGTGATAAGAAAACCAAATAAACTATTAATCTCTCTTTAAAATTAACATGAATGAACATGTAAGAATATTAAATATGAGTGAGATGTATGTCACCCAACAATTTTAAATAATTTCAAAAAAATGGAAATCTTTGAGATATTTATGGGAGGGGTGATGACAATAAAAAAAAAGGCTTTATTAAAGTTAATATAACAAATCAAGAAGGAGAAGAAAGAAAAAGAATACATATATCTTTTGGAAAAAGATCATTAATTTATTTATTATTGACCAAGAATTTTTATCAAAATAAAAACACAGTAATTAGATACTAAACCAATTTACACATGTATAATAAAAATGAAGTCTTACCCTCAAACCACTATCAGTATTCTTGAGCCAATAGCTTGACTCTTATTGTTTTAAAGGACAAAGTCAAAAAGAAATTAAAAAACTTTAGTTACAAAAAATTGTTATAGTAAATAGTTTAATATGTTATCAACATGATTGAACTTAGGCTCCAATTGATAGAGTGTGGGGTATTGAGATCCGATAAATCAAGGACATGATGCATGAGTCTATTATATATGTCATGATCATGAGATCAGAATTCAGTCAAGTGAAAATCATAACTCGATCACATAAGAGTGCTAATAAACCTACTTCAAGATAGGGAGGATGTTTGTTGCATTCACAACTGATGGTATTCATTCCAAATAAAAAAAATGAAGTTTTCCATGGACTTTGGACTTACACTCTAGAGGTAAAGAGGTTGTTGGTTGAAATATGCCAAAGAGCTCCCTCAGACCCCAGTTTCATGTTGAGATTTGTAGCTTTAGAAGCATAATCATTTTAATCTCATTACGTCGATTGACTATGTTGCAAGAGAGATATGCCCTGGTATATAACTATCTTCAAGGTGATAATTATATGTTAGTACATATATGTCTCACTTGTAAAATAGTCAATCAATGTATTGAGATCGGAAAAACATATACTTCTATGGTTACAAATTTAATTTCATCATGAAATTAGGGCATTCGATATATTTAATTTCAATAATTAAAAAAAAACTATTTATTTGTTAGTACATGTCAGTATAAGTCCAAAGAAAATTGTTCATATTCTTCATTTTCGATACTACTCATATTTTTACGACATGGGTGTGGAATTCCTACCAAATCTGGTCATAAAACAATTTTGTTAAAATAATCAATGTAAAAGTAACCTTTTCTCTAAACATGATTAGAAATGACCTTAACCACTTTCACACCACATATAAATTTAAAACAAAAATATGAAAAATCAAAGAAAGTCCTATACATTTCATAATTAATATGACACATAACATTTCAGACTAGAAAAGAATTATTCAAAAAGAGTAAAAGAATCAAAGATAATTAGTCATAGATTAAATTAAATTCTATAAGACGGAATTGAAAACTTATATAGATTTTAGAACAAAAGGTTTAAATATGATAAAGAACATTTAAAATTTTGTTTTGGTAGGAAAATGAATTAACTTTTTTTGATTAACTAAATTTTAGTTATTAATTATTTTTCTCAGTTGTTTGGATGCATATTCATTTTGTTCAACGAATAAAAATCCTACAACAAGAATATCTAATTTAGTCTGATTGACTCAAAAATTTGATTTTTTTACAATATGTTCTCATATATGTATATATATATATATATTATATCACCCATTTCTTCGTTTTTACTAACGTAGAACTCATACTATGCCGAATTTGATGTTTAAAGAAGTAGGTGATTGTTAACCACCAAAGTCTAGTTGATGTTTACATATGTAACTTAACCTATTCTATTTATATTAGAGATTTTGACTATGTCGTCATCTATCTGTTATCGGGAATGAGTCTTTTGTCCTCTGGTATCGGGCATTCGGAATCAGTATCATTCATTGACAATTTCTCTCTTGTGCCATTAGCGAATCCCTTTAGAGGAGTCGCCCGGTCATCCCTTGCAATGAAATTGAAAAATCTTTCACGCAATAGCGCGTGTTTGAAGTCCTACTAAGCTAAAGAAGCAGATGAAATATCGGGTCTTGGAGAAGAATAAGATCACAGAGCACAGCAAACCGCTATACCATGTGCGCGTGATTTTGCTCGCCTATCATGAGTTTGACTTGCGCTCTAAAGCTGTCTTTTTGAGGAAGACCGGAGAGAACCTTTTTGACATTCTTGTGGATAAAGAAGTCGGTGAAGCCTTTTCTTATGTTGTTTAAGACCCCTTATCGGGAAACTCTGGCAAGGTATATTATTTCTTTTTCTCAGTGGGTACAGGCTTCATCGAAAGGCTCTCCGCCTCGTGGTATTATTGTGTTCGCTTGCAAACAACACTTCTACTCTCGCCTATTCCTTTCCGTTAACTATTGAGATATATCACAATTTGCATTACCTTCCTAGCTAGAAAGCATTCCTTGATTGACTCAAAAAATTGATCTTTTTTACAATATGTTATATATATATATATATATATATATATGATAACTATTACTAGCCAATCACAATATCTAAATCACAATTTAAACCCTAATTATTTAATATAGAGGGCGTAAGAAATACAATAGAAAATATATTTTGATTGTACATTATAAGTGTACTTATATAGAAAATATTTGGGTTATCATTTAAAACCTTAATGGGCCTTAAAAGACCCTTTATTAGTGGAACTCAAGTTTTCTATTATTGATGTCAACGATGAAAAAATGATAAACTTTTTAAATTATATGAAGTTTCAATAATTAATCAACATATTCTATATCCCAAGTATTTACACACACACTTAATCAGAACATACTTATCCTTAATGTCTAAAATGATACTTCACTCATTTAAAATAGATGATGGATAGCTGTCAAGCACGCCCAACATGAAAAATGAGACCAGTTTAATATTGAGACACTTATTTTTTATTACTTATCTTAGATAGTTTTAGTTGAAGTTTTTGTAGACAAGTCAAACGAAATATAATTCTAATTAACATAGGTAGTCTAATCCTAGTGAAACTCTAATTCTTCAGCAGTGTTGTAACTCGCCAGTCAGCTTCGTTGGACATGTTCCTTTGACATGTTCCAATTCTCAGCTTCCTTCTTCATCAACACTTGCTGTAGACAAGTCGGTCAACTGCGTTGGACCTGTTACTTTGACATATTTCAATCGTCAGTTTCCTTCTTCTTCAACAGTTTTACTATAATGACTTTCGAATTTTAGAATTGTAATAGTCCTGACTTCCACTTATATTTTTCTATTTATCCTTTGAGAACTTAACTATTTTGTTATACTTCTATATTTTTGTTTAGATACTTGATGATTACATGAGTTTGATGCTAAGTTATGATTTTTGACTGAAATGTCATACGCTAGCCCATTCAAATAGGCTTTAAATCTCTTTCATTGTTATTTTTTATTAGAAAAACGATTTTTGTAGTAGAAGTACGGAAAATAAGTAACTTACTAACTATAGTATAGTATAAGGGCAACTTTCACATATAGCAAATAAAAAATTCATATTTGTATGCTATAGCAAAGTTTGCATAATTGCGCTCCATAGCAAACATAGAAACTGTATAATTCGCTATACATATACAATTGAAGCGAATTGTATAAAACGAGAAAGAGAAAGACACTTGGGCAGAGAATTGTATAAAAATGAAGTTTATAAACCGAATTGTATGATTATAAGTGTATAGAACGATTATATACAATTTGAATTTGTATAAAATGAGAAAGAGAGAAAGGCAAAAGATACTTGGGCAGGGAATATACAATTGAATCGAATTATATAAAACGAGAAAGAGAGAAATTAGATACGATTTGAATTTGTATAAAACGAGAAAGAGAGAAAGGCAAAAGAAACTGGGCAGGGGAGTATTTTTATTGTATAATTATAAGTGTATAGGACGAAAATATATGTACTTGCATGTATATATACAATTTTCTCATGCTTTATACAAACAGAAACGCAATTTATACATTTCGCTTCTGTTTGTATAAGTGAGAAAGGTGAGGGTGGCGAGCGAGATTTGGGAGAGTGGCGAGCGAGATCTGGAAGAGGGGAACAAAAATATATGTATTTATACAATTTCCTCTGCTTTATACAAATAGAAACAATTTTTATACACTTGTGTTTGTATAAAAAGTGAGGAAGCGAGCGAGAGATTGGAGGAGAGTGGCGAGCGAGATTTTTGGGAGAGAGGGGACTGACAAATTTTGGCACACGTTTGCTATGGAGCACAATTAAATCAAACCCTAGCTACTCCATTTATTTTAGGTTATTAGTTTGCTATTATATACAATTATCCCATAATATAATTATACACTATTTAATACAAAATATTAAAATAAGACTTATAGTAAAGCCATGAGAAAATTATTATCTGAAAATAAATTATTTAAAGTGTACTTTTTCACTAGATTTAATTTTACATATACATTAATATAGTGTAAATTCACAATCTTAATTATGAAATTATTTATGTAAAATCAAACATTTGGTCATTAATTTAGAATGTAATGTCAAAATTATTTTTATGGAAGAAAATATAATATTATTAAGACTAGTTTATCATTATACTAACTAATGAAACAATAGTTGATCCACAATACTATACAAGTTTATGACATGTCTACTGTAAATAAAAAATTATTCTTATCGAAGAATATATCTATTTATTAATTTACGATCTTCTAGATAGATAATTGTATGACATGTTTATCATCTTTTCAAGATTCATTCTTATCCTACAAGATATCTATTTATTATTTACGATCTTCTATATAGACAAATTATTTTCTGACATACTTATCACGTGTTATAAAATTATTCTTATCCTAAAAGATATTTCATTATTGATCCACAATTTTTTTAAATAGATAAATTATGACACATCTTCAAGAATCATTCTTATCCTAAATGATATTTAATTACTTATTCTGAATTTAGTATACCAATTAATAAGCCCAAAATCACATATTACTATAAAAGCTAATCATGCTTTCTTTCTTTAATCAAACCTTTGAAGTATATTGGTGCAATCACATGTATTCCAGAAATTGGAAAAGAAGATTTTGATGCTGATTACATTTTCTCATTTATCTGTTGTTGAATTTTCTCTAAAACGAGACTTAAATTTTTTATTTGTTTGGAAATGTATGTTTTGATTAATAATTTTTGTTTTATGAGATAAAATAATGTAATATATTTTTTGGATATAAATGTATTTTTTGAAAAATTATTATATTTGATATCTTAAAGTCATTTATACGAGCCAAATATTCAACTATTGAGAAATGAGGAGATGTGGTCATTGCATCATATTGGTTCTACCACTGTATTTCAAAAATTAAAAAGAAGATTTTGATAATGCAGGTAAGGAATTTGTTTTAAATCCTACTTTAGAAAATGTGGAAGAATTTCACAAAAATATGTTTCTTCAATTATGAGTCGAAGAAATTTCTTCACATTAATTTTTATGCAAGGTTTCAAAACAATTTTCTTCCATGCATCATCAATATTTTTTTAAAAAAATTTGGAGAACTTTAGCAGTATTAATATGATGCAACACCTACATTTTCTCATTTCTTAGTTGTTAAATTTTGTCTACAGCGAGACTCAAATCCTTCATTTGTTTGAAAATACATGTATTAATAAACAATCTTTAATTTTATGAGATTAAAAACTTAATATATTTTTTGGATATATTTTTCTTTTGATAATTATTATATTCGATATCTTAAAGTAGGGTGTGTAAAAATTGAACCGACCGATAAATCGAATCGAGAAAAAATGTTATTGGGTTGTTGTTATTGGGTAATTGTGTTATTGGGTTTTTAATGGGTTTATAAAAAAAAGTTATTGGGTTATTGATTTGGTATCGGGTTTTACTATTGGGTTATTGGGTAAATCGATAACCCAATAAGATAGTAATAATTTACTATTTACCCTCCCTAATAATTAAATATTAATATTTTAATATATAACTAGACACTATAACTCTATCAAATTATTAATACTCTATCTACTGCACACTAGGCCGCTTTACTAGTTTTTATTGTTTACTAAAACACTAAAAACTAATGTAAGGGTTCGCAATTGTAGCTTTCGATTTTAGTTTTAGTTTTAGTTTTAGTCTTGTTGGACTATTTGATTTTAGTTTTAGTTTGTAATTGTAGGTTGTAGCATTTGCAAGTTTGTAAAGGTCCGTAATTAGATTAACACAAAAAATCTCATACTATGTTTTGGCAGTGACATGTAATTATAACCTTCGTACTATATTTAGATCAGTAAGAAGTCATATAATATTTACGGATATTTTTCTTATTGGGTAAATCGAAAATCGAACCGATAACTATCAAAAATCGATAAACTGAAAACCGATAAAGAATATCTTATTGGTTTGTTATCGGGCTAGCTTATGTAAAAATAAAAACTGATAAATCGAACCAATAATACATAAAACCGAACCGAATCGACCGATGCGCACCCCTATCTTAAAGTCATTTATGTGAATTGCGAGCCAAATATTTAACTGTTGAGTAATGAGGAGATGTGGTCATTGCATCATATTGGTTCTATCAATGTATTCCAAAAATTAAAAAAGAAGATTGATAATGCAAGTAAAGAATTTGATTTGAATCCTACTTCAAATAATGTGGAAGAATTTCAGAAAAATATGTTTCTTCAATTATTAGTCAAAGAAATTCCTTCACATTAATTTTTATGCTAGGTTTCAAAATAATTTTCTTCCATGCATCATCAATATTTTTTTTTTTTAATTTTTGGAGAACTTTAGCAGTATTAATATGATGCAACACCTATATTTTCTCATTTCTCATTTATTGAATCTTCTCTACAGCGAGACTTAAATTCTTTATTTGTTTGAAAATGCATGCTTTAATAAATAATCTTTTATTTTATGAGATTAAAAACTTTATATATAATTTTTTGGATACTACTAAAAAAAATTAAAAATTATTATTTTTGATATTTTAAAGTCATTTGTATGAGCCAAATATTCAACTATTGAGAAATGAGGAAATATGGTCATTGCATCATTTGGTGCTATCAATGTATTTCAAAAATTGGAAAAGAAGATTTTGGTAACGCATGTAAGAAACTTATTTTACAATTTAAGCAGAATATGTGTCTTTAGTCATTCCACATTAATTTATGCAAAGGTTTCAAAATAATTTTCTTTCATGCATCATCGATATCTTCTTCTTTTAAAAAAATAAATAAATTTTGGAGAACATTAGCATTATCAATATGATGCAACGATTACATTTTCTCATTTCTCAGTTGTTGAATTTTCTCTACAGCGAGACTTAAACTCTTTATTTGTTTGAAAATGCATTTTTCAATAAATAATCTTTTGTTTTATGAGATTAAGAAATTAAATATATTTTTCGAATATTTCTCAAAAAAATTAAAAATTATTATTATCAATATTTTAAAGTTATTTGTGCGAGTCGAATATTCAACTATTAAGAAATGAAGAAATGTGGTCATTGCATCATATTGATGCTATCAATGTATTAAAAAAAAGAAGAGAAGATTTTGATAATGCATGTAAGGAATTTGTTTTGAATCCTACATAAAAAATGTGAAAGAATTTCAAAAGAATATATTTCTACAATCATTAGCTGAAGAAATTCTTCCACATTGCAAGGTTTCAAAAGAATATTCTTCCATGCATCATCGATATCCTTTGAATTTTTTTAATATTTGGAGAACTTTAGTAGTATCAATATGATGTAGCAATTATATTTTCTCATTTTTCAGTTGTTTAATTTTCTCTATAACGAAACTTAAATCTTTTATTTGTTTGGAAATGCATGTTTCAATAAATAGTCTTTATTTTTTAAGATTAAAAAAACTTAATATTTACTAGATATTTCTCAAAAAAAAATAAACCTTTTGATTTATTTTTTAAAGAATTATTATTTTCGGCCAATTTATTAAGGTGTTTAGTTGGAGTAAGCATATGCTTTGTTTTGTTGGTATTTCTCTATCACACTTACATTATGGTGGGGAGCTGTCCTAATCATTGGCCCAACTGACACTAATTTATTTCTTTATCATGCTAAATATTATGATATACTATCATGGATCGTCATCAAAATTAATTTTTATTTTATTTTTTGCTTGGTATTCAAAGCTCGTATTGGAGTCCTGGTTAAATTTGAATTACCACAGCAGGACTCATTCGATGGTCGCACTTTAAAGAGAATTTTCTTCATATTTAAGACTTAAATTTGAGATCTTTAATTAAAGATGAATTAATCCCACGACTCAACCATAACTAATATTAGCATCATAGGTCATTCAATAATATCAAAATAAAGGTTACAAAATTTTTGGTAGAAGTAAATTGTTGAATATAGAAAACAATATGAAATGTTTTCTGGTACATACTAAAACTGAAATAGCTTAGATCAATTGCCAACAATATAATATAATAGTGACTAGAAAATTACACAAGTCACTTTCATTCTTGCTGTATATGATTGGACTTCAAACATTGTTTCCAATGTTTCAATAACCTGCACCAAAGAATAAAAATTTATATAGTATATTTTTTTACTTGTATATAAATTTCTGATAAGTTACCTATAATTTGAAATTAAGTTCTTTTACTTTTGGTAATTTGTAACAACAATCTCGTTTAACTTTAACTTTTTGTATCTCCTCATCCCATCACAATTTTGCTTCTTTCATATCATCAATATAATTTTGATCAACTTTCACATACAGCAAATACAAAAATTATATTTGTATGTTATAACTATAAATATAGTTTGCATAATTGCGATCCAGAATAAAATAAATATGTATATTTCGCTATACATATACAAATGAAAGTTATGGTTATTCTCCAATTGTATAATTTGTTTTGGTATACGTATACAAAAAAAATCAAGTGTATAATATGTTTTGCATAAAGCGAGAAAGAGAGAAAGACAAAAGAAAATTGGTAGGAAAAGATCGTATTTGTATAATCATAAGTGTATAGGACGAAAATATATGCATTTGTATTTGTATATACAGTTTTCTCTCGCTTATATACAAACACAAACACAAACACAATGTATACATTTGTGTTTGTATAAAGTGAGAGAGGTGAGTGAGAGTGGCGTGCGAGATTTGGGAGAGGGGAGATAGGGGAACGAAAATATATGTATATATACAATTTTCTCTTGCTTTATACAAACACAAATGTATATTTTATACATTTGTGTTTGTATAAAGGCGAGAGAAGGCGAGCGAGACTGACAACGTAACACGAGAGTGGCGAGCGAAATTCCACCAAGGAGAGAGGCAAAAATAATAACAGTTTGCTATTTGATACAATTAAATCAAACTATATTTATACCATTTAATTTAAATTAATAATTTATTATTATATATAATTTTTCCTATAATTTTAACTACCTAATAAAATTTCACCTCGTGTTAAGTTACAAATATCAATACTTTTAAGAATATTGATCTGCTTGAAGTAGTATTCATTTAGAGAGAAACATTAGAAACAATTGGATGTTAAACTTCAGGGTTAAATATTTTAGACCATTCAAATACCTTTTAAGCTTATATTGTGATGTAATAATTAAATAGTATCGGTCTATTCCATTGTTTTAATCCCTTTCAACTAAAGTTAGTTGTAGCTTTACATGAATGAAAACAAAATTAATAAGAATAAGTGAATGGTTTAAAGATTAACATTAACCAACCACTATTTCGTTCGTAATTGTTTTCTTTTTTTCGTTAATTTTGACTAAATATGCATCAATTTTATAAATATTAAGGATGATTAATGCTTTATGTCAGGGGCGAAGCTCCAGGTATGAAATGGTGGTCAAGGCCATTCTTATTAGGCATGTACTCCAAGCCCTCAATTGTTCATACTTTAGCTGCCACTCACCTCCTAAGGGTTCAATAGATTTGATTGAAACATTCATTGCTAGATTTTTTTGGTCTGGAAATGAAAATGGTGGGAAACATCATTGAATTTCTTGGTACAACCTTTGTTTCTCTATGAGGAAGGGGGATCTAACTTCAAAAATTTATCGGATACTTGCAAAGCTTTCACTGCAAAGCAGTGGTGGAAATTGAGGACTTCAAATTCTATATGGGCTCAGTTTATGAAAGTTAAATACTTCAATAATGAGCACCCCATCAATATTACTTGGAAACCTGGTCAATCACATAGCTTAAAAGCAATGTGCAAGATTAAGGATTCCACAGAGGAATTCATCAAATGGAAAATAAAAGGAGGAAATTGCAATTTTTGGTATGATAATTGGTCAGTTCATGGACCTTTATATCGTACAATTGATGAAGAGTTTATTCACCAAAATATTATGATTAACGAGATCTATAAAGATGGACAGTGGGATTGGAGTTGACTAATAAACCAACCCTCAATGTCTATCAAGAGCTCCATCGATAACCTTTCTCTTGAGCTTATTCACAATAGGGAAGATATCCCTATCTGGACACTGTCTAAGACGGGAAATTTTTCTGTTTCCTCTGCGTGGAAGCTCTTGAGACAAAAGAGAATAAAATCTCATTTTGAATCTAATATTTGGCAAAAAGAAGTGTCGTATAAGATGTCATTCAACACATGGAGAGCCATTCACAATAGACTTTCCATAGATGATAAGGTTTCTAAATTTGGCATTAACATTGATACTAATTGTAGTTGTTGTACGATTGCAGGTATGACACCAACCAGGGAGAATGTTGGACATTTGTTTATAGTGGAGAATTTGCACAAACAACGTGGCAAAGGTTTGCAGGATGGTTAGGCATCAGATATAGAAGCAGAACTCTAAGAAGTTTTTCAATCGAATGTTGGAATTTCAAGGCCAAAAATTCTGTGGCTGCTTATATCCTTAAGATTATGCCACCCATAGTGATATGGGAGCTATGGAGATCCAGGTGCTGCTCCAAATATGATTCAGAAAAGCCTTCCATCAACAGATCCAACATTCTAACCACTTTCAACATTTGTCAACTTATCAAAACTAGATTCAAAAGCATCCCAAGTGAAAGTTGGGAAGATATTTTGTTTGATTTTTGATAAAAATATGGTTGAGAAGATCGTCACAGTGATCGAGTGGATTAAACCCTCTTCCCATGTTCTTAAATTAAGCACCGATGGATCTTGCATTAATGGAACTTGTGGTGGGGGAGATGTTCTTAGGGATTACCAAGGAAGAGTCATCATGGCCTTCAGCTTGCCCATAGGCCATGGAACCAACAACCAAGCTGAAGCTGTCGCTCTCCTTTTTGGTTTGAAATGGTGCATAGTTCATGACTTCAGTTCTATCATTGTTGAGGTAGACTCTTTATTGCTGCTGAATTGCACCATCGATGTCTGGGCAATCCCTTGGAGAATCGAAGACACGGTCAAAGTGATAAAGAATCTGGTAGGCATACATGATATTCCTATCCAACATTGCTTCAGGGAAACTAATAAAGTTGCTGACAAATTAGCTTTCCTAAGTCACTCCCTTACTCATATACATGTCTACTCTCACTTCAACACCATCCCTAGAATAGTGAAAGGAATTCTCAACTTAGATAGGTGGGAATATCCTTCCTTTAGAGTCATAAAGCGTAAAGCAAATACTTTGAGCTTTGATCCCCCTTGAACCCTCTAATTGTGTTGGTGATTGTTTAGCTTAGATTTTTGTGTTATCATGTGTTTGGTTTGGCTATGTAACCAAACTCTCAAGAAGGTATGGTTTAGCCCTGCTTCTTCAATGTAATCTCTTTCTCAATGAAAAAAAAAGTGAGGTCTGGTAAAAAAAAAAGAAAAGAATACAAATAGTAAAGAACCCACTTTTTAGAAAAAAATAAAAAAAGAAATGGTGGTCAACCGAACACTCTTTATCGAAAAATTATACCATATATATAGGTAAATTTACTGTCTAAAATGGATGTATGATTAATTGAACATCCTAAGATACGACAAAGGCCACTGATTTGGTGGTTAGTGTGTTCATTTATGAGTAAGAGGTTTGTGGTGCGATGCGTTTTTTTAAAACACTCTTTTCATTTAGCGTATTATTAAACACACTCTTTTCATTTATGTGTAAGAGGTTTGTGGTTCGATCCTCACTTGCAACATTTTTTAAACACACACTCTTTTTAAACAAAAAAAATAAAAATAGATCCTCACTTGCCACTTTTTTTTAACACAATCTTTTTTTAAACCAAAATAAATAAATAAAGAAATAGCTCACCCCGTATCTTCTTTATATTTCTAGCCTTAAATTGATTAATCTAATAACTAAAATTTTATTATTTTCTATATATTTTTGATCTGTGTTAAGTGAATTATTAGGTATACACATTCTCAATAATTTTTTTTAAAAGATAAATTTAAAGATTATTATCCACCATTATACTTTTTATTATTTCTAAACTTTTTTTAGAAAATGTAAAATAGTTAAGAATCTTACTAAAACAAAAGGTAAATATGAAAAAAAGTTTCGATAATTCTCTCGAACTTTGAAACATTGAGATATTTGAATCACGAAAAAACTCTCAATAATACATTTAATATGAACTAGAGGGAGTATATTCAACTAGTAGCTAAAATTGTTTTTGTTGACTTTTGTCCATTAGTTTTGATTTATACTATTGATAGTTGTTATAATTTTAAGTTTTCGTATGATTTAGTTATTAAGTGATGTGTAATTTATTTTTTAAATATGGGTGCACTAAAGCATTAGTATACAAAATGTTTGGCACCCGCTTCGCTAAAAAAATTAACGACTCTTTTAAAATTTGAACACCCTTGACGAAATTTTTGACTGCGCCATTACTTTATGTCATGAACTATTACATGTCTTTCTTCTTTTGTCGGAATGAATGTTTTAATCATCAATAAATTTTTTAATGGACTGTCATTTTGCCTTATAGAAAAAACGTAGATGACTCGGATTAATTAAGGGTGTGTTTGGTATGAAGGAAAATATTTTCGAAAAATATTTTCCAATTTTTTCATGTTTGGTTGGGCTATAGGTTTTGAAAAATATTTTTTCAAATCAACTCATGTTGCTCAAATCTAAAAACAATGATTTCCCTTTAAAACTTAAAAAAAGCATTTTCCAAACTCTCTTTCAATTTTAAATTATAATTTTTTATTTTTGAAAAAATCAACTTATTTTGCCCCCCCCCCCCCAAAACCCCCCCATAAAAAAATTACCGCTTGTTTTTAAAAAATGTTTTTAACTTCAATTCTTTACCGCACCCTCATCCTTACCCCAACCCCCTACAACCCCACTCTGCCCCCCCCCCCCCCAAAAAAAAAATGGGAAAAGGGTCAAAAATACCCTCCAACTTTGATTTATTGTTTAAATTTATCCTTGCCATTAAAATAAAGTTAATTTTACCCCTCGCCGTTAAAATAAAGTTAATTTTACCCCTCCTGTTACTAATTTCACCAAATTTACCCCTCATTAGACGGATTGATCCAAAATTGACCCGAATTTACCTTTTGACATATTTAATGGAGATTTGGGAGAATGGGTAAATGGATATAGGAGATTTGGAAGAATGGGGTCTGATTATTTTAAATGATCGGGTTAATAGATTAAAATAAGAAATAAGTTTTATTTTTAACTTTATTTTAACGACGAGGAATAAAATAAAAAAACTACTTATTTTCCAAAAAAATATTTTCCATCAAAAATATTTTCTTCCAACCAGACACACCCTAAGTCTTGTGTCTGTCGGTCCTTTCCCACCATAAAACAGTACAAAATTTATCTTTCTTTTAAGTTTAAAATTTAGCCAATTTACCGCTTCCAGCAAAAAAATATAAAAAAAAGTCAACTCCAAATTAGTTGAGATTTTAGTACTACAAAACATATGTAAAACTGTGCGTTAACCTATTAGTACTATTATTTAACTAACGATTTTATATAATGCCATGTGCATGTATAGTAGTAAACATATAAAAAATGGTCCTACAACACAATGAGAACATGCCCATATTTTCTGCCACCGCTATCACACTATTAATTAATTAATTATTATCTATGTCATTTCACACTCTTTAATTATTATATTCTTTTTTTACACAAAACAAAATAAGGAAAAGAAAAAAAAAGGAAATACACACATTCTTGTAAAATTATGTCTGTATGTGGGCTAGTATCCCAAATATCAAGAACTAGTTTAAAGTCCAACCAATATCCTTCACATTCCAGCAAATTGTCTTACATACATGATACACCTCGTTTCGATTTATATGATGTAGGATTTATATTCAAGTTTAATTTTATATAAATTAATTTATTTGTTTTGATTAATATAATATAAGACTATAATTTTATACAAATTATTTCATTTATTTTGAAATATGTGATATAATTTCATACGATTAGAATTTAATAATTTTTTTTAACATTTGTAATTTGAGTAAATCACAAATTTTATTAAAAATGTATTAATATTAAATTATTATTCAATAAAAATTATCGTTTTCTTTCTAACTGACTAAAAGAAATATTTTGTTTTCAAATTATTTTTACACTTCAAGTAATAAAGTTAGAACTCCCAATTTTTTTATTTTTTTATTTTAAAAAGAAAAAGTTCCACTCATTATTTCAATTTATTAAGTACTAAATTTATGTCAAATAATGCAATTTCTAAATGATTGGTGTTTACATCTGTATGAAACTATATATACGAAAAAACAAATGTCAGTAATTAATACATATTACATGGTTCTAAAATAAGCTTCATTTTAATTCTTTTTACGTTTATTAAAAAAATAATAAATATGAAATATAGTTTACCAAGTTATTTCTATTTATTGGATTTGTTAACAACTAATATTATTAAGAAGAGATATTTTTTTTAAAAATAAGGTATATTGATACTTATTTAAGAAAATTTTTTTTAAGCGATATTTGTTTTGAGACGGAGAAAGTATCCAATATTTAAGCTGTGTATTCTTTTTTGAAACAATATTAATAAATAGCATATTTGACAAGACACAATTTATGTTTGATCAGTAAATCTTATAAACACTTCTAGACAATTAGTGTTTGATAAAAAAAATAATTTAAAATATAGTTCTAAGTATATTTTTACTTTTAGGGAAAAACTATACATTTAACTTCTAATAGCTATATTTTTCAGAAAAATTATTTTCATCAGAAAGCTTGATCAAACATTTTACTTTTTTAAAATAACTTTTTTTACCTCTATCAAATAAATTATAAGTAAATTAATCACTTAAATTCCTATAGAAAAACATTAAATTTGGAAATTAAGAGGATATATATCTAATGAATTCTTCCTAGATTTTCCTACAATACTCATTTGTGACTGTTTAATCATCAATGTTAAATTGCAAAAATCATTTAACTGTTATTACCTCAGTATATTTTTACTTTTTTTTTTGAAGTTAAATTTATACTATTAGACATGGTCTAGTGATTTTATATTTTATTTATAATAAATCTAATAGATCCTTAATAAAAATAGAACAAGCGGGAGACTAGATCTTAATTTATCAATTTATTTATTTATTATATTAAAAATATATTTCTACTTTAATATATTTAAACATTTATAAATTTTACCTTTAACATGATTTAATTATTCTTCTAATTATATTTCAAAATCTAAAGTAATATGTATTAATGACAAAATATTCATGTAAATTATATATTAAAGGCCAAAGTAAAAATGAACAAAAGAAAGGAACCAATGTTTTTACTAATATCATTTACAAACTTTACATAAATAAATTCCAATAATTATTTTTCCTGTTAAAATATAAATTAGGTCAGTATTATTTTATTTCCAATTCCAAAAGAAAAAGTCAGAAATTTGAAAAGCAAAAAGGAAAAAAAGGAAAGAGAAGTACATACTCCTATATTCTCTTCTCTCTTTACTCGTCTCTCCCAAAATCTTAAGTAGAAATTACAGACCTTTTCTCTCTCTAACAATGGCGTCTCTCTTCAGAGACCGTACTTTAGGCTATTCCCGGCGAGACTCCACCACCGCCGCCGCCGCCGCCGCCGCCGTGTCCACCATGTCTTTGGGCAGTGGCGCCACCAGTAGCTCTCGCTTCTCAACTTCCAGCTCTGCTTTAACTCCACTTCCATCACCATTCCCTGACCTTACTCCGTCACTATCCACTACTGACCTCCGTGAAACTGCTTACGAGATCTTTGTAGCTTCTTGCCGGACTTCCACCGGAAAAGCCTTAACCTACATTCCCTCTAATTCCTCCGATCGATCTCCGTCACCGTCACCATCAGCGTCGAATTCCAATTCGTCTTCACCTTCTATGCAAAGATCTCTTACTTCTACTGCTGCTTCTAAAATGAAGAAAGCTTTGGGCCTTCGATCTAGCTCCAGTTCGGGAATTAAGCGGACTGAGGGTAGCCCGGGCTCTGGTGGAAAGCCCAAGAAGCCTGTAACCATAGGGGAGCTTATGAGGATCCAAATGAAGGTTTCTGAGAATTTTGATTCGAGAATTCGTAGAGCTCTTTTGAGAATTACTGCTGGCCAGGTAGCTTAATTAGAGCTAATGTGTAGTCCCTTTGCTCTATTTAGTGTATATTCTTTATAAAGCTTGAATTTTCACGTGGAGTTGCATCTTACAAATTTACTATCTGACTGAATTATCACTGGTTTATGCATTTTTGTGGGTTTTTCTGGTAAATGAATGGTAATTCTCTGTAAAGTTTGCATTTTTGTTGGTGGGTTGGATTTTACATGTTTGATCTGTTAGGGAATTAACACTAAATTTTTTCCATTTTATATGCTTTTTGGGCATATTAACGTTAATTGTTGATAAACTCTTCATCTTGTGGTGAGTTGCAATTTACAAGTTCGATCTGTTAGGAAAATTGGTCAATTTATGTCATTAACGGCAATTTTGTTTCTGCCTTTAAGAACAGCAATATTATTCAGGTTGGGGTGAATTCCGAGCACCATTTCTGTCCTTGTGGTACCAATTTGCTGGGGTTAGAGCTTTTGACCAGACTGAGGAAATTTTTCGGGGAGTTTTTGCTGGAGGATATTGGATTAAATGAATCCAAGCAGTTCTTTCTTAGAGTTGAACGTCCCTTTTATACACAACTTAGAGCCTCCTTTCCTTTTTGGACTTGTGTATGGGTACTATCCACTATAGATATGGGTATGTTTTGATCAGTATTTTTTGGGGTATTAGAATTATGGGATCAAATCACCCACGGTTATGTTATACCCATTTGACATGGGCATATTAGGTGAATAATGTGTCCATTAAATAGTCCTTTATTATTCCTTAAAGGTAGCTATCAAAAAAAAAAATCCTTCCTTAGAGATTGACTTGTAATGTATTTTTTTTTGAGCCAGATTTCGACTATTTATTGCATTAGCAGTATCCTCATTAACAATATTATTATATTGATTTCGTGAGGTGATATTATCCTCCAATCTGTGCTTCTGTGACTGAATTTAGCAGGATGTGTGGAGTTCAGCTGTATCATTTGTCTGATGATGGACCTGCTAAATGCAGCTAAGGCCTAAATGTAGTGACTAACCTTGAGCATTATTCTTTAATGGATTTTTCTGCTCTCTTTTTATGTCATTTTTGTTGAATATTCATCATGTTTGTCTTTTACTGTAGAGTTTTTGTTTTTACCCCTTTGTCCTGTTTGCTCTATGAATCTTGTATTCACAGACATTTTTTCCATGAGTGAAACAAAAATCAGTCTTTCTGTTGCTACACTAATCAGTTCGATTAAAAGTATTGACTTTATTTCTACACTGTTCTTTTCAACCAAATTTTCATGTACATTTTACGCACTTCCTCATGAGCATCACTGATTTGTTAATGCTTATTGAATGGTTAATTTTAATACAATTTTCTGGAACAAGTCATGTTTTAATGTGCACAATACAGGTTGGGAGAAGAATCGAGTCAACTGTTCTCCCCTTGGAGCTCTTACAACAGTTCAAAGCTGCAGATTTTACTGATCAGAGAGAATATGATGCCTGGCAGAAAAGAAATCTAAAAGTTCTCGAAGCTGGACTTCTTTTACATCCACACATGCCACTGGATAAGTCGAATACTGCTGCGCAGAGGCTGCGGCAAATTATTCAAGCTGCCTTAGATCGTCCGATAGAAACGGGAAGAAACAATGAGTCGATGCAAGTTCTCCGAACAGCTGTAATGGCTCTTGCTAATAGGTCATCTGATGGATCAGTTTTTGATTCATGCCACTGGGCTGACGGTTTGCCTTTGAATCTTAGACTCTATGAGATACTTCTGGAGGCATGCTTTGATATAAATGACGAAGCGTCTATCATAGAGGAAGTTGATGAACTTATGGACCTCATAAAGAAAACTTGGGGAATTCTCGGACTTAATCAAATGCTTCACAATATTTGCTTTTCATGGGTTTTATTTAATCGTTATGTCGCGACTGGTCAAATTGAGAACGATCTGTTAGTCGCTGCTGATAGTCAGCTAGCTGAAGTCGCTAAAGATGCAAAGACCACTAAAGATCCTGGATATGCTAAGATCCTAAATTCTACATTAACAGCAATGTTGGGATGGGCTGAGAAAAGGCTTCTTGCATACCATGACACTTTTGATGCTGGGAATATTGAATCAATGCCAACCATTGTATCTATAGGGGTATCTGCAGCAAGAATTCTTGTTGAAGATATTTCTAATGAGTACCGGCGGCGGCGTAAGGGCGAAGTTGATGTGGCTCGTAGTAGAATTGACACTTACATCAGGTCATCACTTCGCACTGCATTTGCACAGGCAAGTTCCATCTTCTTTTAACTTTTATTGGGAACATACCAGTTATTAGGCTTGGTTTCTTTTAAACAAATTTATAGTTGCAGATTAATCAGCAAGCAGCACCTTTTAACTAACTGTTTTCATAATGTTACGTCAATAGTGTGTGAATTTTCCAAATTAGGATAATCAGGTGTGGATTCATAAATTTTGTAACTTCTGTTGTCTGGTTTACTTTTAACATTTAATATTGGATCTCCCCTCCATTGGATAATTATATTGTGCAAGTAGGGCAAAAACTAATTATTTTTTTTATATAAATTGTTAAATCCTCTTTACATTAGGAGGGAGGATTCTAGTGTAATGACAAGAAGGATTCAAAAATTGGTTCAAGCTTCAGGTTCAAATCCCAAGTGACATTCTAGTACTTTTTCGAATCCCCTTGCACAAATTTCGAGTTCCGACATTTAACAGAAGTATAAGTGCAGTATGTCTGAAGGCATATGAATGTGGGTAAAATACTGCATCTATCTCCTTTACTGGGAAATACTGCATCTATCCCCTTTACTGGAAAATACTTCATCTATTTCAAATTACTCCACTTTTGTTTGGGCTGTTCCAATCTGATTTACTTTCAGCTCTAATTTACATGATATACTTTCTATCTTGGTCATGTTCTGTCCACTGCCTTTGTTGACAGCATGTCTCTTAAGCTTTATGCAGGGTTTTTTTCCCCTGCAAGTTTTTCCTAAATTCTCATATTTGAGGACATAGGCTGCTAATTTCTTCAATCCTCACTAATCCATCTCAAACTCGTATGAAGTTTTAGGTCTCTCTAAGTTTTGCCACAATTCTCATCTTTGGGGTATATTTGTAATGATTTGCTTCTACTGTCACCAGTTGCTTATAGAAAGGGCTTGATTGTGTTCGGTGCAGTTCCTTATTTCGTAGCTTAAAAGTCAGCTTAACGTGTCATCAGAATGACCATCTGAGTGCAATTTAAAACTAGAAATTTGGTTATCTTGATTGCAGTTAATGGAGAAGGCAGATTCAAGCAGGAGAGCATCAAGACACCAACCAAATCCTCTTCCTGTCCTTGCCATCCTTGCAAAGGATGTTGGTGAGCAGGCTTCTAAAGAGAAGGAGATTTTTAGTCCCATCTTAAAGAGGTGGCATCCTTTTGCTGCAGGAGTAGCCGTTGCCACCCTACACGTGTGCTATGGGAATGAGCTTAAACAATTTGTTTCGAGTATAACAGAATTGACACCAGATGCTGTACAAGTACTGAGAGCAGCAGATAAATTGGAGAAAGATCTTGTGCAGATTGCTGTTGAAGATTCAGTGGACAGTGATGATGGTGGAAAGGCGATTATCCGTGAGATGCCGCCATTTGAAGCTGAAGGTGCAATTGCCAACATGGTGAAAGATTGGATTAAGATGAGAATAGACAGACTCAAGGAATGGGTTGACAGAAATCTCCAACAAGAGGTATGGACTCATCAGTTTGATATTTGCTTTCAACTTCCCATCCACAAGATGGACGCAACCATCTTATAATTTATATCTGCATCATATGGTTTGGAAAATATGTCCTGCAATCAGAAGGCAACTTTGTCTCTGCATAGGCTTATAGTGCATTTACCTTACTTAACCCTCAGCACTATATTTTATGTTTTTTTTGGCAAGAACCAAGAATGTATACAAGTTAAACGCTTGGAATGTCACCATTACCTAGGAAAAAATCACTTCCAGAACCCTCCCTATTACATAATTGTGGGTCTTGAAAATTGAGAGAATTATTCTGATCAGAGCTTTTCTTGCTTGAGAGGTTAAGTGACCCCATACAAGCTTCAAGAGATTTCTTAGACTTCAACAAATTATATTATAGATAGCTGCAGACCTGTAGAAAACTGAGGTCTTCATCTCATTGGCCCTGTATGAACTTGCTCGGCGAACTCCACACTCCTGTAATTCCTTTCTGCTCCTGATCAACAGAAAAGATGATTTATTACACAACCTGCCTTTAGATTGTAGAAATAGCTGATATTTTTTGTTTTTAACTACAAACAACAATTATGCCTCAGTCCCAAACAAGTTGGGGTTGGCTATATGAATCCCCGCCAAAAATTCATCCGAGCCAACATTTTATTATTTAAAAATAAAAATGAGCAGTATTAGAAGTTCTCTATATTTCCTTTTGGCACTAGAATCTCTTATATGGCTAAAAGACTCCTAGAAAGTATAGGATCTCAAGTAAACATATTAACATGACTAAGCTAAATTTCCAACTAATTGGCATTGCCTATATTCCAAACATGACTTGTTCTTGCTTTCAACTGTGCTTATTTTATATATTTGGTGTCGCATTCTTATCTTGTTTCGTGATTAAAAAGGTCTGGAATCCTCAAGCTAACGAAGGAGGATTTGCCCCCTCTGCTGTTGAAGTCCTTAGGATTATTGATGAAACTTTGGACGCATTCTTCCTGCTGCCAATACCGATGCATCCAGCATTGCTCCCAGACTTAATGAGTGGCCTTGATAGATGTCTTCAGTATTACGTATCAAAGGCAAAATCTGGCTGTGGTAATTTCTAAATCTTATTGTGAATAGGACAAACAATTTTTATAAGCCTAGCATGCCCAGTAACTTGTGGTGTCATTTGTAGGATCAAGGAACACATATGTTCCAACCATGCCTGCACTAACCAGATGTACGACTGCTACAAAGTTGTGGAAGAAGAAGGATAAGACACTTAATACAAAGAGGAACCCACAGGTTGCTACGATTAACGGTGATAACTCATCTGGGGTGCTGCAGTTGTGTGTACGTATAAATACTTTCCACAGAATTCGGACAGAGCTAGAAGTTCTTGAGAAGAGAATTATTACCCTTTTGAGGAATTCTGAATCAGCTCATGTAGAAGACTTCTCAAATGGGTTAGGAAAGAAGTTTGAAATCTCACCTGCTGCTTGTATTGAGGGGATCCAACAGCTCTCCGAGGCACTCGGTTATAGGATTGTCTTTCATGATCTAAGTCCAGTTTTATGGGATGGACTGTATATTGGGGAGCCATCCTCTTCTCGCATTGAGCCTTTCCTTCAAGAACTTGAGAAGAATCTGACGATCATATCAAACACCATTAATGATAGAGTTCGGACTCGAATTATTGCAGACATAATGAAAGCATCATTTGATGGTTTCCTGGTGGTGTTGCTTGCTGGAGGACCTTCTAGAATTTTCACGCAGCAGGATTCACAAATTATAGAGGACGATTTCAAGTCCTTGAAAGATGTTTTCTGGGCAAATGGGGATGGATTGCCTGTGGATATAATAAACAAATATTCAACGACAGTAAGGGATGTACTCCCTCTTTTCCGGACTGATGCAGAGAGCCTCATTGAGAGATTCAGGCGATCAACTTTGGAAACTTATGGTTCATCCGCAAAATCTAGGCTTCCCTTGCCCCCTACCTCAGGGCAATGGAATCCAACTGAACCAAACACCCTGTTACGGGTCTTGTGCTACCGAAATGATGACGCTGCTTCCAAGTTCCTTAAAAAGACTTACAACTTGCCTAAGAAACTGTGATTAATTGGAAGGCTTGATCAAGGGAAGCAGCTTCTCTGTTAAAGATCAATCTCGACTGATGCTAGCGATGTTCCGTAATATGCTTCAGATTGAGCAATAAGATCCTCAAGCCAAGGGTATGGATGCCTTTAGGCATATTTAAAGAATGACTATTTTCTTGTATAGTATAAGTTTGGGTCTTTGATTTCTTCATTTCAGCATATTGCTTTCAGAAGGTAGAGGCAGCAGCAGTAAGTGATTATTGGAGGTAACAGTTTGTGGAGATTCAATCCTATTATTTTGCTTGTTTATAGAATTTCAGGTCCCTTCAACAGAGTAATTGATTCAATATTCATTGTCTTCTATATATCTTATATATATTCATTTATTCCTTCTGATTTCCTTATGTAGACGACAGAAATCTGGATGGCTTTTGTTAATAGTATTTATACACACTGGTATTTATTGGTATGCTATCCTAGTTTAATTTCTGATGAAGTTCAAACTAGAACACATCAGGATAGACCATGAGTGTGGTGTTTGTTCAGTATGACTTTGGACTGTAGTGATATGAAGAGTCCGGAACCCAAAATAAGCCACAAAAAGATAAAAGTGATCAAAACAAGGCACTATTCTAGTAAGTATCTAAAATAAGAAAAAAATTTGTTTTATACAATATTTCAAATGTTTTTCGTTAGTCTTATAACGTATATATAATAACGTTATGAGACTAAATTGCAAAAAGAATTAGTATATTTGAAAAATGCTCCCAGGCACTATTCCCAAGGCACAACACCAAAGGTCCCTTGAGTTTAAGTTTTGTGCACCGTCAATTTTTATTTAAAAAAGAAAATCAACAATTTTTACCAAAAAAAGGACATCAACAAGGTAGTTGAATCATACTTGGATTCTAACTAAAATTATTTCATAATTAAATTACTTTTTTCAAAGTTAATTACAATATATGTTTGAGTTATGCTTTATCGTAGGATCATTACCTCCTTTGAATTTTTTTTCCATAATTAAATTATTTCTTCCAAAGTTAATTACAATTATACGTTTATTGTAGGTTTTTCTCATCGCTCAAGTAATTCTTCATAACATCAAACTTTTTCACAGTGTCAAACATTCTCGACCTGGTAAGAAATAATTTATAAAGTATCGAACAATTTTAAAACTTGATAAGCTTCTTCTAGTTAGTGGAGAATTATTGATTCTTGTAAATGAGTTCCCGCTTATTAACTTATTAGTTTTGTATTGATTAATGTAAATATTTTCTTTGCAGGTGAATTTACAGAATCAAATTAGCAGGATTAATGAAAAAACTCAAACATAGATGCGCAAAATATAGGAGTTGAAGTTTCCTTGGAAGAAAGTGACGTTGATGGAACTGGAACTGCTTCCGATATAGGTGCAAAAAATTCTAAAGGCCCCTACATAAGTAAGGAGTTTCAGTCGCTTGATGATTCCTTTAAGTTTTATCTTGACTATGCTCATCGTAGTGGTTTTAGTGTGCGTCGTAGTCGTATGACTAAATCAAGAAAAGATAAATCAATAATTGGTCAAGAGTATGTCTGTTCAAAGCAAGGGTTTCGTTCAAAGAAAAATTTAGAAAGTAATAAACCACAAGACGAAACCAGAGAAGGATGCAAAACGTTGCTATATATATCGAAGAAAGGAGAAGATACATGGGTTGTTTGTAGGCTTGTTGCTGAGCACAATCATGAACTTGCATCTCCAAATAGTCAAAAGTTCTTACGGGCAAAAAGGAAAAAAAACTGAAGCCCAAAAAAATCTTATTGATTTGCTGGATAACTCTGGAGTCCGTCCAAGTAAAATAGCGTCAGTATTGATAAATCAAGCTGGGGGTGTTGACAGAATGAATTTAACAGGTCAAGATATTCATAATTATTTGCAAGCGAGAAGACAAAAGAATCTCGAAAAAAAAGATGCGCAATTAATGCTACAATATTTTCAAAGGCATCAATCTGAGCATCCAGGTTTCTTTTATGCAATACAGATGGATGTAGATGGTCGTTTAGCTAATTGTTTTTGGGTTGATGCTAGATCTAGGATTGCCTATAAGAATTTTGGAGAAGTAGTGGTTTTTGATCCAACATATCTGACAAATAAATATAAGATGCCTTTTGTTCCATTTACAGGAGTTAACAATCATCATCAATCTATTTTATTTGGTTGTGCTCTACTTTGGGATGAAACTCAAGACACTTTCGAGTGGTTATTACGTACTTGGCAAGAGGCAATATTTGGAGTTGCACCTCATACAATCATAACAGATCAAGATTCTTCCATAACAAATGCAGTCGCAACAGTATTTCCAAATAGTAAACATCACTTTTGTATGTGTCACATACAAAGAAGATTCCAGAATATCTAAGTCATGTTTGCCATCAATATGATGATTTCAGTAGAAAATTTAGTTGGTGTATTCATGGTACGACCACTCCTGAGGAGTTTGAAACAATGTGGATCGAAGTAATGAAAATGTATAATTTAGAAGAAAATAGTTGGTTGCAGAGAATATATGCAATTCGTGAAAAATGGATACCAGCGTATGTGCGTACTACATTTTGTGCAGGCATGTCAACAAGTAAAAGAAGTGAGAGTATGAACAAATTTTTTAAAGATTATCTGAATTCTAGTACTCCAATGAGTGTATTTGTGGTGCAATATGATAAGGCTATTGACGCTAGATACGATAAAGGGAGAAGGATTACAAGATAAAATATTCAAGACCTATCTTGAAAACTTTGTATCCTATGGAGGATGCAGCGGCAAAGAAATATACAAGAAAAATATTTCAGATTTTTCAAGCAGAACTTATTCAGTCTCAAAAGTTTATCTCTGAGAAAATTGAGGTTAAGGATGGAGCAAACATCTATAAAGTGCATCAACTTCAAAGACAAAAGCCGATATATATAGTTAGTCTAGATGTTTTATTGAAAAAAGTTGTTTGTTCATGTCACAAGTTTGAGTTTATGGGAGTTCTGTGTAGACATGTACTAATGGTATTTATAAAAAAAGACATTCACTCGCTTCCGGCATATTATTTATTAGATCGATGGACAAGAAATGCTACCAAAGAAAAACTTAATGATTCTCCAACTGTAACACAAAATTTGAAACCTTCTACTTTGTGGTTTAATAACATTATGATGCATTCAATTGAATTATCTGAACGAGCTACAAAGTCTGAAAAGCATTATCAATTTGCACATCAAAGATTATTACAATTGTGTGGAGAGCTTGATGAACTTCCTTATGAATTCGAGGAAGATTGTTATCAGGTGGTCAAGTTATTGAGAAAGATTGCGAAGTAAACTCATGTGAACAAATTCAAGATATAACTTTGCTTGATCCTCCAGCAGCAGCAACTAAAGGACGTCCGAGATCTTTGAGAATGAAAGGTTCTCTGAAAATTACTCAGAAGACCAAAAGAGTTGCTTCTCTAAAAATTAAATAAAAATCTTCTCAAAAGCAAAAAGGGCAAACGAAAAGTATCAAACTTAAGAAAAAGAGAACAAGGTAATTTTATTTTACATAAATGCATATTATCTCAATTGGGAATTGCCTTTGTAATAAATTCCAAATTTCATGTGCAGTACAAACTCTAATGCTTATTTAGAATTCTATCAAAAATATGTTGAGAATATTGGTTATCCTTATGCTACCTCATTTACGGTAAAGAACTGTTCTTCCTTTGATCGTATCGTTTATATATGTTGTTTACATGTTAAGGTGCGTGTTGATTAATTATTATTCTCATCTTAGGATTTGCATAAAACGGCTTCAACTCCAATCCAACAACATCGTCCTACCTTGTTCAGGATGTTAGTGTGGGTGCTTGTACCAGTATTGTGCAAATCAAACTCGGACACTGTCCTGAATTAGCATCCACATGCTCTCTTTCTCTTATAAATTACTTTTAGCAGATTTGTGCACTCCATCGTCCTTAACTAACGATGAGAAACAAATAAAGTTGATGTCCCATGCTTTGAGAACTTGTTGAAAATGATATATATCACTCATACTTTAGTTTTGTTTTTTCTCGCTTATTGAGATTGTGGAAAGAAGCGGAGTGTTGGCTTGCTGTTACACTATTTTTTGGAATAAGTATTGGAATGATGTTCATTGTTTTTTATTTGTTTTGAATCTTTCCTTTAGTAACTGATTTCAATTTATTGGGTTTCTTATTAGTTCATCACTTTCTTTGTTTATAATAAAAACATATATAATTTGTTGAGACTTTAGTGAACTCCTTGGCTAACTTTAGTAGGTTTATAAAACATGTTTCAACTTAGTGGCGAAACTAGTATTTTTAGTAAGGGGTTCAAAATTTGAAGAAGAGAACTCACAAACTAAACTAAAGGGGTTCGACGTCTACTATATATACCTTAAAAAATAATTTTAACCATATATAAATAATAAAATTTCTGTCGAAGGAGGTTGAACCCCTGTTGGCTTCACCCCTGTTTCTACTGATGTTGGAATCTTAAATTTAGTGTATCACTATCACTTAGTCTTTCACAATCCCTGAAGACAAATCTTTAGTGAGTAGTTTAAAAGAGGTTTACGATGAAAGTGCATTAGTTCATAACAACATAAATGATTATGTAATAAGGAATGATCTTTGCAAAGATAGCAAAATAAGAGATACATGTATAGCTCATAAATGAATACAATAAGTTTTTATTGATAACAGTACCAAGATGGACTTGTATTACATTATATACTTGATTCTGACAACTCCAACAGAACTTTCATTTCATACAATAACACAAATTTGAATACAATTATATTTGAAAGCATAAAGCGTCTCATTTTTCTCTTCGAAACATCTTCTATTTTGTTTAGCCGATGAGGATGCTTCAAGAGAGCTCCAATTGACTATGGAGCCCAATATTGAGGAATCAAGGTTTGTAGTATTGTTCAAAGAGTTTTTTCTGAGCAAATTTTCACCTGACCACCTATTCTCATGAAAAGTTAGTCACTTCACTTATATTGATAATCAATATCGCGGATGCGTCATAATTGAGACAAAAGCTCATTCCCTGAAGATAACAGAAGAGTTTCAAAGGCAATTATCACTGACGAGGCCAATAAGGATACATTGGACGTGCTACCCAAATAGTGCATGAGTTTCGAAAAGCCAAGTAGAATGTCACTGTCTAATGGTAGATCCAACGATAAAACGTGATTATTTGATGAAGAATACATTTCGTCTAATTCACAGCTGACTAAATCAGATATAGATGCATCAGCAAGATGTTATATCATTGTACTTGAAAATAGTAGCGAGTGTAGAGAAGTTGCTATTGACTGCATGCCAACTCAACAAGGCGTTGATGCTTTAGAGTGTCTTTTGGCATTTGTGCACGATTGCTTCGATGATCTTGCTGGTGTGGAAAAGAATGCTCCATGAACTGCCAACCTACCAGAAAGCAAACTCTGTTGACTGCTTTCGTAACAATCTACAGAGAAATAACAAAATAGGATCATTACCTCCTTTATAACAATTAAAAATTAATCAGAGTATCTTTAGTAGTTCGCCTATGATCAATCTACCCAAAAGGAATTTCGGTTAATGTTTCTCCTAAAATTGAAAGTAATTGAAAAAAAATTACAGTTCTGTTTTCTCTTCCAAGCCAAGGAAAACCAACCCCCATATGATTTTGACACTCAAGCGATCCACCATGTTAAAGAAGATCAATGCAAAGATTAGATTTCATCACATTTATCTAACCAACTAGTACTATTTGATCTACAAAAATCCAAATATCAAGCCTACATATATATGATATGGTATGGTACGGAGAACACCATTATATATAGTAAGATTTAATGAGTTGTATGCAGTGAAATCCTACTAGAGAATAGATTGAGCAAACTAATGAGACACAATACACGTAAATCACATCAATAGTATACCTAAAACTAAATTATCATTGAAGAGAGTAGTAACATTGTGAATAGATCTGCAGTGCTCACTTGAGCATATGAAAAATCTACAGTAAAGCATAACTTAAACATATATTGTAATTAACTTTGAAAAAAATAATTTAATTATGGAAATAATTTTAGTTAGAATCCAAGTATGATTCAACTACCTTGTTGATGTCCTTTTTTTGATAAATTGTTGATTTTATTTTTTAAATAAAAATTAATTATGATTAATTTATTAATGTAAGTTAGTATGGTTAAATCTAACTGATGGTGTAGAAAATTCTGTACACTGACGGTGCACAAAACTTAAACTCAGGTCCCTTTAGGGCCTTTGGAACCCTTACTCCGATGGTATTCGATCACCGGAGGTCCTCTTTACCTTCTTTTTTTCTCAGCCTTTTTTCATTGATGGATAATAGAATCTATTTCAGATTAGGGGGCAAGTCCAATGATCTAACTGAGTCCAAATCTTGCTCAGAGACTGTTTTATCGAAAAAGGTATTTTTAGTAAATTTTTGACTTTTTAGAGTCGCCACTTAATTTTTAAGAAAAATCAAGAAAACTTTCATTTTTTCAAAAGACTTAACAGAAAAAATCAGTTGAAAACATTTAAGGGGGTTCGGGGATTCATATTTATATCTTAGGAAGGTGTTAGGCACCTAAAATATCCGCTAATGCGGTTTTCCGACGACTAACTATTTGGCTAAAAATTGTTTGAAATAAAAATTATTTAGAGTTGCTTGGGAAGTGAAAACTCAGTTTTTATCTAAGTGAAATATCTAACTTGCAAAAATTTATTATTTTTTGAAACTACTTAATCTTGATTTAATTTTAAGTCGTTAAAACATTGCGGCGTTCTACGGGGATTCTGATTTTTCTAACCTTAAGACTATCGACAATCAATCAACAAAATAACTAAGAGCATGTAAAGAGAAAGGGAGAGAGATTTGGGTCCAAATCCGGGTCTCTGTCCGCCTTGACCGAAAATTTGGACCCACCTGTTTTGGGTTTTTGGCCCATTTCGTTTGGGTTTCTGACCCATTTCCTTCTGCACCTGTCCTAAACTATCAATACAATACTAATAATAAAAAATATAAAAGACGACAAAGGCTTAGGCCCAAAGAACAAAATACAAAAACTTAGTAAAAATTTAAATTTTAAGCTTTCCGCTCTAGTCTTCAACTGCTTAGATTGGCTCCCTATTCTTCAAATTTGAGGATCTATTCGTCGGCTTTTATGGGCGGGGAGACTCGATAAAACCAAATTGAGTTTTAACGACTCTCCCAAAATGCGAGGAGAAAAATGAGAGTTCGGTGAACCCCATCAAATTTACATGCAAACAAAAGACAAAACATAAGTACTCATCCGTTGATTTAATAAGACGAAGCCGAATAAACTTAAGCCAACATGCTATAATTCTCAATCTTGCACATTACAATGAAGACAATTTGCTTTAGCATCTTAGAAATCACTAGCCATGACAGAATGGGAAAGCAGAACCAGAAAAAAAAAACTTAGCATATGGAAGCACATAGAAGGGATTTCAATTCAAAGGAAATTAATTACAAGGAAAACCATGTTGGGTATACTGATGAAAATAAGACTAAAAAAAACCGTTTTAGCATATAATAGTCTCATTTCCAGAGCAAGACTTTTCAACATGGGCTGGAAAATAAGAATAGGATAATGGAAATAATAACAACTTGACCACAGTGGCTTTAACAAGGAGCCAAAATTTAGTGTGTTTGCTAAAAAAAATGGAAGAATCATCAGGCAACCAAACTTATACATGGACCAAAAGAGAGTAATGACTGCTCGACCCTTTCAAAACAAATACCCCATAAGCATGACATAGAGATTACCACTAGAACAGATGCGGGGATGGGCATGAACTAGACACGGTGAACTGATCAAGTTCAAGATTACTACATGCACATCGACTAGCTCGCATTCGAAGTTATCTAAGTACGACTTGTACCAAACTTAATCACATACTCTAACCACATAGTCAACAAGCATGATCTTATTCTATCAAACGAGAATAGAACAGCAGCATGATTAGCCCTTACATATATTTGAGGATAAATATCAATTGTATGAGATAAACCTATGCTTGAGAGTTATGTAAGTAATACAAAGCAGACTTGACACTCGAGGAATAAGTGAAGAAAATGACGAGATACACTCGATAGTGAGACACATAGTCAGCAAAATCTGGTACTAGAATGGCAAACTTGAAACTCGATAGTAAAGCTAGCTCATGGAGTTCTTTAGCATATATTTAGATGGACAGATATGCGCTTTATATTTCAAACTAAAATACGTCAACTCGAGCGAATTGACTGATTTTCAACACTAACAACAGACCAAACAGAGGAAGAAACACACATCTAAAGGAATGATAAGAAACTATCAGAACAACAAAAAAAAGTTCTCATCCACGAGTTGAGGTTGAGCAAAATAAGTTAAGATCAAAGACGACTTTACCTTTTTGTGGGCAGCAACTAGGGACGAGACGAGCAGCGAATTCCGACGACCTCTACCACAAAAGTTCCGACTTGAGCAGCGACCAAGGAATTTAGATAGAATACGGAACTCAAATCAAAATCAGTTCCCTTCTAGTTCTTTTATGTATACAATCAGTGTATATTATACTATCTTTGCTTAAAATGCTCTAAGTATTTGCTTTGCTCTAAAGATTTCCAACTAAAATCTCTAGCCTCTTTTTTTTTGAGAATTTTTTTTTTCCATCATTGTGGGATGAAGAGAATATATAGCGGAAATTTAGGATTTTCGCTTTGGGAGGGAAAAGAGTAGAAACGGGATTCCCCAAAACTCACCTCCAATTCGAAATTTCAAAGGACGAGCAGCAGTTGGCAAAAGCCGATTCTCGACTGAAAACAAAAAAAATGAGAGGGACAGGGACGGCTCGGATTCATCTCCCGTCCTTGGAGCTTGACGTGGCATGATCTCCTGGTTTCAAGGACGAAAAACGCGTGCTGCCATTCCTGCTGGAGATCATACATTAGAAAAACAGACGTTGGAGAAGAAAACAAAATTTTGCAGCGTACGTCCTCGCAGCTTTCTCAATCGATTCGCTCTCGCGTGCTCTCAAGTGAGGCGCTGAGTCCGAATTTTGGGGTTGATGGTTTTGCGCGTGAAGGAGACGACGATCACTGAAATTGTTGTTACCGTCGACGCCTTTGGGAAGGAGCTGTCGACGCTTTCTTTCTGTGCGTCTTGTGTGATGGAAACATATTTGGGTCGGGTTTCACTTGAGATTTTGGGCTAGGAGGATTTGAGTTGACTTCAGGGAGGTGTTGGGCTGGATCATTGGGAATTTGAAGGAGTGGGCTGAAATTGAAATTGAATGGGATAATTAGTTGGACAGATTGGGCTGAAGATTGGAATTAAATGGGAATTGGGCCTGGGGATTAATGAAATTGGGATGAGTAAAGTAATTAGATGGGCCGCTGAAAAAATTGAAAATAAGAGGTCCAAGATGGTTCGCCAAACGAAATAAAATTGGTATCTAGATGAGGCGGATTAATATGAATTAATTAAATAAGCTTCTTAATCTCAACAAAATAAAACAATTATTTTAATTAGAAACTAATTAACCTAAAAAATAAGTTATAATTTAACCACACTGGTTGTCTAAATATTTTACTAAAATTAAAATCTTTTGAGATGGATTTTGAGTAATCATAAAATATATTAATTATATACATATCATGTAATATATATATATATATATATATATATAATCTAAAAATTATAAGAAATGGCAAAACTATTCAAAATAATGCAAACTTTATATTTTTTCTTAAATTTATAAAACTAATTATTTTAAAATGTTGGGAAACAAGAAGCTCGTTAATTAATTTATGTCGAAGAGGGTCAAAATTGGGTGTCAATAGAGACTAGGTATGATTGGGTAGAAAGTTCGAAAAGACAGACGAGGAGGATGGTGTTGAGCAAAGGAGCTCTTTTTTGGTTATGCATAAGGTTGAAAGAAGCTACTGCCATAAAGGGAAGAAGCTTTAAATCTTGGAAGGGTAGAGTTATCTCTATCAACATTTACTTCTCTTTAAAGTTCAACAAATACGGCAGATTTATTTCGGTTATTACGGTCAATGGCCAAACAAGAGCGGTCATCATCATGCCAGAAAACAAATTTAATGAAGGTCGGAGTGGTCTTTTGACTAGGATTGAAAAATTCATTGATAGAGATACAAGAGTACAATGTGCAATAAATACTACTAGAGATGCTTCATCTCTGTACATCGAGGGATTAGCTTCAAAGAAGCGTGACATAAAAGTAAATGGACTCAGAGAGAGTCTGAAATAGACATGGTGCAAATGACCCTAAAAGCAGCCTAAAATATAGAGGGGAATGATCTTCTCAACAGATACCTGGTTGGATGCTTTGCTGACTGTGTCCAGATACCCACTAGGAATGACATGAGAAAATGGGCTCAACATATGTGAAAAGGGGCTCAAAATCTTCAGGTCTATGATATGAATGAGATCCAATTTTTATTTGAATTCCAATCCAGAAAAGTTGATGAGCATATCCTGTTGGGGGATTGGTGAAGACAAGGAAACAGGCTTTTGTTAGAATGGTGGTCTCCAAAAGCGGGTGCTTTTCTAGGTCACAAAACTTTCGACTGGTTTTGGATTAGGGTCTTAGGGCTTCCATTGCACTTATGGTCGAAAAAAGTGACGAAGGAGATTGGGGGAAAATGTGGAGGTTGGATAGAAAACGAGGAGGAAACTGAACTCAAAAATCATCTTAGATAGGCAAGAATCTGAGTTAAAGGACCCAGCGAGTAGATCCCTTCCACAGTCGAAGTAGATGATGGAGAGTACACCTTCACGTTGCCGATTTTGTGTGAATTACCGGCGAGGTACAGAAGGAGTGGGGTGGATGAGAATAATAATCGAGATGTCAGGGATGTCTCTAGGGAAGAGTATGGCAGTCTGCCACCACCCATGAAGGAGAAAGAGACTATTTATATTATAACCCAGGGGTCTGAAAGGGATATTACATCAAACATTAAATTTATAGAAGGGGGAGAGAGAAAAGTAGATAAGGATTGATGTGACTAGTGGAACTCCTTCTGATGGCTCATTTAATTCTAAGGATCCTTTGGGTCATATCTTCATTTCTGCTGGGCCAAATGTCTCATCGAATCTTGTTACGCCTTCAGCTCAAAGGACTCAGTCTTTTAAGACTTATCAAAAACTTTTGTAGAACCTTTTACTGATTTCAATAATGTAGAACTCGATAAGGATTACTCCTTGAAAGCTCTTTCTCCCTTTGAAGCATGCGAATGATCACCATGTCATGAGACAAGGAAAGAGGTTTTCATTTTGCCACCAAGTCCAGCGAATTTCTGAATATCAACATGCAACAAGACAATGACAAAGTTGGGGGGGGGGGAGGGGAGGGGGGTGCAATAGTGGTCCCCTGACTGTTTTACAGTGACCCTATACCACTTAAAATTAAAGAATCACAGAAGCAGGGATACATAGAGGACAAGGAAACACTTTGGGTTCACTTCAACGTCGTTAAACTCAGTCAGCGATTCAGGGAAAATTTCACAGGTTTTGAAAAAATTGTTTTTCGTTTATTCATGAAGGTGGATGAGAAGAGAGGTAAGGAGCTACAACAACACAAGGGCGAAAAATCAATAAAAAACAAAGACTTGGTTCCTAAAGAGGTTAGAAATCTAGTTTTTGACATGAACTTCGAAGACAGAGAGTCTACGAACAGGGGGAGAAACTACTCCTTAAGTTATCAATGAAGATAAAAGTTCTTTCATGGAATGTCACGGGTTTTTACAGGGAGAACAAGAGATTTCTTGTAAGGAACTTATTACAACATAGGGGGGGCAGATATTCATGTAATTCAAGAAACTAAGCTAGATGGAGCAAGTTCTAATTTGGTTGAACAACTTTGCTTTAACAGATGGATGGGGGAGATACATATTGAGGCTATAGGAAGTTGTGGAGGGATAACAGTGTTATGGGGTAAAAGGAATTGGTTGTGTGAATTGGTTGACAGTGGTGACCAAATGATTACATGTAAATTTATCGACATTAACCAAAACCTCACTTGGTACTTGAGTGCAGTTTACGCCAAGTGTGGAAGAATCGAGAGGAAGAATCTTTGGCTGGAATTATCTGCTATTAGAAGTCACTGTGATGGTCCTTAGGCCGTATGTGGGGATTTTAATGTTACTAGATACCCAACTGAGAGGACAAATGGACATAGAATCACAGGTGCAATGGCTGAACTTTTGAAATGGATTAATGAGATGGAATTGTTTGACCCTCATTTATTTGGAGAATTTTACACCTGGAGAAGGGGAGAAAGTCATATGAGTGCTTCTAGAATTGATAGATTTTTGTTTTATTCCCAATGGGAGGATTTTTTCCTTCAGATGAAACAAAATTTTCTTACCAATGTTGGATCTGATCATAGACCCATCATGCTTGTTTGCGGGGATTGAAAAATTAAGAAGTCCTATTTCAAATTTGAGCAGTGGTGGTTAGGTGTGGAGGGCTTTAAAGATAAGGTGCGAGTTTGGTGGGCTTCTTTTCGGGTCAGTGGCACACCTTCTTTCATTTTAGCCACTAAACTGAAGCTTTTTAAAGACAAACTGAATGAGTGGAACAGGGAAAGTAATGGTAGTTAGAGGGAAAAAAAAGGAGGAAATGTTGAATGAAATCTTAATGCTAGAGAACACTCAAGACCAGAGGCTGCTCACTCAGGACGAACTGGCCCAAAAAGTCCAATTATTTTTGGATTATGAGAAGCTGGCTTGAAATGAGGAGATAGCTTGGAGGCAAAGGTCCAGAGTTCAATGGTTAAAAAGTGGAGATAAGAACACTAAATATTTCCACAAGATTGCCACAACGCACAAGAGGTTCAATATTATTGACTCTCTAGAAGTGGAGGGTGAAACAATTACTGATCCTACAGTGATAAAAGAGAACATTAAGAACTTCTATTAAAACCTATACAAGGAATCCGAAAATTGGAGACCTGATTTTAACCTCCACGAAGCTCCAGAAATTACCAATGAGGAACAAGAATTGTTGCAAAGACAATTTGAAGAGGAGGAAGTTTTTAACATTATTAAGCTCTGTGCAAGTGACAAGGCACCCGGCCCGGATGAATATCCTATGTGTTTCTACCAGTGTTTTTGGGAGGTCTTGCAGGAAGATATCATGAGCATTTTGCAATATTTTCATTCTCACCAGGTCTTTGAAAGAAGTTTCAATATGACTTATGTGGTTCTCATTCCCAAGAAAATTGGAGTTGTTGCATTAAGGAATTATAGACCTATCAGTCTCATCAGTGAGGTCTATAAAATCATTGCCAAAGTGCTGACAAAAAGATTGAAAACGATAGTAAATAAATTGGTGAACACTCATCAGATGGCCTTTATTAAAGGAAGACATGTCATGGACGTTGCTCTTATAGCCAATGAATGTGTGGATACTAGATTGAGAGGGGAGATGTCAGGCATTATGTGCAAGCTAGATATAGAGAAGGCTTATGATCATGTGAATTGGGATTTTTGCTAAACATTCTCACACAGATCGGATTCGATGAAAGGTGGTTGAAATGGATTGACTTTTGTATTAAAACTGTTAGGTTCTCCATACTTGTAAATGAAAAACCTGTTGAGGGGGGTTCGTCAGAGAGGGGTCTTAGACAAGGAGACTCTCTCTCTCTTTTCGTATTCATCATTGCCATGGAGGGTTTCAATAATATGATGAGGATAGCAATTAACAACAGGTGGATAAAGGGATTCAAGGTTATCAATAGAGCAGGAGTAGATATGGAGGTATGTCATCTGTTGTACACAGATGATACTATGCAGATGATACAGTGATACTTTGTGAAGCTATAGCTGAACAAATTTGCTATATTAGGATGATACTAATTGTTTTTGAAGCCATTTCTGGTTTTAGCGTCAACTGGAAAAAAGTAACCTTTTTGTTATTAAAGAAGTGGTTCAGAAGGAGGAAATAGCTGGTATCTTTGGGGTGTAAGGTAGACAAATTAGCAAAATTGTATCTAGGCATGACATTAGGAAAAAAACACAAAGAATTGATTGTTTGGGATAGGATTTTGAAAAAGACGGAAAAGAAGTTGGCAAACTGGAAGACACAATACTTGTCTCTTGGAGGTAGGCTCACTTTGATAAATGCAATTCTGGACTCACTTTTCACATATGTGATGTCTCTATTCCCTATTCCAATAAGTGTGGTTAAGAATTTGGATCGATTAAGAAGAAATTTTCTTTGGTTTGGGAATAGTTCCAAGAAAAGGGTATTATTTCGTAGAATGAAAGACTACACAATCATACAAGGAGGCTGGTGGTTTAGGAGTAAAGAATTTGAAACTGCAGAATGATTGCTTGCTGAATTTGAAACTGCAGAATGATTGCTTGCTCATGAAATGGTTATGGAGACTAAATGGAAATGATCATGCTTTATGGAAGGAGGTAATCCTAAATAAGTATGGTCAGGCAGAGCAATGGTGTACCAATGCAGTATTAACCACCTATGAAACATCGGTATGAAAATCTATAAGGAATATTTGACCTAGACTAGTAAAAAATTCATGTTATGAGGTGGGTGCTAGGAACAAAATACTATTTTGGAAGGACTTATGGATTGGACAAGAAGTTTTAATGCAAGTTTTCCCTAATCTGGCCAATATATGCATTAACCTTGAGGTTACAGTGGCTGATAGTTGGTCCCACAGGGATGAAACTTCTTCTTCAAGAGGTATCTTAATGACTGGGAAGTAGGCAGGTTTGTGAAACTACTGCAAATGATTGATGGTTTCAAAGGCACTACCGTAGAGGATGACACTTTTAAATGGAAACATGATAAGGATGGCAAGTTCCATGTAGGTAGAATTTATAGGAAAGAGGTATCCTGGATGCCTGAGAACAAAATAGGCCATTAGAAGCATGTATGGAGAAGTATGGCTCCCACTAAGGTCAAGTGTTTTGCTTGGTTAGTAATCAGGAAAGTCTGCCTCACTCATGAGATCCTGCAAAAAAAATGGATTGCTAATTGAGTCCAGATGCATGTTATGTAGTGACGCTAAAGAGACAAATAATCATCTGTTCCTCCATTGTAAAGTCACATCTCAGCTTTTGACTATGTTCCTCAGTTTAACAAAGACAAAATGGTCAATGCCAGAGCACACAACAGACTTGTTAAGTTGTTGGATTAGGAGAGGGGGAATCAAGACACATAAGAAATGGTGAAGAATTATCCCACACTGTATCTGGTGGACTATCTGGAGGGAGAGGAATGGAAGAAACCTTGAAGATAGATTCAACAACATTCAGAAATCAAAGGGAGCTGCATAACAACTTTCTACTTTTGGTGTAAAGAACATTATATAGAAAATGTTGAACAGTTAGTAGATCTTTTAGAATTAATGTAATCAGTCTCTTGTTTTAGCTCGTTACTATCTTTTTGGAGGTCTCCAGCATACCTTATTGCTGAGGAATACAACATTATCAGTTTAAAAAAAAAGTGTATTCAATAATATATAACGAAATTATTTTTTACACCTTGTAAAACAGAACTATTTCTTACACTTTATAAACTGTAAGTTTTTCTTACACTATATAAATTAGAAGAAAATCTTACACTTTAAGAAAAGTTACTTTACCTATATATTGTGTATAACGTAAAGTGAGAAGAAATGCCCACTCTCAATCTATAAAAGTCCAAAATCTTTTACTCCAAGAATCGAAGGATTAATCAAATATGAAAGATTTAATTTTTCTTTTAGGTAAATTAAAACTAATTATAAAATAATATTCTGTCAAACAACATCATTTGGGTTCCACCGGCTTGCGAAAAACAATCTACACCACACTTTTTCATCTGTACAAACATAGATTTGATGATGTCTAGCTTGTGTTTGGACATACTATATGAAGTCGTGATTTATAATTAATGATTGAATATGTAGTTTGAAATTATGATTTCAATTTTATTTTAAATTCTCCAAAAATCATGATTCGGAATTTCAACTTTTGAAATGTAAAATTTGATGCATAATTGATATATGCCACTGAAGAAACATGCAGATTAGCATGCAAAATGCTAGATCATAATCATGCCTGATGTAGCATAAAGATGAAGAATATATATATATATATATATATATATATATATATATATATATATATATATATATATATATATATATATATATATACTAGAAGGGCAAGCACGTGCCAACATTTTATATTTTTAATGGTGGATCTTTACATCATCATTTGGAGGTGCAAGATAGGAGTTAAAAGTAGCTCATGAAAAATAATGACCTAATATTTCAAAAACTCGATAAAGTTACAACACAATTATAAGCATTTAAAGATGGATTGATCTAGAAGTATGTCAAATAAGTGCATGAAAGTTCACTTGTAAGAATACCTTCATTGGAACAAAATAACCCAAATAATGACTAATAAAATTGTTCATCCGATCATAAGAATCTTAGATAGAGCTTGTAAATTACACTCCCTTGCAGTTCATAGGCCAATGATGGAGTTGAGATCAATCATTGTAAAGTAATCGTTGTTTTTACAATTTGGCTATGTAGATCAAATTTTCTGAAGTTTTAGAAACCGAATCCTCAGAGTATTGAATCATAGCTCCCTAAAACATGAAACAATAAGAAGATTAAAAGAATAATTGAAAAAATAATGAATTTCAATTATGAAGCTTTAAAGATTCACTCTAGCATATCTCATATATATGACACAAAAATTTCAGGAAAAGGCCTATCAAAATTCTCAAATGATAACCACCTAGTAAGTGTTAGGTTGTGGAGCCTGATTAATATTTGATGTACTGTCATATATTCTCAAATGATAACCACCTAAATTTTAGGCTGTACTATTTATTCTCCATTTATTCTCTGTAACTAAAAATACTCTGATTTATTAATATATATATATCCCACCGCCGTGGAAGTTTACTCACGGGGTGTTACCACGAAATATTGTTTTCTCTCTCTTTCTCTTTTTTCTCTCGAAAGTTCTTGTGTTCTTTATTTATCAAGTGTGTGTGTTGATTCGATCCCAACAGTAAGGAGTAATCCCTACTACACACTGAAAAGTATTGATTAAGATTGCCATCACATTCCAGTCAAAGAAGAGGATTCAATATTTAAATTTCACGGATTCATCCTTTAGGTTCTTACAACTGAAAATACTACACTTTGTAAATCACATATGGATTATGTTCCGGGTACAAAGATAATCGACACAATTGAACCCATCAAAGTTATGCTTCGTCTGCCACTATTTTCAGACATAAATTTTAATGAATATAGCAATACATGTAAATATTACCATCATAATAAGCAACAATCGAATCAATCATAAAGTGGTAATACCAATAATTTGTCTGGGCAAATCAAATTTCTAAATAACAAATGAGATAACACTTACATGTGGATATCAGTGCAACCACACTTGAGATTGATACCTCAAATTTCTAATGAACAAAGTACAAACACCTAATCCAAAAAAAATGAGCACAAACAAGTTTATGTAATTTGATAAACAACCCACAAATCTGACAGCAAAGGAACAAACAAAAATAATTTTTATGAAATTATTGGGGGAAAGCTTACATCTATTATTTTTGGAAAAAAGCTCTACCAATATGTTCACTTTTCAACTTGATCACCTATGTCAACAATAACATACCCAGTATAGTCCGACACCTTGATTGTCTCTATCAAATAGAGCTATATTTTCATTCGACACCTAAAAATCCAAATGAACCACAAGGAAAAATCAGCAAGTAAGAAATTGAATTATCTTTCGTGAAAGGTTTAAATAACAAAATTGACTAAAGTAGTTCTTGCATATAGATCAAGGATTGATCATAATTTTCTTGTAAGTAGCAGAGAATCGCACACAAAGGGGACCTACGACTGGGAGGATTCTCTATTTGGTTAACCAGTTAGACTAATGTTTAGTTTGCAAATGAAGTATCTTACAAGTTAAGGAAAAAACTTAAAAGAAGAAAATGCCAGAAGCTCAAGTATAGTCTAATACATTTTGGAAGATATTTGAGTTTCACGATATCTAGGTTGTTTGTAATCATCTATTAGGTTGCTTTTTCTATTGCAATTTGACACAAGTTTATAAGTTTATGACATTTTGTGGTGTATTAAGTTTTCTATGTTCATCAAAGAGTGAGAAATAACTTTTTTAAAGTGTAGATTCATAGTCACTTTGTCAATTTGGATGTCCACCAAATGGAGATATGTTGCATAATTTCAAAGATCATTTGATATGCATGTCAATTATTGAAGCAACATTCCCTAAAAGGTCTAAGCCTATTACAAGTAACACTTTTTAGGTCAATAATAACATGGTATTGTCTTTGTCTTTCATTTCCAGTTTATGAGATTAATTTTCTATTCTTTATTGATGTTTTGTTGTTCACTGTTTATGTGCATTTGTACCTATTTATTTGTATTTTGCTTTGTATAATATTGTTTAGATACCAAATTTTAAGTATTTATTGTTATCACTTTCTTGACACCAAACACTAATATCTTGGCAAGATGTAAATAATTTAGCTATATGCATCTTTTTGTGTCTTTTTTTTCTTACTCTTTTCTTTCAAGAGGATATAGATTAGTAGGAAGATAAATAAGTACCTTTTATTTGTCTATAATGTACACAATAACTTGAATTTTGGTAGGTTAGGAACAATCCAATCTCTCACAGATCGAATTGCAAGCGATGTTAAATTTATCTATGACATAGATTTGCAACTACGTGTAGAAGTACAAAGCATTTACATGAATGACTATACTGTAGAAGTACAAAGCATTTACATGAATGATGATACAACAAGAAAAATCGCCACATTCCAAATTATTTATTTGCATGAATGACTATACTGTAGAAAAAAATCTATAAATTCTACCAGGATTGCTCTAAACTACAGTAGAAACTTGGATGATGCAATATTGAGACCAAAGGACACAAATTTTTTTAAAGTATAGTGTGACGTTCCGCCACGTACTCTAAGTCCGTGACAATAGGCTGAATAAGTTTTAAATTAAAATATCACATAAAGTAGAAAAAGTTCTAAAACAACAATAACAGCAAATCACATATAAGAACAAATAGCTTATATAAGTAACAAAATTGGTGCTCGAAATCTAAATCAGTGTACCAACATTCTCTAGTAACATATGAGAACAAAGAAATTAAATTACTCTTTAAAATACGAAACCAAAAGTATTTTGTAAATGCCTTAGAGAATATTCGGATTTATCAAGTAGTACTTGTTTAATGATGACACGGACCCAAATAAAATCTAACTTACATCACTTTTGGTATAAGTATTCACCTTTAATAATAATATATAATTCTAAATAAGAAGAAAATACTAAGTACTTAATACTTTTATTAGATTAGACTTTTATTAATTCAGTACAATACAATATAATACAAATGATGAATATTGCAAACTCCCATTACAATTATCATAATCTTATTTGAATAATAATGTTGTAGAGTCGTTATTAGCACACAACTCCTTTTCCATTCATACCACTTGAACACTTGAAGTCATCAAACTCTTGTTTATTAGTAGTGGAAAATCTTGAAACAGCACAATCAGTGGAGAAAATACCTGAGGATGCAAATTCTTTATCCCCACCTAAAACAGGCATTTCAATTCCCATTTTCACTCTGCTCACATAATTACTTCCATAAGTTTGTCCCAATACTCCATTTACCTTCTCACTCAATGAGTAAAACTTGAACCCCAAATCCAAATGAGCAAAACAATCGTCTTCAGTAATACCATAGTTATGAATCATCGATTCTTTTTCTGTTATCGGTACCACTCTGGCTTTTATCTGGAAATTCCCTTCAACTTCAATCACGACAGAGTTAGTATCGCGATTTCTTGTGATTGTAGTGTTTGAATATGGTTCTAAGTACTTGACCCCTTCGCGATTAGGAAGGGTGATTGATTGTCCATCGAAGGCTAAGTCTAGACGATCCAATGCATCCTTCCATGTTGATGTCTTTTTGGCACTTATGAATAATTTATGATTGTTATAGAGAATTCCAAGAGATTGTACCCAAGTGAAGTCTCTCTTCATGTTTTCGTTCCTCCTACCTATGAAATGAGCATTGATGTGGATATTGGAATCGGTTACTAAGCAAAAATCATCGTCTTTTTTGCCATGGAAGTAGAATGTGAGTCCATCAGCTCCTACAAATCTTGGATCTTGACAAACTGCCCCTGGCCTATTGCAGTCTGCACATCACCACAACGTCAAAATGTCAGGTTTAATGATTTTCTCAAATGCTCATTCAACTAATACTGTACTATCTTAGAAAGTCATCTCTCTTCATGATTCAAATTTTCTTTAAAAAAGTGACTTTCATAGATAATATTTATTAGTTTTTACTTTATTAAGTGACCATATGGGAAATCAAACTCTCATAATACTACGTCATCTATAACTTAAATACACCCTAGTTATTAATCGCTTAAAATTGTTCATAATGATAAATGCACCATCGATCTTCAGGGTTCGTATATTAAAGATGAGCTTATAGATTTAGGAATCATACCACAAATGGGGCTGCAAGTGACACAATCAACTTCACAAGTATTGGGACATGCACTTGGGCATTGATGCTCCTGGCGGTAGCATTGAGGGTACAACTTATTCTTACAAGAGACACTTTTCCCTCCTGCGGATTGATCTGGTGGCGGTGGTGAGTTAGGAGTAGAAGGAGGAGTAGGAGGTGTTGGCAATGGAGGCGATAATGGTAAACAGACAGGTTGACATGAGTCACAGTCAGCTATACATGAGCGCGGACAATTAGCAGGGCATGCAAAGGTCTTGTGATAACATTTTGGGAATTTCTTGTCTTGGCATTTCACTTTCATAGGTGAACGAGGTTTTGGTGGTGGAAGTGGTGGAGGAACACAAATAGGTTGACATGAGTCACAATCAACTATACATGTACGCGGACAATTGACAGGACAGAAAAGGTCTTTGTGATAACATTTTGGGAAGTTCTTGTCTTGGCATTTCACTTTCTTAGGTGAACGAGGTTTTGGTGGTGGAAGTTGAGGAACACAAATAGGTTGACATGAGTCACAATCAGCTATACATGTATGCGGACAATTAACAGGACACAAAAGATCTTTGTGATAACAACTCGCGAATTTCTTGTCTTGGCATTTCACTTTCATAGGTTTAGGAGGTCCGCCCTCAGCCAAAACCACAAGAAGGAGGAGGAGGACCGTGGCGAGAAGCCCAAAACTAGTTTGAGCCATTGAACTTAGAAAATGATCAACAATAGGAAGTTATTCTCAAGGTGTAATACTTGGAATGTATATGGTCTCCTTTTATAGGTGTTAGGTTTAGAAACTTAAGAGTGAAATTACCTACTTATAAAACAATTCCATACTATTAATTCCCTCCATTTTATTTTGTTGGTCTATACTCTTCATTTTAAGAAAATATCTCCTTTTTTTTGTCTCTGATTATAACGTTAATTTCCATGTGACATACATAATAGTTATTAAGAGCACAAGATTAAAGAACATTTTGGTACGTTCTACATCTCCCGCAAGATAGAAAGTCTTGTTTACTTTCTGAAACTGCCAAATTAAAAATGGTTAATTAAAATGGAGGAGTTCTATATGTTTTTGGGCCCCTTGAATCTAGCATGCATGCATGGCTACTTGGTTGTTATAACATGCCTTGTTCCTTAATGCATGGCTTCTCTTTGGGTATCAGCAATCCAAAAGTCAAGCAAAAATATGCTCACTATCAGTTTAAGGTCGTGTTTGGCCTCAACTTCTGCATTTGGTGATTTTGAAAATTAAATTTGGAGATAAGTTGTGTTTTTGGATTGAATTTTTAAAACGATATTTAATTTGGAGAATGAAAACTTCTTGTTGATTGAGTTGGTTTTCGGAAATAATTTTGATTTGGCCAAGCTTCTGAATGGTCAAAAGTGCTTATAATTTGTTTAATAGAGTGAAGATGTCCTTTTGAATAATAGCAGAGCTAATTTTAATTTAATGTTTTAGTGTTTTTGGGTTTTTAAAGCAAAAAACTACCCATATGAAAATATTCATATTTACCTAATTATTAACATGAGTAACTTCCTTTTTGTAATTTGACTTATAAAAATACTTATTGAGAATATCAGCCAAAAACAAATTAATTGAACAAAACCACTTATCAATAAGTTGATTTCGATTGACCAAACAGGCTATAAATTTTGTTTTGAATAAATTAATGACAATGTTTTCTCTAAACTAAACTAGCACAGCTAGAATCGTGATTGGATCACCATATTAATAGTTTATCATACTAATTACAGACTTATTAGTTGACATGACACAAAAAAACATGTTAGAAATCCCAAAAGTTTCATAACAAAATTTATCGATTGACCGAGTAGTATGATCTTGTTAATTAAACTTACTTTTACTAGAAGGTCCTTATATATACTCCTTCCTTTTATTTTTAAATGTCATTATTTTTATTTTTAGAGTCCAACTATAAGAACTTTGACTAATATTTTAAGATGTATTTTTTTGTCATAATGATATGCAAAAAATTGCAATTTATAAAACTTTTCATATAGTTTTTGAATATCTAAATTTTTTATTTAAATATCAAATTAATGTAAACTAATTTACTTTGAAAATTAGTCAAATAGACTTTCGAAAAGCGCAACATGACAAACAATAGTGGATAGAGGAAACACTTGACAAAATTGCAAGTCTAAAAGTACAACTTACAAACGGAGCCGAGTGCAAGGTCCCCGATCATTTCGTCATTTTTGGTAGTGATGGCAACTCATTGCTCCTATATTATGCTTTTGAATAACAAAACCAAGTATGAATATGAATCAATTATTGCTTTGTATAGAAGGTTTGTTAAGCCATTGAAAATATATGATATGCTAATGTTATTAAATTAAGAACAAGTGGTTTGTTAAGCCATTGAAAATATATGATATGCTAATGTTATTAAATTAAGAACAAGTGGTTTGTTAAGCCATTGAAAATATATGATATGCTAATGTTATTAAATTAAGAACAAGTGGTTTTAACATTGCATTTGAACTTTTCAACATGATATCTAAATAAGTTTAATTTGTACGAAACAAAGCTGTATGTTTACTAAAGAAAGCAAAGGTGTGTTTGACTGTTTCTCCTCATTCTCTTTCTTTTCTAGGGAAGTATTTATTTGGGAAACAAATTAAAGTGTCGGTAAACCTATAATATTATAATTTCTAACATCCATATATTGAAAAATATAATGGGAAAGAAATTAAAATATATTTTTATGTCATATGTTTACTTACTTATATATCTAAAAATAAAGTACAAAGCAAACAGAGTCAAATAAGTGTAAATGTAGGATCCTTTATCCTCCAAAATTACACTCAAATGGAAGTACAAGTTGTAGACCTTTTTATTTAAAAGCAACGGTTTGCAGTCCAACTTTTTGAATCACTTGTTCGTACTATATTTGAAGCTCGTCACCATCAGACTTGTCAAGTCTTATGCGTGTCACCTTTTTTATGTAACTTGCGAGTTATTATATAGGAATGGGGTTTTATCCAATGTACATTTGAATAACAATATCGATTTTTCCTTGTCATAAAAAATCACTATTAGTCAAAATATTTATATAGTCATCGAACATTTTTGTTGGAAATTTTAATGTGGAAACTGTTGTATTGCAATAATTCTTAGATATTTGTAGTATAATTTCTTCGGGTACCAATTTATTATTTTTATATTTTACTTTTTTTTGTTTTCTTTTTCACTATTCTTATTTTTTTATTATTATTATTGTTATTATTATTATTATTGAAAACTCTGAAATATGACAAACAATTAAAATTTGTGTATTCTACAAAATCTATTGTTGTCTACTTATAAAAAGCTCAATTCTTTCAAGTGTCGTATTTAAAATTTTAAGTATTGTAATAAGCAATTATTATTTATAAATTGTTATATCAATTTTCAAATTTTCTTGAGTTATTTTTTATTGATGTAATATTTTATTATATTTTTTTTTTTTGGAAATTTGTATTGTTGATATCCTTACGTCATATGCTATAAGTATGGAGCTTTTTTTTTAAAAAAAATGAATCGCTAGAACAAATTATAAAATAATAATTAACGGCTTCGTATATAAGAATCTAGAAAAATAGTGTTTAAATAAAATATATATGGAGCTTTTTAAAAATAAATAAATAAATAAAATAGGTGCTCACTTTGAAGTTTGGCTTTAGGTTTCTAATCTCGTTGAGTCGAATCTGCATGATGCAATATATTGAGGGAAGTGTACAAACAAAAGGCGAATACATGATTTAAAGACGATGGGTGCACCATCAATGACTAATGAATATTAGTTAAAGCATGTCACCCAATGTTAATTTGTATGATAATTTAATAAAATTTAAAAATTACAAAACTAATACACTATTGTATAAATAGCAATTAAATGACTTTTCTATATATAATTTGCTTTGTGGAGTGATGATTTTGAACTTCACTTTGCATCAGGAGGTCATAAGTTTGAAACTAGTCATAAAAGAAAAAGAAAAGTAGCATATGAGATTCAAAACTAGTCATAAAAGAAAAACAAAAGTAGCATATGGGATTTGAACCCAGTTATCACGCCTAAAAGGTGCATAGGAGTGTGCATTGATTGGTTCGGTTCAATTTTATGTATAATTTGTTCGAATTGCCAGTTTTCAATTTTCAAATACGCTAAACCAATAACTAATTACTAATAAGATAATTTTTTATCGGGTTTCGATTTATCGGTTTTGTCCCTTAACGGTTCGTTTTAGATTTAACTGATAAGAAAATGCTTACAAAATAAATTTATGACTTCTTAATAAACTTGACACGACAAGACAATAATGTAACATCACAAAAGCTCATAAAATAGAAATAATAATAACAAACATGAAAAGCACTATACATGTGTAACACAGAGAAATTAAGAGATATATGGTTCTTGCTTTAGGTTTTGACGATTTGTATAATGTAAAGTTGTGAACTTAAAGTTACAACGTATATGAATTGATGGCTAAATGACAAATACAAAACTATTATGATATTGAGACTAATATTTACAAATATGCATGTATATGTAAAAGTAGTAAATTACTATAGACTCGACTCTTAATGGGTTATCGATTTACCCAATAACCCAATATTGAAAATCAATACCGAATCGATAATTCGATTATTTTTCTATAAAACCATTAAGAAACCGTTAACCCAACAATTCAATTGCAATAAATCAATAACACTTTTTTTACACACCCTTAGTGCATAGCGCTTAAACCAACCAACCCAAACACATTTTGTGTCATTAGTTGACTCATAAATTATATGACTATCTAAAGATATGTATATATATACATGATTTTTCCGAAGTTAACGGGTGGACGCTCTCACGAAAACATTTAGATTTGCTTTTGTGTACAGTATTCACTTTTGAAATCGCCCGTTGAAACTTCATCGGCTTAGTTGATTCTTTGGACAAAAATGTCTAAATAAAACATGAAAATTGGACTTGAAAAATTAAAATGAAACAAAATTGAATTAGAGTACCGAAATAAAATTTTTAAGGGTCTGCAATAAGTGTTTGAGCTAAAAGTTAATGACATTTTTACTTTTTCCCCTAAAATCATATATTTATATAAGGGCAAATGACAAAAATCACATATTTTTAAGGTAAAATTACCATTTGTCTCATACAACTTTATAATTACAGAAATCCCTCAAACCGATACAATAATATAAGCGCTGATACATTAATTTAATGCGCGAGATACATTAATGGTTAAGTAAGATACATTATATTTTATACATGATACACTAATATGATGTACATTTATTTTATACATGATACACTAATCTGATGCGCGAGATACATTAATCTAATGCGTGAAATGAGGAATTTTAGAGATTTGTAAAACTAATAGGGGATAATGGTAATAAGAGAACTTTAAGGTTGGAATTCTGTCATTTTTCCTTCATAGAATAAAGGAAAACCCTCAATTGGTGATGTGACACCACCACAAGCCAACATTGTCTTTTAATTTTTTTATTTCCACAAGTAGCCTTCTCCTACATTCAGCCGTACCCCTTCCTACCCAACGTAACTCTTGCTAGTCGTCACCTCCTTCTTACAACTTATGCCTCCACCAAATCTTCGTCGTTGTAATTCCTTTGTTTGCACACAACCTCTCATTCCCTTCATTGCTTCTAACAAAATATTATCGTTCTCATATGTTGCCTTCAACGCAGTGATAGTGACACCAACATCCAACAAATTTTCGCGCTCCAAACATTGCGCTCTTAACCTGCACTCTTCAAATAAAGTCTTACATCGTTTATTCGCCCTGTGCCTTAATTTCAACCACCCATTAAAGTCGTGTTAACATTTCATCTCCCCCACCAACCTCCATTTAAGTGTCTCAAACCTAAATCTGGACCAGATTATGCACAGAGATAGAAATGACGCATAGATTTCCCTTCTACCCGATCTAAATCTGCACATAAATAACTCTACCCATCTGCATCAGAACTCAAAACAGAACATATGTGTTCGGCCGACGTCAACATCCACCTCATGAATTCCTTTTGAACATTATTTGCCCTCTCTTTGAAGTTGTGTAGATGTCACAACCCAAAAGCATACCCTAGAAGACAGGGTACAATCTTGGATTGTAACCGGCGTCGTCGACCTCTCGGAGGTCTAAGACAAGCCTCTCATATCATTCCTTGCATTGGCATAGTAAATTTAGCGGAAAATTTAAAACTTTTAAATAGCACATCATATGCTAGAAACATCACATCGTATATATATAAAACATAAGTCATAATACATATTTAGACTCTAAGTCTCTTTGCCATCTTAGACTCAATAACTTTAGAATACATTAGGGACACGGCCCAATACGATACCTTACATAACTATACAATATTTAAAGACTTCATATTAAAGACATAAGTAGGACATCCTTGAACTTAAGGATTCCTTTCCTTGAGCTTGAGAAAACACCTATCAAGCTTCTCGATCATAGATCTCCTTTAAGCATTCCAATACCTACACTTTGTGTAAAAAGTAAAGAAGAATGGGATTAGCACAAGAATGTACTAAGTATGACAACCATGCGAAAACATGCATTTAAAAGGGACATTTTCTTTGAAATCATACTTCATGCCATTTTGAGTAAATCATCATAAAACCTTTGTTAACATCATTTATATTATCCAAATACGTCATAGAAACACAATCAAAGGCCAATCATCATATAAAAGCACATATAGAATATAAGTGCACATAAAGGTCACTTTATAGTGAACTCACCCTTCTTAGCATTTAACTCTTTCTTTCAATTCATTAATCTCCTAAGTAATCCTTTAGGGATACTTGGTGCAATGCATCACCTTAGGAACATAAGAGAATACCATATATAGTATCTATACAAGACAACACATGCCATCATAGAAGTATAGTACAACATAAACATAGTCAATCCAAGACTATAACATCATACATAAAGGACACATACATAATCATATGCATTAGAGAACCTTCCTAAGACTTCCTAAGGAGTCACTTGTGCAATGTCTAGATGGGTTCATTACTTCCATCTATCCTAAGTAACTTACCTTAAGTCCTCCTAGTTAGGATCCTATTCAATTACTTCCATTGTCCATTTTACCTTTAGGGAAACCATAGCCTTAACCGACACTAAGACCATGGGTGCTAATCATGGAATTTGGTGTTGTAGAGCCTTACACCAAAGGAAGGTGTTACTACCTAGCCAAGGTAGAACATTAACATACATGCTAGCATATCAAGTGAATTCACTTTGCTAGATCCTATGTGGCAAGCATAGTTTATGGAACTAAGAGATAGGTATTCCCTCTATATACCATTTGGTAATGGGGCCTCACCTCATGAGATAACATGAGTGAATATTCCTCAAGGAAAGTCAACACTTCATGTAAGTACATAGGTGAATATTCCTCTAAGGGAAGTCGACACCATACGTAGGTCCATAGGTGATTATTCCTCTAAGGGAAGTCAACACTCTATAAGGGACAAATGGTGAAATATTCCTCTAAGGGAAGTCAACACCTCTCAATGTCAAGTTCACTCGGTGCTAGGCTAAGTTCCCTTTATTGAAAAGCCTTTATTACCTTTGTTTATAAAACATAGTCTTAGGACATTCATCATTCATATGCTTATAGCATATTCAAGCACCTATCTAGTTTTGGAGTATTCTTGGGCCCTCCTAGTTGGACCTCTTCTCCCTAACTAGATCATCCATGTGTGTGAGTGTATATATAGATGTGAGCAAACCTTTCACATAACACATCAAGTCACACATGTTCATTTATCAATGCATAAGTCTATAGGCATAACTATATGAGCAATCCTTTCATATAAACCTACTAAGACACTATACACATTCATACTTCATCATATCATATTCATAACATGTTCATATAATCATCCTTCATATGCATAAGATCCAAACCTAGGAACTATCCTATCAAGATATACATGTGCAATGCATAGACAAGGTCCCATACCCTTGTCCATACTAGTACACCTATCAAGTCATCCTAGTAAGGAAATCATACATTTATAAGCATCACCTTAATATGCATAGTAGTAAACACTAGTGAATATGAGAACTACCTTTCATTTAGACCCAGTGACTCATACTACTTGAAATATGCATGTAAGTGAGAGTGTATGTACATTGACCAATATGATCACATCACGGCTAGCAATATCATCTTAAGTCAGCCACACTATTAGGCCACATTATACTTTCAAGCACATAGCACACAACACATAATATCATAGGAGACAAGGCAATATATACCATGAAATCAATACTCCTAACTTTAGCTATTTACACTTTCATATAAGGAATACATGGGTAGAGGCTATTAACCATTTTAACACATCAATGGCAGCACCTATACAATACCCTAACATGATTATATACATGCTCATACAATAGCCACACTACCTAATTCACAACTAGAATAGGAAAGTAGGCATAAGCTTCTCATAGTATCATTTTAAGCATATGTTCATAAGTTCATCAATTTGCCTTCATGGCCATGGTCAACACATATATAATGACAATAAGGTAAACACCGCCACCATAAGTGGACCATACCACACAATGCCATACAAGGCTTCATCAACATTTCTATAAAGAATAGAGAAGTAGAAGAGTAGAGGAATTAAGCATTCTTACCAATTTCTCACCCTTTGATCATCATTGATCAATACACCTTATTCATCATTAAGATACATATATGGCAGTAGCTAAATGTACTTTAAGTATATAATAAACCATGTACAAGCCGCTACAAGATTATACCATAACGTAATACAACATCTCAACATACTAGGAAAGTAGGATAACATTGATCATTAGCTAACTTCCCTTACTTTGATTTTTAGATCATAGTTCATACATATATGATTCTAAGGCAGTAGCTAATTAGGTAAGAAATCAAGCCTAAGTCATGCATCATATAATCACAATTCAAGATCCATCACATACTTAGCTTCTTGACTTCATAACCTAAAGAATCCATACCAATTCATGCAAGACTTTCTTAATTAGATCATTTAGGATTTATACATATAAAATTCATCCATTACATCACCCTAAAATAGTAGCTAAAGCAGTTCATACATAATTAAAAGTCTACTCAATCGATCTCACAATCAACTTCAAGACAACATGTAGAAACATAGGCTATTCATGTTCAATTCTTCATATATTTATCATCATGGACTGATCATCATTAATTCAACATCAATTAATGTAAATAACAATAACCACATGCAATTCAACCTAAGAGAATCACCAATTCATCAAGAACAAGCCGAAATCATAAAGCCCATGCAAAGGCTAAACCAATTTTGGAAGGAACATGGGTTCATCATGCAATTGGAGTGAAATCACATTCAAATCATCATATTAATACTAATTCATCATGATTTAATCTTTAGAAACGTTTTGAGAAAGAGCCCATGGCTAGATTGGAAGATTGGAAACTTGTTCATAAGATTTCTTTGAAAAACATTGAGAAGAACTCTCCAAGTGAAAGGTTACTTAGAGATGAAGGATCACCATACCTTAATCTTCATGAAGACCCATAAAACTTGATGAAGAACCCATGAGAATCCCATCTACAAGCTGTTTTTGAGCTTCAAAAACCATGGGGGTTTCTAGAGAGAATATTTTTGGAGAGGAAGGGTTCAATTTGAGTGAGGGGATTTGAGAATGGGTAAATCACGTTTTTGGACCCTTAAATACACCCAAAAATAATCAAATAAACCTATAATAGTCAGGTTAGGATGTGGGGTGAATTTACAAATTCACCCCTGACTTGGCAGAACGCAGGCAGCCAACCTGCAGGCCATCCGCGACGTGGCCCATGACGGGGCGTCATGGCCATGACGGGCCGTGGCAGCCTCCGTCGCAGGGGACTTAGCCAATTTCTTGGCTTACAACCTACCCAAGGCTACCCTCCTTCGACGGGACCTGATTGACGGTCCGTTGGGGTCCCAACGGTCCGTCATTGGGTCCGTCAAGAGACACTGCCCAGGCAGTGTATAGGCAGCCTTGGGGTCCTTCTTTTGGGGCCTCTTATGGGGCCCTTTAGAAGTCGTACCCAGACGTTTCCAACGCGATTTCAAACCTTAACATGTTATAGACCTACCACATAAGTTTCATCCAAAACAAACACCTACAAGACGTCCAAACAGCCTTGACCCCAACATGACATACGATGAACGTCTTAGGGTCTATCTTTCGAACGCCTTGGACGTTCTTGGGTGTTTGACGTCCAAACTTTACGAAACTTCATACAATAACATTAAATATCATTTAACACCATTTGAAGACTTATTTGACTCAGTTCACACAACTTAGGCATGCATACACACATGAGGCACATAAGCGACTATTTGTCGAACGTCTTGGACGTCCCTTGACGTTCGACTTCCAAATCACTTCAAACTTTGCACACTGACTCTATATGACATAATAAGGCATTTTAGGACCTTATAACGATAAGACGAACATGTTAGGCTCTAGACACCTTATCTCATTTTCGAGGTCTTACAGTAGAATGCCTCTACAAATTTTTACATCACATCCAGTTCATGTGCCCTAATGTTGAAGATGTGCAACACACCACTTTGTGTTCCCATGACCTCTGCTCCTTCCGAATTTTCTTGTCCTGAATTTAAAGTCGTTCAATAGGCCACTGGGAATTCGTGTAGGCTCTCCAGGTAATTCACTTTACCAATTTATACTATTGCTATCGACAGTTTTGGTGCCCTTTCTATCAAGCCATACAAAAACGCCACCGCAAATTCCTACTAAATATCTCAAATTCTTCTTAATTTCCCCGTTTTCCACTTTTCCTTCCCAACAAGTTCCCTCTTCAAGGCCTGTTCGGACGGCTATAGAAAAGACATGTTACAAATGAACTTAATTTTAGATTAAGAAAATTAATAACTTGTGTTGATCTCTGCCTTATATAAATAACCTCCAAGAACAACTCGCCTTTTATATTACTATTTTAATGTCGTTGCTGACTACTGTCGTTTATAAATATCCTTCAATAAAACTTCTCATTTTGAATTAATGACCTAATTACAGTTGATACACACGGAGATGGATATGGAGACAAAAACGAGGATGAAGACTCATGAAAAATTAGAATCCACCAATGCAGGCTTCTATTTAAAGATGAAGATTTATGAAGAAAAAAAACAGAATTACCAACGGAGGCTTCTACTTCCTCTACTGGGCCAGCCACATTCACTAAGGATCATATAGATAATATGCATTCCCGTTTGCATACACTTTGTTTTACTATTACACCATGAAAGTGCTTCATTACCCTTTACTCCGATCTCTACCATCTTCCCATTGATCGTCCTATATGTGCTTTTAAAATTAAATTAAAATGTTGCACCACTACTTTCATATGACACTCTTTCCTTTCTAATATATGTTACACTCTTTCCAATTCAATATTTTTCCTTCTGAAGCTTTTACACAATATTCTCACTTCTTCATCTTTCACCACTCCCAATAAATTTTCATTTTTTTTGCTCCCAAAATGCCTTCAACAGTACTTTTTTCCCTTCCTGTTACTTGTCCAGATTGTTAATTTCGCCATCTCCTGCTTACCTCCATACAAACTACTGCAACAACAAATAACCTAGAATGCCTACTTTTAATTCACATTGGAAGCCCCAATGCAGTTGTGAAACAATAAAGCTAAAGGCTTGGAACTTTCTGAATATCCCGTATAAGGTAAAACTACATGTCTTCCATGTTGTTGCATTATGTTCACCTTTGTTTAATGCAGTGTCTCTCTTAAACGAACTTTTATATGAGTATAATTAATTTGAATAGTTCTCCTCTACTTAGAGGTTGTGTGTGATGTGTCGCCTCAAATCCCTACGCACCATTCAATTATGCTACTTTATACAACTTTACTAGGAGTCTAAAATTAAAATAACCATTGAGCTCAGTATGAAAACATAAAATATTAAAGTATCATTAATATTTTATTTTTTCTCCGCTTTATATTTTACTTTAATATGCAGAAAAGACCTCCAGAGCTGCATGGTTGCCACTTGCCACTTCAATTTTAAAAACTTTCTCTCTGTGTATGCCTGCGGATGCTTGTAACTCTATATATACTTGAAATAAATTCAGGTCTTTTTTATTATTGCATTATTATGACCGTCTATGTATATTTCAATTCGTCTATTAGCCAAATTAGAGTTTTGACGAGTCCAACTATGATAGTAAAGATTAATGTAGTTACCTGATATAAGTAGTTAAGAAAGGTAAATCATATGCAACTTTATATTACTTGTCTTCCTCAAGGTAGAGTCGTTTCTAGCTATTTTGGTGCCACTATTGGAGGAGTCCTATTCTCTCGAACAACATGTACTCCTTTTCTCTTTGTCTGCATAATTGGGGGGTAATTTAAGATCCAGTTTCATGTTTGATAGTTTTCTCCATGGTATACGGTCTCTAGTAACATGTCCTCTGCAAAACAAACTCATCCTTGCTAACAGAGTGCTGGAGAGTCAAGGTTAAAAGTGAGAGCCAAGTAAAAAAAATCCGTTAGGAATAACAACAAGAGAAGTATCCATCATAAACGCGGACAGGGACACATGAACTACTGCCTTCATTAAAAAATGTGTTCTCAATTCCAGGTTGCATGTGATGTAATTGCCAAATTAGACAAGACATTTGTACACATTTTAGAATTTGCTTCAGCTATTACAAGAACCTTTTTTTGTAATGGCGTAAAATGTGTAGTTTATGAACAGATAACAAATGATCACGGTAAACACAATTATGATCACAAGCTAAATCTGAAAACATGTTTGTGTAGTAAAAGAAGAATATGTGGAGTTTTTATGTTTGCTTACTCTATAATAATCTTTGTTCCAAACGTATATTTATATTGTAAAATTCACTATTTTTTTAGGACTGATTGTCCAGATTGATAATTGATTTTGCATACGACTTTAAAAGTTAGCATACACTAAACAAATATCAAGCACTTGACCCAAATTTCCATAAAATGGCAAGGTATGCAACTTTACCATCCACGAGCAATTTGATGCACTTTGTCTGTGAATGACAATTGAAGGTGCAAAGTTTAATGTTCGGTGTTCCACTGGTTGATGGCTTCATCTAACTCTTTGTCGCATTGAAAAAAATTAAATCTTTATGCATTGCAGATCTTACTTGAGAGCTAGAGGAATTCAATGGCTTTAATAATCAAGTGCATACTGAAGTGGAATTGACTATAAATAGTTCTACTCTCATAAAATAAAAAATCATCCAGTTTAGGTAGTTCATAATTTGCGTTTTATGATAAGAAAAATACAGTGTTTGAAAACTTTATTTTACTGTAAGACTTTATGCAGGCCTTTGTGAAACTAGTAATTTTGCATCATTGTTTAGGTATATGCACTGACAGATTTATGAAATTTTTCAGTTGAAACCTACCCAAGTTCAAAACAGAGTGTTCTCAGACATCATGCCACCTGAAACTCTTAACCTTCTTTAATCGTGCACTTAAATGAAATTATGAATGAGATATTGTGCTAACGCACATGGAGTTTGGTGGCCGGAAATGGAACAGTAGTAATATGCTAATGTTTAAATCGTAAATTCATTTAAATTTAACAGTATCCTCATTACTTTAAAAATTATTTAGTTATTACTATTTGAAAACTTAGTAGTAAAATGAATTTCTCTCATTCAAAGCACATGCGCTCTGAGTACATTAAGATGACACTTTGTGACTAACTATTTGGTTGCCTATTCTTGTGAAAATTTGTGTGTTCTTTCAATCATCTACTAAGATAATATTTGTTTGTTATCTCTATTATTTTTATAAATGTAATATGCTACTACGTACTCTTTGCCTTTCTAGAAAGACTATATCACATTTTAGCACTATGATCAGTATGAATTCTTACGAGATAGTTTTACTAATAACAATGAAAATGATTTTGTGTAGATAGGTAAAGATATGTAATAGATCAGAAAAAAAAGTGACTGACGGTTATATGATAATTCTTTGTGGAAAAATTATAAAAAGATAAAACTAATAGTTCCACAACTTTGTTTACAAGTTTTTTAACCTCTTCATGTTACATGTTAAAATAAAATTGATGCTATTCAATATATAATTAAGTTAGTTTGCCATTGCGCAAAGGCGAGCTGTTTACCTAATTTTTTTTATGTAGCAAATGTGACATCTCCATGTGTTGTCCGTAAAGATTCCAAATTGAAATTATGAACTCATTCCCTCGCTTTGCCATAAACCCCTTCTTAAAACCCTAGATAGTTGATACACAAGAAAAACATTTTCTGAAGCATTCGCGAAAATCCGGCGAAATGCCAGGGCTGACGTCAGAATCCGATGACCTTGCAATGGTTCCAGTCTCGCTGGAGACGGAAAATCAACCCGTGGTCAACTACCCTCTCCGTCATGGTCTCAAATCCCCAATTCATCGACTCTCCTTTTCATGGGCCTGTGGCAATACTCTCCGAGTATCAGTTTTCCGGAAGCCTCAGTCAGAGAAGGCGGACGGAGACGGCGAGGCTGGCGGAAGAGTGGTGGAAGTAAAGCTTAGTAACAGTGGAGATGAGGAAGTTGATGCTGCAAGATGGAGGAGAATGGCCTACAGTTCAGTGACTCCTTTCGCTCTGCTTCAGAGCCGGAAACATTCTTTGTCTGCAGCATCCAGAATGTCGTTGGATATCCCTCCCTACAAGGCAGAGTGGTAAGTTTTCTGTTCTTTCCGGATAAGTAAAATGGCGGAGTGGTAAACCTGTAACTTGATTTAGCTGAAATAGACCTGAAATAACCTCAAGTAGTTTTTTTTTTAAAAATAAAATCTATATGCGTGTTTAGTATGAGGAAAACATTCACGAGCTTCAACCACATAAAAAAAATTCTCAGTTCAGGGAATGTGAATGAACAAATTCATCCATTGTTTTGTGTTCGAGATTGCAGGGTTCTTTGTTGCTTTGAAGATACTTTTCTTGATGTCCTTCTTAGTTGGTATAACAGGAGTGTTTTCCCCTTCCCGACCCTTCTATTTCTTTCGAGATTGTATAATCTGATTTGTGAATTCTGAGATACTTCCTCAATAAGGTAAGCTAGAATGGTTTTCCTAAAAAAGAAAAATTCCTCGATATTGATAATCTTATAGTGTTAATTTAAAAGAGAAAATGTCTGTAATGTTTTTTTTCCCCAATCACTCTGATCTATTCCACCATACAACGTCATACTTCCAATGGGAAGAGTTTTCTTTGTAGTGAAACACTAGGAGCTGTTTGGCCATGAAATTTATATACTCCCTCCGTTTCAAAAAGAATGACCTCATTTCCTTTTTAGTATGTTTCAAAAAGAATGACCTCTTTCTTTTTTTGGTAACAACTTTTCACGTGGCATGTTTAAGGCCACAAGATCAAAGGGCAATTTTGTACATTTAACCTAACTTTAATTTAGGACAACCTAACTTTAATGTAGAACCACAAGATTCAAAAGTCTTCTTTATACTTTTAAACTCCGTGCCAAGTCAAACTAGGTCTTTCTTTGTGAAACGGAGGGAGTACTTTTTTTTCTGGAATAATTTTTCACATTATTTCAAAAACAGTGTTGTGGTTGTAAAATTTTCAAATCTAACTTGGAGTTGGATTCCAAATTTGAGAAAGTGCTCCAAACCTACTTGCCTCTACCCCTGTAAGATAGATGTAAGGTTGCGTACGTCCTAATTCCTACCTCTCTAGTCCCCATTTGTGGGATTACATTGAGTATGTTTTTGTTGGACTTAGAAATAGTGCTCTCTTCTCTCCTTTGCAAAAAGTATAACCAAACACAACTCCATCTTCAACTCCAAATAAAAAGTGAAAAATATTTGGAATCAATGACCAAACGCCTACTAACTCTATCTAGCTATCAACCTTATCTAACTTTAGACTCAATATGATATTTGATCTATCATACTAGCCATATAAACCTATAATGTCGCTGTAAACAGTATCTCTTGGGGGATGCAGGGGATTTGATAGATCTAATAGGCTAATTGTAATGAAACAACTGATTAGATTAGAATAGCTTTTGACAGTTTCCTCATGGTTCCTTGGTGAGCTTGTGATTATTTTTCAGCACCTTCTGATGTTGGTTTTGCTATATATTCAGGATGTTACCATTATCCTAGAAACAAGAAAATAATTTTTAATTTGAAATTTGGCACTACTGATAGATATTGACTACCGAATACTCCCCTCAAGTTGGATCATATGCATTTTAAATGTTCACCTTGCTCTGATAACTTGTCAAATTGTCGTAGTCCTAACACCTTTGTAAAAACGTCTTTTTTTTTACTCCCGAGTTAGGCACATAAATAGTGGTTAGCTAATAGGGAGTGGTGGAGAGGGTGATCAAGGAAGAGGAGGTGAGGAAGGTGGTGGAGTGTAGTGCGGTAGATAAAGCTGCGAGACCGGATGTGTTCACTTTGGATCAAAGATGAGGTGATGGAGACCATTATGAATTTCAAGAAAGGGAGAATTTGAGAGAAGTTTTGATGCATTTTTCATTGTCATCATTTCAGAAAAGGAGGGTGCATCGAGCATAAAAAGATATGCACCCATAGCCTAGTGGGAAGTATTTATAAGATTACTTCAAATATACTTTCCAATAGTTTACAGAGGGTATTAGATGAGACATTGTCTACATCGCAGAATGCTTTTGTGGAGGGAAGACATATACTTGATGCAACTTTGGTGGCAAATGAAGCTGTTGACTCTAACAGAAAGCAAAGAGTTCAGGAATTCTAGATAAGCTAGACCTTGAGCAGTCGTGTAATCATGTAAACTGGAATTCTTGGACTAAATAATGTTGAAGAAGAGTTCTAGCATTCAACGGTTAACTTGGATCAAGCATTGGGTTTCCACTATTTGGTATTCCAGTCTTGTGAATGGCAACTCGCGCGTTTTCTTTGGTAGTTTGAGAGGGTTGAGACAGGGAGACCCCCTTTCACCCATGCTACTCATTTTAGTTATGGGTTTATTTTTTTAATTATTCTTTTAATAAATTTTGAAGATATCTGAGTTTTTTACCTTGCAAACCTAAACAAGGTGCTGCTGCAACAAACTGCATTTTTTCCCTATCTACAACAGGAGTTCTATGTCACATAAACTTGTTAGAAAAAAGAGTTCCAAGTCCAGAAGCTTGAAGTTTCTTTCTCTAAAGAGATATGAGAGAGTTTTATTTTCTAATCCATACTATAGCAGCCTGGGGGGATATGTCCTTTCATTGGGTCACTATTTGACAGTTACACTACATTTTACATGTAATTAGGTGGGAGCATGTCATAGAGTACAGCAAAGAGATAAGTTCTCTTCTCAGTGATCGAAAACCGCCTCCTAAATCAATTATCGAAGATCCCAAGTCGGTAGTAAATGTGAGTAATTATCATCACACTTTTGTTTGGCCGTCCAGATTCTGACCTTCGCTACTTAGTATTTATCTGGTGGCTGTGTGTGCCTGTTAGGAAATTGCAGCGCCAATGTGTCTGAAAGCTGCGTGGGAGCTATTGGAGATATTTTACATAGACAAACAATCTCAATCTTGGATTCCTGAACGGTTGCTAGATTGGTTAGCTGTATGTTCCTTTTCTATTCTGAATAAGTTTCCTCGATTTTCTCCAACAGATGTCACAGATCTTATACTGTTCTTCTAACTTAATGCATGGTTCATTCATCAGGACTACAATTCCTTATTCTCGGGAACTCTACCAACTATTCACTCGAAGCTTGTGGATTTTCAGCAGGAACTTGTTGGAGTACAGGTTTAGCTGTCAATTGATATCCCTGTGAACTTTACATTTGTTGGGCCTATTAGTTGATAAATTATTACTCACAATTATTGTTGAATAAATTATTAGTCACAGTTAAGTGTTCTAATTTGACTGGAGATAGATATAGACGTAAAAATTAAAATTTAGTCGTATTTAGCAGGCGTGAGCTCAATCCTAGGATCTTTGTAATTATGATTTCTTGTCCTTTTAATTTTTTGGTTAGTTGCCAGCATACCCTCATTGCTGATGGATATAACTTTACCTTTCTCAAAAAAAAAAAAAAAACAGGTGTGAGTTCAAAAGTAGAGTGAATATCAGGGGTATGCAAACCTTATCCCTACCTTGGAGGTATGGAGACTATTTCTGATAGACCGTCGGCTCGGGAAAAAACATAACAAAGCAGTCAGGGAAAATAAATAAAAGAAGTGAAGAAGCCACGACAAAATGACAAAGCATTCTGAAAAAAGGAACAATATATACAACAAAATAATACTATAATCAAAGTACAAGAAATAACAAATAGTGATAGTAATTGAAGAACAAGAAACTATACGAGTATGTAAAGGATAAGTGAGACAACACTCAACTACCTACTAGCCGTCTACCCTAATTTGTGTCCTCCATAGCCTCCTTTTTAATGTCATGTCCTTGATAAGATGAAGCTGTGCGAGGTCCTGCGTAATCACCACTCTCTGTATTTCTTCGGCCTACCTCTACCTCTCCTGAAATCATCCACAGTCAACCTCTCATACCTCCGCACTGAGGCATCCGTGCCTCTCCTCGTCGCATTCCCAAATCATCTCTGCAAACTGGACATTCGAAAGGCTTTTGATCATCTCAACTGGAACTATTTATTGAAAATCTTACAGAGAATGGGCTTTGAAGCTAGGTGGATTAACTGGATCACACATCCCATCAGTTCAGTTAGATTTTCCATCCTAATTAATGGCTCCTCAGTGGTTATTTCCCCTCACAGAGAAGTCTGAGACATGGTGACCCCCTCTCCCCGTTTCTATTCATCATAGAATGGACGGATTGAATGATATCTTGAGGACTGCAAAGAGCAATGACTGTATTAGGGGCTTCAAAGCCAATCTCAACACTGAAAATGGAGTTGAAATCTCTCAGTTACACTACGCTGATGATTACTGATCCTATATGATGCAGACAAATCTCAACTCAGAAGGCTAAGAGTGATTCTTATTCTGTTTGAAGCTGTCTCAGGGATGCATGTGAACTGGTCAAAATTCTTTATATATCCAATCAATAAAGTTCCACTGATTCACTCTCTAGTAGAGATCTTTGGTGGAAAAGTAGGTGAGCTTCATACCATTTACTTAGGAATGCCCCTTGGAGCAAAGAGCATGTCAATGGGTATTTGGAATGGGGTCCTGAAGAAATGTGAGAAGAAACTATCAAATTGGAAAAGTCAATATCTATCTCTTTGTGGGAGACTGATTCTTATCAAAACTGTTCTTGATGCTTTGCCTTCGTATATGATGTCCCTATTTTCTATGCCTGCCAATGTTGCTGATAGAATTGATGCTTTAGAAGAAATTTCGTATGCTAAGGGAACTCTGACAAGAAGAAATCCACTTCATGAAATGGGATATTCTCTCAAACAACAAAAAGGACGGAAGCCTAAGCATATGCCATCTTAAAGCTCAAAACCAAGAGTCTACTTAGCAAGTAGAACTGGAAACTGTCTTCAGAAGAGAAATCCCTTTGGAATGATGTGACCAGAGGAAAATGTCGGAGGAAAACATTTGGACTACCAAACAAGTGAACATCCCTTATGGTGTCAGTATGAAGAACCATTAGATGTCTTTGGCCAATTATTCATAGTAGATCCAAGTTCAAAGTTGGAAATGGAAAAGAAAATTTCCTTTTGGGGAGAATGTTGGTTAGGTCACCACCTTTAAAACAATCTTTTCCTGATATCTATAGCCCATATCAACAGCAACAAGCTACTTTGGAAGAACTGTGGAGTATGGTCAGACCAATGGTGGAATTTTAGCTTTAGAAGACACCTAAATGACTGGTAGATTGGCAGAATGACAGAATTTATATGAATATGTTAGAGCTGTTCAATGGGTTTTCTACCAATGAAGATGGCTTGGTATGGTTAAAAGTCTCTTTGTTCCAATTTATGTGACACCATTTGAGTTTGGACAAAATTAAAGAAACAAAGGAAGACTTTTGAAATATGTGGTCTAAAACACTCCTTGAACATTTGTATGGTTATAAATCATTTTAATAAGAGTAAAAGAGGAATTTTAAATTTAAATTGTTTCTTATGGTAGAAAGGTGACATTCTTTTGGAGACTAACTAAAAAGGAAAATGGGCCACATATATGAGACATTTTCCTTAAGAACATAGCCCCTACAAAAGTGAAATGTTTCACATGGCTAGTGGTAAGAAAGGCACGTCTTACTCATGAAGTGTTACAAAAGAAGGGGAGAGGTGTGGTGACTAGATGTTTTTTGTGCAATGAGACTAGGGAGACAAACAATCACTTGTTGCTACACTGTAAATTCACTGCTCAATTGTGGAACATGTTTTACAGTCTCACAAAGACAGTGTGGACAGTGCCTGAAAATACAGCTGATCTAATGAGTTGTTGGATGAAAAGAGGGGGAAGTAAAAGTCAAAAAAAATGGTGGAGGATAATACCCTTTTGCATATGGTGGTCAGTCTGGAGGGAGAGAAATTGAACGTGTTTTGAAGACAAAATTAGATCAGTCCATGATGTGAAATGGAATTGCCTAGAGACTTTATTTTTTGGTGTAAACAGAACTGTATAGAGGAAATAGAGTCGTTAGTAGAATTTCTAGGAGCTTTGTAAAGCTAGAGTGTACTTGTTTTGTAACATGTTTCTGATGGTGGCCAGCATTCCTAATGCTGAAGAATACAACATTACTAATCCTCAAAAGAAAAATGTGCCCCATATATTGGGACAAAGGGATTAGTAAAGGTATGTTCCCAGTCAAGTCAGTCATTAGAGAGCTCAACAAGCCAAATGTTTTGCTGGAATTTTGATATGGAACGTCAAGATACCCTATAAAGTAGATTGTTTTGTTTGGTTGCTGGCAAATAACAAGGCCCTTAATCATGACAACTTAGCATGGAGGGGTTTCCACTTATATTCCAGATGCTTCTTATGTGGAGAGCAAGCAAGACAATCAATCATCTCTTATACACTGCAAATGGACAAATCAACTCTGGAAAACATTCATCAACTTGAGAGGCATTAGATGGGTGATGCCACTAGAATTAACTAATGCTCTAATTATCTGGAATAGAGAAGGAAATCTATCCAGTCAGAAAGAGAGCTGAAGAATTGTTCCAACCTGTATTTGGTGGACCCTTTGAAAAAAAAGGAACCAAAGATGCTTTGAAGACAAAGGAAACTCTATGTAGAATTTAAAGATGAAGGGTTTAGTGCTTTACTATTTTGGTGTAAACTAGAATGTCTAGAAAATATAGAATCTACTTTCATGTCCTAGATTACATATATAAAGTTTTTTCTCCTCCTATTGTAGTCCCTTTTGATCTGGGCACCCATACAACTTGTGTAAGTATCCTTGATGAATGTACTGTTAAACATTTTAAAAAACAAAGTACAAAGAAGGATAACTAAAGACTGAAATATATTCAAACATCTAAAGTTGGTACGGAATTTCACTTAGACACTTCATTTAAGATTTGTACCTTTTAAACACATGTACTAGGGTCCAACTATGCCATTTTAACACTTCTCGCTGACTTGGCAAGTTGCATGAATTTCACATCAAACAGGCGCGTGAAAAGGCCAAAAGAACACATTTTTTTCCATTTAAGCCTAAAGTTGCAAAAACAATTTCAGAATTTTTTTTCCACAATCACAAGTTGCAGATTTTTCAAGTCCTTTTTCTTTTTGAGAATGTTATTTTTATTTTGTTTATTAGATAGATTTTTAAATAGTTTTTCCTATTTTTTTCTAGATTATTTGTTTTTAATTTTTTCATAAGCTGCGATCCCCCCACCCACCCACCCACCCACACAGAGATTGGGTGTAATTTTTATTATTTTGAGAATATTATTTTATTTTGCTTATTAGATAGATTCTAAAATAGGTTTTTCTTTTTTTTAAAAAAAAAACTCAAATGTCACTTGTAATTAGTTAATTCACTGTTTTGCCACATCAGCAATGACTGTAATACACTCCTTATTTTTTTGGATTGTCAAAATAGTGTCTAATTGTACAATTTTTGGAAAGGTTGACAGTTCAATTGAAACATGTAGTTGGGGTGTCTTAAGTGAATCTGTGTCAACTTTGGTTGTCTATGTATGTGTTCAGACTTCAGTCATAACTAAACTATGATCGAAGGAGTAGCAATTCCATCTTTCTGTGCTCATTTCCAATTTATTTGATCATTACAGGTTGTTGAAGATGATCCTAACTACTGGGATGCAATGTCATCAGCATTGGCTGTTGGCTGGCTGGAAACTGTGGTAAGCATATTATTTGTGGATATCAACCATTATTAGCTGTTCATTCAAGTTTTGTTGCTTGTGTGATACTGTGATGTATATCAGGATTTTGTTTAAGGAGTGTGCATAAGTCTATGATTGCCAATTTTGCAGGTAAAATTGCTGCGCTTGCATGGCTCTTACCGGTTTGATCAATTATCTAGTCGAGAGGTAAGAATTTGGAACTTAACCTGACAAACGAGAAAAAAAGGAGAGGCAAGAATTTTGAACTTGTGATTAGTGGCAGTCTAGCATAGCTTAACTCAACCTAGATATTCACGTAACATTATATTCTGTACTTACTTTTCCCTCGTAAACAACCTGTACATCAGTTAACTTGGGAACAGTTATTGCCACTTCCTTATATTGGTATACCTAATCATGGGGCAATGGAGTTGTCTTTTCAAAGCTTTGACACCTTATCAGGCCGTGTACCTTTTCTATTGAGTTCCAAAGTCTATCACTCTTTGCATGTTTTGCCTGAGAGATCTAACTACAGGATGCACTGCCATGTAGGATGATAAAGTGGATTTTCTTGTTCTTTTTGTATCGCATTGTTCTTTCTTTAGCTTCTAGTTGGCATAAGCTACCTCTTAACAGCTTGAGAGATCACTGTTTATCCTCCTTTTCTTCACTAATCTTTAGCATTGACGACACTATAATTTCTTATCTTTAACTAGTCAAGTTAAAGAAGATTTACAAGTAATGAGTCTCTGTGGGTAGAAGACTCTCTCTATGATTGGGAAAGTAACAGTGATATCATCAGATTAGGTCTAGGCAACTGTTCACTTGCTGATTGGGAAGCTGGTGACTGAAGTCCTAGGGAACGAGAGCGATGAGAATTTTATTTGATTGCTCTCAGATAGTTTTTGAAGTATTCCCGTCTCCCTAAAAAAGGTCTCTGAACTATGATTACAGCTTTCCTGTTTCCTCTTTTAACCCGTTTGGTTCTTGCTCTTAAAAGACAGAGAATGGACTGGTTGAAGCAGTTGCTGTTCTTATATCCAAGATGCCTAGAATGCGTCCTAATCTGAGAGAAGACAATTTGGGCGAGTGTTACAAAACCAAGCCTGACTTCATGAAGGTAATTTAGGCCTTTGCTAATGATGAGTGGCCTTTTACCGGACAACATTTGATGCCTTCTTTTGCTGTTAGGCTTGGGAGAAGTGGAGAACACAAATAAGTAAACTGGACTGCAGTTCCTACTGGCTTCAATGTGATCACCGACCGACCAGAGAAGGGCTGAAAAATTTGATCCAGATCATGTTGGGAAATCCGACTGTTCTATCAAATGCAACTTTCAACTGGATGGAGCTTTTTATATCCCATTTCTTATATGTTAGGCCATTTACTGCGGTCAGTTCCTCTTTCTAATTTATCTAAAACATCTAAGGTTATTTTGTCGCACAATCATCCAAAAGTTGAGCCACTTTGTTGCACAATCATCCAAAAGTGGATAGCAAGAAGATTCTTTTGCTGTTATGTTTGTGCTTACAATACACATTGTATTTTTGTGGTGTAGGGTCTTGAGAGCATGCACAATTCAGCTCAGAAGTGCATGCAAGTAAAGCCAGTTTCCATCCCCCATAAGCTGTTTGGTCTTATACTTGGAATTCTTGGAGAAAATACTGAGGTGAACCACTCTAAAGATTTAATTTGTAACTTTTAGTTAATGTTTAATATAGTGCAAAACTCATGAGCATTATCCTATATGTTCAGGTTGTTCTAGCAGAGTGCTCAAGATCATTTGGCCCTTGGTTTGTTAACCTTCTCTTTCTCTGTACTATTCATTTGGGTGGCTTGAGTACTTCACATTTTGTTCTCCGTTTATTTGTCTGATGCAAGTCTTTTTTTTCCATTTCTCAAGGATGATGGCGCATGTTGTAGAGTTGTTGACAGCTGGGAGCATTCATGCAGAAATTCTTTTGCATGAAGAGCATTCCAAACTTGGAGGAGTTAGCATAGAAGAGCTGCATAGACTTGTATATGCACAAGTTCTGTCTTCTCATGCATTAACATGGCAAGTATGTGTGGATACAAACTTGGGCAAATGAATGCCTGATTTACTTGTACTTGCACTATTACTTGAACTTGTTTCTAAAATAAATAAATAAAAAATACTTAAAACTCTTCATTTATCTACCCTTGTACGTGTGTAGGGTTCAGCTTTCACCCTAAGTAAAGAAAACCAAGCGACATGAGTGAGATTCAGTATGGCCCCCCAAATTGTATGGGAAAAATTAAAATGTTTCTGGATTGGAGACAACCTATAACTTACAACTTCAATTGAACACTAAAACAATATCTAGACGCTGGAGAGCTTTTACCTATTAATTCCCTTACACAGTTTGGATACATCATGGAATTTTATAAGCTGCTTTTTCTGAACCTGTATACTGGAAGCTCAATCTGTGGAAAAGCTAAATACTGGTGTCTGAAAACTCAGTTCAAATTTTTGTTCTTGTACTAATATATTTTGGATCTTTGTTTTTCACTTCCCTTTAGATTGCGCCAATATACTTGACTTCATGCATAAAACAAGGGATTGGATTATTGGAGAATTTGCTGTACAAGCAGCCTGTACAGCATAGCCAAATTCTGTTAAAGGTACATCGTCCAGGGTAACTTTTCTTTTGATTCCTCACCTTGTGGTTTTTCCCTCAATTATCTTGCTCTACATTCTCATTTCAATCTAGTGTTTCCTTAATAATTCTTGCTTGGTTAATGTTGCTTTTCTGTGCAGAGTATAGAGATCTGCCGCCTGTATGAACTTGACACTATAAATTCGAACATTATGAGGGTATGCCATGATTTATTCATATTGGCTGTCTTTAATCTCTAAGGTGTTAGTTCTTTCTTAAGCGCAATAAATCTGATATGATTTCCCTGTAGTGGTATGTATTTGAACTTTTGTGATTACTTTGAAAATACAGTGCTTCACTTTCAACTTGTGTTGTTTTATTTTTATAAAAGATGCTGCTGCAAAAAAGTTTAAAATATTGATTGAAAATGTCTCGCAATAGTTTTAAAGCATAAGAGGGCTTTAAATAGCCAACTTAAATAAAAAGATCAGCATAATTTAAAATTCAAAAATCTAATATATCTTAACAAACTAATCTATCCAATATAAAATTTAATATTTTGAAAAGTAGCTTAACTCTAAACCAAAACAATAAATTTATTATGCTTAAAGAAATTACTGCAGTAATTGAAAGCAATTTTCAACACTTCTCCTTTGCTTTAGTTGTTGCAATTTAAAAAATTGCCCTCTTGGGGGATAATCATAGGAGTGCTTCCAGGATTAACGAATTCTTCATTGTGCACAATGGGAGGAGGAATTTACTCATATCAAACTAAGCCTTCTACGTAAAAATAGGATCAGATCACAATCCCTACTCTGTTCACTTGTGGAGATTGAGAGCTGAAGAAATCTTACTTTAAATTTGAAGCTTGGTGGCTGGAAGTGGAGGGTTTCAAAGATAAAGTGAATGAATGGTGGGGTTCCTTCATTGTTAATGTCCGACCTGGATATGTCTTAGCTTAGATGCTGAAATTGTTAAAAACAAAGCTAAAAGGGTGGAGCAAGAACAACAGAGGAAATTGGAAGCAGAGGAAGGAGGACATTCTTAATCAGGTTTCTAGTTTGGAAGCTATTCAAGACCAGAGAGCCTTTGCTGATGATGAATTTCTTCAAAAGACAAATTTGGCCATGGTGTTTGAGAAGGTGGCAAAAAATGAAGAGATATCATGAAAGCAGAGATCCAGGATACAGTAGCTGAAAATGGTGATAAGAACACCACTTTTTTTCACAGAATTGCTACTGCTCACTAGAAATTTAATTGCATTAATACTTTAGAAGTTGATGGCGTAACTGTCATTGATCTTGAGGAAATTGAGGAGGCTGCTCAGAATTTTTACCAAGAACTGTACAAGGAGATTGAACCTTGTAGACCTGAACTGCTGTTGCATGAAACATCAATAGTCTCTAGTTAAACATGTATGGCTACAAAGAGAATTTGAGGAGGAGATTCTGAGTTGTATCAAGTTGTGTATTCTGGAGAAGGCTCCTGGACCAGATGATTTTCCAATGATTTTCTTTCTGGGAAATGTTGAAGGAAGATATCATAATAACTGTATGGTTCTTCCATCCCAACCAGGTTATGTTGAAGGAAGATATCATAAGAACTGTACGGTTCTTCCATTCCAACCAGGTTTTTGGAAAAAAGCTGCAATGCCACCTTCATAGAGTTGTTATCTAAAACAAGTGCAGCTGATTTGAAAGACTACAAACCAATAAGTTTGGTAGGTGGAGTATACAAGATTATTGCAAAGCTACTAGCAGAAAGGTTGTTGAAGGTGGTGAGCAAACTGATCAACAAGCATCAGATGGCTTTAAAGGGGAACTAATTATGGATGCAACACTCATAGCTAGTGAATGTGTATATTCTAGAATGAGAGGAGTTGCACCTAGTATAATGTGCAAACTTGATATTCAGAAAGTCTATGACCATGTTAACCGGAAATTCTTATTAGATATTCTTAGGCAAATGGGATTTGGCAGTTAATGGCTGAGTTGGAGTGAGTATTGTATTAAAATTGTAAGGTTCTCTGTTCTTGTATATGGATATTGGAGAACCTGTGGGTTGTTTTTCCATTTGAGAGGGGGTTGAGTTAGGGTTGCCCTCTATCCTCTTTCCTGTTTATTTTGACAATGGAAGGTTATGAATTGTACTACGTAATAGATGGAACAAAGGATTTCAAATTGGTGGAAAAGGTGGGGAGGTGGATTGGTAATCAGAAATCTGAGCCTAAAAGACAATAGTCTTCTGATGAAGTGGCTATGGAGATATAATGAGGAGGAAATTATCTTCTAGAATGAGGTGATCATGGCAAAGTTTGGTGAACTAAACCCTTGGTGCACAGAAATGGTCATATTGAACCTTTTGGGGTTGGAGTATGGAGAACGTTTAGGGATTTGTGGTTACTAATGGAAGCAAAATCTAAAATTCAAGGTGGCGGGTAATGAAAGACAAAAAAATTCTGGAAAGAAGGATGGATTGACCATATTCCTCTGATGGAATTGTTAAAGAATGACAAAAGCCCCACATCGGTGGTTAATGAGATGGGTGGACTCTTTATAAGGCTTGGGCAATCCTCCTCCCTTTGAGCTACCTTTTGGGGTGTGAGTTAGGCCTAAGACCTAATTCAACATGGTATCAGAGCAAGGTCTGTCTCACCCGATGTTGGGACCCCAAAATTAAAATTGCCCACGCACCAGATGCTAAGCACTGGGCGTGATGTGGGGTGTTAAAGAATGACAAAAGTCCCACATCGATGGTTAATGAGATGGGTGGACTCCTTATAAAGTTTGGGCAATCCTCCTCCCTTTGAGCTAGCTTTTGGGGTGTGAGTTAGGCCTAACACCTAATTCAACAAGAATCATTTCCAAATTTGTTTTTAATTTGTAACAACCCCGATGCAAGAGTGTGTGAGTGTGGGGGACACCTCAGGGATGAGATGATGAGATCTCTATTTTAGAAGACTGCTAAATGACTGGAAAGTGGGGAGAGTGGGACATCATTACTTAAGAAATTAGGAGGCCCTAGTAGTTTTACAACATAACCATATAGGGTCTTATGGAAGCATAGCAAGAATGTGGATAAGCCCTATATTATAGAGTATATAACTTTGATCATTGGGGTCAATTTCTAGTTGCATGGAGGTTTCACAGTTAACAACACATACCAGAGAGAGATGCAAGGTGTATCTAGAAGGCCACAATACCAATGGAACTTCATTTGGAAAATCTTTGTACCTTCTAAGGTGAAATTCTTCACATGGTTAGTGGTAAAGAAAGCTTGTCTCACTCTAGAAGTATTACAAAAGAAAGGGATGCAGATAGCGCTCAAATGGTTTCTTTGCAAAAAAACATTTGTTTTTTCATTGTGAGTTCATTGCCCATCTTTGGGAAATTTTCCTCAACCAAACTAACACTAGATGGACCATGCAAGAGCACACCTCAAATGTACGTAGCTACTGGATTAGAAGGGAAGGAAGCAAAAGTTAGAAAAGGTGGTGGAGGATAGTACCAGCCGGCATCTGGTGGACTGTGTGGAGAGACAACTTTGAGATGTTTTGAAATAGATCCAATTCTATTCAAAAAGTCAAATGAAATTGTAGATAGTGGGGATAACTTTTTGGATTTTGTTAGTTCCCTATCTATAGTACAGTAGAGTAGTAGGTCCCCTTTTGACTGTTTCTCAAGTTTTTGCCAAGCTAGCTCCATATATTGCTATTTGGAGCAGCTTTCTTGCACATTTGTGCTTTGTGACTTTGCATCTTCTTGATGCTTTCTAATATCATTTAATTACTTTATCAAAAAAAAAAGTCGAATGAAATTGTATTATATCTTGCTTTTTTGGTGTAAAAAAAGTTGTTTAGAGGGAACATATCAAATTGTAGATTTATTAGGTCTTCTGGAAGTTGGTTTTCTTCTCCCTTGGTTACTCACTTTTTGGAGGTGGCAAGAATAACCTTAATGCTGAGGAATACAGCATTATCAATTTAAAAAAAATAAAATTGCTCCTATTCAATTTTGGCTTTGGCCATTTGTGCTTGTGAATTCTTTTGAGTGTTGTTGAACAAACACACTTTTGTAACTTGACTTTTCCTCCCGTTTCTTCTTCTTTTTCTTTTGGTTTTGCGCGTAAAAAACATCTTCAACAACCTTGTCTTGTCTAGAAGCTCTTTTGAAAGTGCTATAATCTGGACAATTGTAGGATTTCCAAAAAATTGTTGTAAGGATTTTTCTTCCATCACAACATCCCATAATACGTAGGTCTCAAAATACAATTTCTTTTTCACGGACTATTCTGATAGTTTTCACAAGTGAATTTATGGGGCAGGGCATTGAAAGAAGATGGATGTTTGCCATGTTTGAAAATATGTTAAAATTGATATTGGTCCTAAGTCGGCATTAGTTGAAAATAACCATGCGTGTTGAAAATAAGCACGAGTTAAATTCTTTTGAAAATATTTTAGAACTCACAAATCCCGTAAAGATTAATGAGGCTCTTGATACCACTGTTGGTCAGTGTTGTCAAGGGCGCGCTCAAGCCCCGAAGCGAGACTCAAAATGTGTTGAGCACTTCGCCTCGCTTTATGTGCGCTTCAGTGTAGTCATCAAGGTTCTGAAGCATATTTTTCCTTGTAAGTGAGCCTCTTCTGAAGAGGTGCCACTAAACAATTGATATTTCAATATCTTAATCTTTTTTCAATTTTTTTGTTCATATATTTGTCATTCCTGTTTATAATAATTAGTCTTGGACTAAAAACATATATATTTGCATTTTTTTTTCTCCCTTTGAGCCTTTTTCCATTAAAGCCAATGCTTTATTTTGGGCTATGAGCTTTAAGCCTCAACAGACCTTAGATCTTTTTTGTACTTTTGTCTTTGATAGCACTACTGTTGGGTTTTAATAGATGGTAGAACAACAAAATATTAAAAGTGATTGACATGTCTCAGTAATCAGAGAGCTTTAAATAGCCAACTTAAAACAAAAAATCTGCATAATTTAAAATTTTAAAAGCTAAATTATCTCAACAAACTAATCTATTCTATAGAAATTTAAAATTTGAAAAGCAGTTTAATCCTTAACTGAAGTAATTTATTATGTTTAAAGAAATTGCTTCAGTAACTCAAAGCAATTTTCAACAACTTGTATTTCATATTTTTCATTAGATTGCTGGTGTGCATCACTGGAAACATGGGAGAAAAGGCTCTGGTGTCTTCTGGCTACAGCAAGCTCGAGATGAATTTCGTTTAAACAGAATTGCCAAGCAATTATTTGATTACGTGGGGAAGTCGGTATCTGATGAAGGATTCAAGGTTTGTATTTCTTGGTTATAGTGGTTGAGTGCCTTGTATATTTTCGTAATTCTTGTATAACTGTGTTAACTTTTCTGTCTGTAACAGATCACATCTTTATACCCATTTCTCTAAATTGCAGTTTTTGTATGTTATGTGTGCTGAGCGTGTTTCTTGGTTCTTTTTTCCAAAAGGAATACATCTTTATACTCTTTTTTGGTAGACGGTTCAACTGTTTAATTAATTCACAGGCGTTTCATGTATCCATGTAGTCCCAGTTATCCAAGTATGTGTGTTGTGAAAAACCTGCTATCTGATGGGTGAGATTTGAAGTCCAGAAGAAATTTTGAACCTTTCATATGTCAAATATGGGTACACTACGTGCAGCTGTATAGATGGTGGTGAGCAAGCTTGACCAGGTGCTTGATTAAGGAGCTTAAACAATGTGGGTAGTGGAATATCATGATGAAGCCCTTAAGTATTGTTAAGATGTTAATTGTGATTCATATGATGTTAGAAACCTCAAAATGCTATAGAAGTCGAATCTTGCTAAGCTTGTATTTGTTAGGATCTGGGTTAAAGTGAATCCAGCCCCAGCAAAGAGAAGAAAAGTGAAATAGTGAAGTAGAATGAAGATTAGCCAAAACATGGCTTGTCGTAAATTTGGTAGACACCATTAGAGTTATCTATTTTGATTATCATGAGTCTGATTGCTCTCTGAGATATTTGTTCCAAGTCAAAGTCTAGTAGTTTGTCTCTGAAGCAGCATCTCTTTTCGCTAGAATTAGCTGGCTTGTTCTCTTTGATCATTCTATTATTCTTTCCCTGCAGCAATGGGAAGGTCTCATAGAGTTGCTGGGTTCTGAGTCTAGAACTGCTGGTGGACTTGAGTTTCTGAACAAGTAATTGCTTAATACTTACTCACTTTGTATTAGTGGATGTCACCTGTAAACATGGTGTCAAATCATTTTAAAACTCTGAAGTTTTTATGTTTACTACTGCACAGGTACAGGGACTTTAGGAGATGCCTATTGCAGGTTCACGGTGATATACCCACTGATGCAGCTCGTAATGCAGCTGAAGCTCTCGTCTCTGTATGTCTGCCACCTTTTATAATAATGAAAGAATAACATTAGATTGATATAGAAGTTTCATTTTGTGGGTGTATTTGATTTTGCGTTTGATATCCAGTCCTGTTGATTTATAAGATGTTAACTTAAACAGCTACCATTAGAAACTGAAAATAAATTAACATGAGATTTGTTAATGAAACCTGGCAGCCGGAGTGTTGTGTAGGTTCGGATTGAAATAGTTGTTAGGATGCTTATATCTATTACCTAAGAAAAAAAGCCTTCTGTTTGGCCTCTGAATCAATTTGTTTTGTTTACTCTGCAGCTCATGAAAAATCCTTCCACGCCGCAACGCTTTTGGTTACCTCTTCTATATGATTCGGTGAGTACCTCTCCAACTATTGATTAGTTCTTTGCTCGACTTGCCCTATCAATTCTCTTTTTTCTTTTCAAAATCATAGGTGCTGAATATGTCACAGCAACGCAAGGTAGGAAGCCCACTACTAAAAGATATAAGATGATTTTTGAAAAACTATAAGATATAAGATCAATATCCCATCTTTATGTAGATGTTTGGTCAGGCAATGCTGGTGATTCTTGTATAATATGTTGGCTTCTAAAGACAATTATAAAAGGTTGACACGAAAGAAGATGAAGTTTATGAGTGTGTGCAATCTAGATCGCTAGTAAATATTCGTGTAATCACTCTTTTCTTTTCTTGTTTTTCTTTTTTTTTTTTGTTTTCAGTTATGGGTTTGATGTAGTGTAGCTTGCTCTTATTTCTTTCTAGTTTTGAATTGTGTTTCATTGGGGGTTTATATTAGTTCGCTCCTGCTCAGGTGCTAAATTTCTCCTAAGTAAGAAAAGAAAAGAGAAGCTAGTCAGTGGGTATCTGCTCTACCATTTGATTCGGTAGATAATACTCCTGTTACTTGTGGCTTAATACATGAATCTTAGTTCATATCAAATTGGAACTGATATATTATGAGGGGCATTTTTGATCAAGTCTTTCAAATGACAGTATACCCAGTGGGTTAGAAAATTGGGTACCTGTGATGGTGGTCGATGGGTTGATGGTCTATTTATTTAATTCATGCTGAAAAGTTCACCATGCTTTCAGATTTATATGTTATTTTTAATAGCTGGTGCATGTTTCATCTTTGACCTCATTCCGTTTTCTTCTTTTCTTCCTGTGCAGTTGAAATTGTTAATGTGGCAGGAGCGACCGTTGGTTAATGTTTCTCAAACTCAACTTCTCTTGAATAAACTGCAAGAATTGTCCATGGCAAGATTGAGGCCAGACTTTGTTGAAGCTGACTTGCCATCTGATGCCTTAAGCTCTGTCAGGCTGGCACTTGCCACTAACCTAGGTCGTGCAATCCTCGAAGAGTGACTTTATTACCCCTTGTTTTCTTGCTTGAGAGATCACTGGTTGCATCTTTCCGACATGCCTAAAGTGTTATATTTGTCCCCTCCTTCCTCTTTAGTAGTGTGTTTCGGGAAGTTGAGTAACTTACGAAAATGGTACAGAACTTTACCATTACTAGCAGCAGAAAACAAAATCCGGACTACCCATTTTGTTATTGTTAACTTGAAAAGTTACATATGTGAAGCTGGCACTGCATAACGAATGGTCTTGCCCCCTCTGAGCCACTTCTGCCACCTACATGCTGCAGAACAAGACAGAGCTAAACCCCGTTGAAAGCGTTCGGATGAGAACTTCAGTCTATGGAACACTAGCTTGACATGAGTGAAGACGAGTATAAGTTTTCTTGTGTTGCTCCTTCTTAGAGATCCTTTATTTATTTATTTTCTTTCTGGATTTGGGGTGGGGTGGGGTGGGATTGGGGTACCTACAATGTATATGCTTTTGTAAACCACCACGAATGCCCCTGCCCATTGCCGGGTTAAAGTGTTGAGTTAGAACTCTGTAATGAGTTGCTGGCTAATTGTAATAATCTTGTTCTATATTTGTTTTGGCCATTTTTTCATATGCCTTGTCATTATTCTAAGGGGTCATTTGATCATGGTTTTGAAACAATAATTCCAACATTAAGGGGTCGTGTGGTTGGGAACAAGTTATTCCATGATTAGTTATTTTGGGATAATTTATCTCACCATGTATATGGGATTATCCTATCACTATGATATAAATGGTGGATAAGTAATCCCGACCATGACAACCAATCAAGATACACTAATTTTATCCTATTAATATTTATTTTTATCCCTCACATGAAATGATTCCTAAGTTCATAGAGTGTTTGGTTGGACGCAAGTAAAAACGTAGTCACCATATACTAACACAACATTTCGTTGGTGGTACTAAATAATACATGCATTATATAATGTGGGAATTAATGTCCAACGCAAGGTGATATGAAATATAGTGTGTATTAACATTGAGATGACATTCTCATTGATTAGGTGTTCATTTCAGGCGAATAAATTTTTGGAGAGTAAATATCTTAAAAGATCATTCAAGTCTGTGAAATTATTTCAAAAAGTCACTCAACTTTGTTTTATATCAATAAAGTCACTCAACTTAGGAATTTTCTTTTACAAAATCACTCAACTTCAACTATTTTTCTAGGAAATCATTATAATCAAAAAATAAAAAAACAATTATACAAACCACCCTTCAAGTTTAGTTTTATAATGCTTATTTTCATTATAGTTTATAATACTATGCTTAACTCTCTTAATTTATTTTCTTTAACAAATATTTTCTTAAACTAATTATTATTAGCATAAAAATTATGATTTAATTAAATTTTCATTTGTCATACATTTATTAAGTTGGTCAACATACATGCAGTTTTTTAAGGAAAAAAAAGTTAAAGAAATACTTATAAGGGATGTGTAGGTTATGGAAATAGTGTACAGATCTACTTAATGAAGCCAAAATCAGTAACAAATATATGTTAGGCGCTAAAACTTGGATGTGCAGTGATTTAACATCGTCGTCTTCAAGATGTAAAAAAAAATTCAAACTTGAAATCAGTATAGATTTGCCTTTGGCCTAAATTCATGGATTTTATGCTCTATATATTTATGATCTAATGTATGATAAATGAAAATTTAATTAAATCATAATTTTTATGCTAATAATAATTAGTTTAAGAAAATATTTGTTAAAGAAAATAAATTAAGAGAGAAGCATAGTATTATAAACTACAATGAAAATAAGCATTATAAAACTAAACTTGAAGGGTGGTTTGTGTAATTTTTTATTTTTGTTTTTTGGTTATAATGATTTCTTAGAAAAATAGTTAAAGTTGAGTGATTTTATAAAAGGAAATTTCTAAGTTGAGTGACTTTATTGATACAAAACAAAGTTGAGTGACTTTTTGAAATAATTTCACATACTTGAATGATCTTTTAGGATATTTACTCAATTTTTGGAAGGCCAAAGTTTTCTTTTGAAGTATATAAGTAGTCATGTATATAACATTCATTCCTCGTCGAATATTATTTCTTTCTGTCCTAATTTGCATGCCGCACTTTTCTTTTAGTTATTCTTCAAAAATAAAGAAAAAGACATATTTCCATATTTTAACAATATTTAATGAATTATCAACATCTTACCATGTTGGTTTCACTAATTTGGCAAAAAGTTTATAAAGATACTGTTTTATTTCAAGTTAGGAATAAGGTGTAAGTACTCATACACACCTTAACTAAATTAAGGTCTTATTATACCAAATTCATTGTTTTTGTAATTTTGTACACCTTTATGATTTATATGGCGTGTCATTCAAACATCTCCCGCGCGCCTCAACTACGTGGAGTCACGAGTGTGCCACGTAAGCCTAAAGTCATACAAAATTGCAAAAAAATGAGTTTGGAGAGAGGTTGGTTATATGACCTTAGTTTAATTAAGATGTATTTCTGAAATTTCGATCATAGTTTAATGGTACTTGTGCTTTATCCCTAAAAATTATTTATTTTTAGGATTAGTTTTGAAATACTGAAAGTTTTACCATATTTTTAAATTTAGTGCTTAGTTAAACTAAAATCACACAAATTAGAACCAACGGAGTCATTATGAATCCTTGCATAATTGTCCATTGCATTATAATCCTACCGAGATTATCAGTATATAGGACCTCGTGGTATTTTCTGTATCAGTGTATTTTTATAGTATTAGGATGTACGAGATACCACTTGTTGCACCAAAATACATATTTCAAATTTATGTTTTTTTTCTCACTCAGCCCAAAAATGTCTTTTTGAGATAGATTCACTTGCATTTTTCTGAAATGATTCTACTGTCATATGTACAAATAGTAGTTGATTTGATCTAAGTGCAGAAATTTCATGTGCTATAAACTACTTTCATGTCCAAAAGCTCATTCAAAGTGTATTAACCGGACTTTGGATGAGCAAAAATATCATCCAACCTCTAAGCTTGATAGAACACTGCTTTGAATATACTCAGGAGTTCTTTCTATACTGAAATGTGAAAAGAACCAGGACAATATAATTATATCAATGAAACTACAACACTTCGATTATTATTTCTTCAGAACTAACTACTGCTTACAATCATCAAGAGGTTCATCTATAACAGGGAACTACTTTCCATCGATCTGTTTTACATATCATTATATGGATAAGTAATAAATATACGAAGGCATTTTTTATAACATGCACAACCAAGGAAATACCTGATTCAAGGTAACGCAAACTTAAATTTGACACCAAAGCATTCGACCTTACTTGTTTCGTTGAGTGGATTCTGAAGGCAAAGAACTTTGAGACTCCTGTATAATCTCCTGAATCCGTTTCTTCAACAGTTTATCTTTGACACCTGCTAGCATACTACGATAAAACATCTCCAGTCGGACAAGCTTTCCACGATCCAAGGACTCCAACATGTTTTCCCACTCCTTTGCAATGTCAAATGAACCTCCACCGCGTAATGAGGCTGGCATATCTCGCTCTTCAAAAGGTTTCCCAAAGGTGGCACCATGAAGAATGCTAGCATACCTTTCCATTAGAGAGAGTTTCGACTGAAGAAGCTTTACATCCTCTGCTGCCATAGACAGCTTCCTCTCCAATTCTATCACATCTTCAGTTTTCTTTTCTGCACCACTTTTATCGCTACCATCTTTCACACTCTGTTCTCTAAAATCTGCATCTAGAGGTGGCCAGAGTGCCATAGTTGGAGAGTAGCAATCAATCATCTTACCATTTCCAAGGACACCACTCCATCCTCTACCCCAAGACCAAATCTTATATCCAGCACCTGCCAGAAGAATAGTATGGGCAGCACCACAGACAACATGAACAGGTTCTGGAAATTTAGGCCCATATAGCCCAGCACAGGGAATCAACAGAGGAAGAATTGCATCACCTGCATCAGGTCCACTATAACTTGCTTCAGGACATAGGCCAAGGCCTTTCTCCATTCCCCATGACCACACATCTCCAGCAGAAGAGACAACACTTGTATGAAACAAACCACAGTCAACAGAAATGAGAAACGCATTCCGCGGTAATCCTTTCACTGGTTCAGGAGACAACGTACTTTGGGTTGTCCCTTGACCTAATTGCCCATTATCTCCCTGGCCAAATGTCCAGCATACACTTTCTAATGTATCACTTGGACTTCTCTGAGCTAGTAAAGCAGTGTGAAAAGCTCCACATGCTACCTCATACACTGTCCAAGGGGCATCTGAATTGAAGGGCTCAATTACTTCAGGATACTGTCTGCTCTGCCTGTCTCCCAAGCCTAACTGACCATGGCTGTTGCCACCCCAAGAATAACAAAGAAGATCACTCCCTTTATAAACCTCCCCAGCAGTGACTAATGCCACAACATGCTCATTTCCACATGCCACCTTAACAACTGTGTGTCCATGGAAATTCCAGATAGGTATTGGGTTGCAACTGCTAGTAAGAGAGAATTCACTCTCCATAGACTTGCCTTTCTGTGGTTCAGGAAAATTACCCCACATCCATAGAGATCCAAGATCATCAATTGCTGCTGACATCATTCCACCACCTTTAACCGAGGAAATCTACAGGAGAAAACAGAATTAGCCCTTGAATTTCAACCTATTTCCTCACTAATTTCAACTTGTTCGTACCATCAGTTTCTTTCTCTCTGAGCCACTAGCTGATGAATCGGGGGAACCTAACTCAAGGAATCCCTCCAATAAATGAGGAACCAAGGAATTTTCTCCGTCAAAACCAAGTTGTCCATCCACAAGGTAGTCAAGGAAAAGAATGATTAATAGCACATGCACAAGACAATTGCAAAGTCAATAAGTTCAAGCAAATAATACTAAATGTATAACTCAAGGAATCTCTCAAAGGATACAGACATTGTATCCCCAGCCCCATACTGATCCATCATCTGTGAAAACAAAGAAAAGTCAAATAAAGAGGAGGAAGGAAAACAGTGCCTGGGAGTTCAAGATAATTAACACTTTTCCTTGTAAACAGCAATGTTGCTCTTCTTAGTATCAGCATTCTTAATAAGCCAAAATTGCAACTACCTGAATGTTATTGTTACACCTTCACATATAAGAACAAACCTCATGGTACCATTATTTTAGCATCTTGGATAAAGGCATAAAGCAAGCAAATAACCAGAAGATGAGGGCATAGTGTTCTGAGAAAATTGTCTTAAAATATAAATGCTTTCAATCCACTACTGTATTACTGATGAACGTCCACAGAGGTCTTACCTGCCCGTAGCTGAAGAAAAGAATGAAAGCAAATCATTGCAAACAGCAATACCCTTGAGAGCCGAAAATTCTGTTTCCTGATTTCGTTTCCCTGAACTGCTTCCGTCATTCGAAACATGACAGGAAGCACCCTTTGGTGTTACTCCAATTAAGATCACCTTATCTTCAGAATGGCATGACATCATTTTGAATCACCCTCTATTCATTTGACTAGGATAAACTTAGCCTATTTGAGTCTTAAAAGAAGAGTGAACTCTGTTGAATCCTCCAATAAGGGTTAGGTAGTTAGATTAAACCCATAGGTCATGTCAACCTACTTAATACGTAGATCTTTTCAGTTTGTTCATGAGTGAATTAGCAGCAATCAGCCTAATTCATGGTAGAAACCTTGAAAACTATAATACTTCTCCCTTCGTCTCAATTTATGTTATAGTGTTTCACTGGACAGAGTTTAAAAAATTAAAGAAGACTTTTGACATGATAAATATATGCCAATAATATCATTTTAAATGAATGAAGGTGAGAATTCTCAGTGTCTTTTCATTACAGGATTGCTAAGATTAAGTAGTTTCAAAAAAGAGATGTATCATTTCTTTTTGGGACAGATTAAAAAGGGATGTTTCCCATTAAATGTGAAACTGCGAGTAATATGAAGGACTCTATGGAGAAATTTGCTAATAAATGGTACAGTGGAAGATAAAACACAATACTTTCATCGATGCAGTGTTCCAAACTGCTATATTATTTATGGAAGAGCTCCAACTCTGATCCACTAATAGATTATTGAGTTGTGGTAAATGGTAACACGGGCCATAACAACTATGCTCCGTGTTTGGTAAAACTCACAACTATTCGCTCAATCCTCTCTCTCTCTCTCTATATATATATACATGTATGTGTGTGTTAAAAGCAAGTACAGATAAAGCTAAGTAAATTTCAAAACCATAATCTTAATTCAGAACCAACATCGTCAAAATTATACATACACCACTACACATTTCATAGAGCAAATGAACTACATTCTGAAAGAGAACACAACAATCCAATCCCATAGCTTCATATCTAGAAGCAACAAGAAAAATCAATTTCAATCCAGTGACAAATAAAATGGGGATAGCCCCCCCTAGATTACACTTCCAAATAGATAAACTTCAACATTTCATTTCCCAATCAAATAATTTACAGAAGAAGCAATAGTTAGAACAAAATGAAATCATTTTAAAAGGGTAACCTGAAACGGCAAGACTGTGATAAGCACCAGCTGCAATAGCAACAATCTTTACCCTTTTATCTCCATCAGAATCAAAGTTGATTCGGGCCGGGAATAAGTGGTCAGTTTCAGAAGCAGTACCAAGTCGACCGAATGTTCCTCTTCCCCAAGAATACACATTCCCATTTGCTACCATTTGCAAGAAAAAATAACTAAATTTTGAGATAATATTGGTTTAAGAATAAAAGGGTAAGTTGAAAAGATGTTTGTTTACCAGTTAGAGCAAGTGTATGAGCTTCGCCGGCGGCAAGTGCTATGATTTTGTTAAACAAGTTACCGGATCCTGATTCTGATGATTCCACTTCCTCCGCCATTTCTTCTGCTCAACACGTATTTTACTCACAGATATTTATCTATGATTTTTGGGCAATGATTTGTTGTTACTCCCATACTTCCAAATATGGGACTCAAAATGACTTTATTCAAATTCGGTTTAATTTTGTGATTTTAAATATTGTACTTGAAAAATTAAAATTGATAAAGTTATTAAATTTTTAAAAAATACACTAAAATGAAGCAAGATAAATAAATTGAAATAAATAGATTATTTAATATATATGTAAAATTTAATATTTCTAAATGATTTATTTATAGAATTGTGATAGAGTGGTAACACTCATTCACCCTAGAAATTTCGAATTCGAGTCTACATAGAAGAATGTTTTGAATAATTTTATTTGTTTCAAAATAAATAAAGAGGAGGAGATAAAAGAAGCTCGTTTGGTGTGAGAGATGAGAATAAATAGTTTTGGAATAAAAAAATAGCTCTGAAATATAATTTAGATGTCTTGTTTGGATAACTTATCCCACCATTTATAGCATAGTAATGAAATAAGTTATTCCAGAATAATTAATTCCATAATTTTGGAATAACTAATTGATGTAATTTTCTAGAAGTACATGATACTGAAATGGGAATTAAGGAATTTAGAATATTATTTAATGGAAAAAACTTACCTGCACAGAGTGTTTACATTAATTTCAAGCATATTATGCGTTTAAATCTATTGTTCGTTTCACTTAATCTTAATTAATTAACATGTGTTTTAGTTTATTAAATCACATAGTAATGAAAAATTGAATTAATATGATGTAAACATCTAATGCGAATACATTTTTTATTTATTTAATTAATGTGTGAATATGGCATAAGGACACCAAGAAATATAGTTGATTGGATACAATAATTTATAATCATTTTTACGGTAATTAAGATTGAATTTAGGATTTATAGAGTCAAACTTGATAATTACACAAGACGTACGGGATTCATCTTCTATCTAATGTTTAATTTAGGATTTAAATATATTTTTCATTATATATATACATATTCCTCTTATTATATTTTGACATAATATCTTTAATTTTGGGGAAAAAATATGTAGCAATTTTAAATTTCCAAATATTAAATATCCGATTATTTATAAAGTCACTTATGTAACACATTTTCTCGGCTTTGAGCTCTTTATCTTTTCATTTAATGAAAATGTTTCATTAAGGAGAAAACAACCCTTTATCTTATTGTTTTATAAGTTGGAGATGCGATCAAAATATTGATGACTATATCTCACTTAACCGAGACAATCGACTAAAATTGAACCAAATAGCACAAGTGGGGCATCAAGGCCAAATCAAACAAAAAGAAATGCAACGAAAAACTCAAAATATAACGAAACTACTATAAATCCACAACTTCAAACTCCGAAAGAAATAGAATGTAGCAATGATGAGATGAAAAATAAATGTATCGTGCATACCAAAATTGAAATCACAGTACGATAGATAATGTTATCTGCATAGAATTAACAACTTACTAAAATCATACTAACACATCAAATTTAAATTGTCTTTAGATACGTTGCCTTGAATATATAATGATATATACATACTTTTGTAGTTATATATAATTAACACAAACATTAATTACAAGTGATCATGAAACCCTAAAATAATTATTGAAAGGACCTAACTAACTCCCACAATGACTTTGCCTATCTTCCACTTGCATGTCATCATCATAAGCAGATAAATTCAAATACTTGTGTTGTTGTTCAGAATTAGCCCTCACATCCCTCCATCTAGCTCTGCATATCACACACTTCATTGATCTTCTTCTATTACTTCTCTTCCATGCCATCAAACATTCTTCATGTAATGGATTCTTACAAACACCACAAATTCCCACTCTTTCTTCCTTGTTCATTTCTTCCAAACATATTGGACATGTTACACCCTTCTCTATCTCTATTTTAAACGCTGAACTTTTTGGCCGTTCTTGAAAAAATAACTGGTGGAACCTGTTGACACATAATATAATTAAATAATTAAAACTATATATGCTATTATTGCTATCTGCTTAAATTTTTAGATGATATGATTACTACTATAATTTACTATGGTATTAGAGCAAATAAAATTGTAGGGAAGTCTTGGAGTAACGGTAAAATTTTTATGTCAGGACGAATTGCTTGCATTGCAGCCCGCCTTTATGTTGATCGTTCCTCGAAACCCTACATGAATACAAAATGTATGCTTTGTGCACTCGACTACCCTTAAATAAAAACAGACAATATAGGCCCTAAAGTTGATAAATTTCACTTCAAAATAATTAACATTCTCATATTTGGTCCATGAAAATTAAACATGCCTAGACATCGTGATAGACCTATTGGGACATAATATAATTAAATAATAAAAAATTGTGCTCGTGCATGTCTAACCTTTCTCGAACATTAGGGTTTGCTAGTGATTCCGTTGATATAGGTAAGCTAAGAAGGCGTTGGAGCTCGCATGGCCTGAGAGTTCGCCGGAGAAGGCACATGTCATCAACTGAGACACCCAATACACGGATGAACACGAATAGTATGTGTTTACATGGGGCGGTTCGATCAGGGCAACTGCATGATGGGGTGGTGGAGAGATTAACAGTGTATACATTTCCGGTTGCACCTAAGATAAAGAAAGTGGTGTCGTAGTGGTGGAGAAGGCGGAGATGGTGGCTTACTGCACGGATAATTCTGTCCGCGAGTGGTTGTGTTGGCATCAAATGGCGGAGATGGTGGTGGTGGTGGTGGTGGTGGTTGGAAGGGGTGGAACTAGATCCAATGGATTCCATTTTTGGAATGTTAGAGAAAAAGTAATTATTGGAATTTGGATTTGGTATGTTTTGTAGGAAAAGGAAAAGTGATAAAGATATATTCTTTGTAGAGTTGTGAGGATAAGTTAGGTTATGCGTATCATATACCTTTGACTTGGTTCTTTCTAATTCTGTTAAAGGCACGTCATGTATGTACCAAATTCCAAAAGGAAAACATGACTTGTAACTTTTCTTGTAGTGAAACTAATAGTGGATCAAGAAAGTAGAAATGGGGACAAAAATAAGAAATTCTTTTTTCGAAATTAATCAGTTGGTTTGGACGGTAATTATTCATTCGGAATCAATATCCCTCAATGTCTTCTATTGGGATATATACTATTAATCATATGTTTAGATATAATATTTATCATAGAACAATTATTTTATTCAGTTTTAATAAATCATATAATTTATTTATGATGTATGTTTACTTATATAGTAGCTAGATGACTTAGTGCATAGAGTTTTAGCTTATACACAGAGGATTAAATCACGGTTCTTATAAGTATCTATTTTTTTCACAATCTAAAATGTAATTTGGACACGTCATCGGTACAATTGTAGCACAATAATCAAGATTATATGTAGTTTATCTTGATTATGGAATGATATAGTTCCAACTTCTTGTGCTAGTGCATTTTGTATGTATTGAAAGGAATCGAGTAGAGATAGTTGTTTTGGACTGACTGAAAAAAACATATTCTCTGAACTATTAAATGTACTTATATTATTAATCCTGATATAACTATAATTATCTATATATGTTAATTATCATTTTGATTTATTAAAAGGTGAGATTCTGAGATGAGTCAATATGCCCGGTAGATTGGGCGATAATAATATATATTGATGAAATAATAGGTTAGTTGACTGAATTCATGTCTCGATATAGGGATTGATCATATGCCTTTTTAAAGGCTTATAAGTTTTCATCGTGTCAAACTTTACAAGTGAATTTATGAATTCGACACATGAAATAAGTTAATCAACGCTCTAAAGAAAACTAGTTTTTGAATTAAATTCGTCATTACTTTTATTTATTGATTAATATCTATAATCTTAACATGGGGAATTACATGTGTTTAATGAGAATTTCAAAATAAAAGTGCAATTACGAATTTCTAGTGGAATGATTTATAATTTATCATGGTAAGAATAATTCAAATTAATTATTTGGAATTATTTTAATAATAGGAAGACTCATTAACTAATTATGTGGTCCTTACTATGTTCATATTTAAATAGAATTCAGATCTATTTTAAGGGAAAAAGGGAGAGTATGTGCCTTTATCTATTTTAAGGAAAGAGAGACGTACATCTTTTTTTTTTTCTATAGTAAGTAGGCGTTTCGACATACGATTTTACGTTGATTCCATCTTATAATTCCATATCATGAGATGTGATTTCATATTCTACAAAACCATGATGTGGAATCATATGAGAATACCGTATCATGATTTGAGATATTTTAATACAAAAATTGATCCACAAGTTTATATTTTGTTAAAATCAGTGGCGGATCTAGGATTTTAACGTTATGGGTGCTCTGAAGTGAAAATGTAAAAAATACGTGTTACCAGTGAGATTCGAACCTGATCTAGGATTTTAACGTTATGGGTGCTCTGAAGTAAAAATATAAAAAATACGTGTTACCAGTGAGATTCGAACCTTGGTAACAACAGTAAAATAGTCTTAACTACCCATCTAAGAACCATTGGGCCAACTATATCATTTATTCATTGGGTGCTCTATGTTAATTTTATACAAATACCTATCAATTTCTACATAGATATATATATTTCGTAACGAAGTTAATGGGTGCTCGAGCACCCGGCGGACACCATGTGGGTCCGTCCCTGGTTAAAATAATCCACATTTATTTCACATGTAAATAAAATTTAAAATCACATCATTACTTTTTAAAATTTATTATTCTCACCGACATAAATTTTATTATCTCACCAATACTTACTCACTTTAACTCAATAATAAGTTCTATGTCGGTGAGAAAAATAAATTTTTAAAACTAATGGTATGATTATAAATTTTATTTACATATGAAATAAATGGTTATGAGATATAAATGTGAGGTTATTTTAACAAAATATAAACTTGTGTATCAATTTTTATATTAAAAGTATCTCAAATCATGATATGATATTATCATATGATTTCATATCATTGTCTTTGGAGAATATGAAATCCCAGCTCATAATATGGAATGGTGATATGGAACTATCGCAAAATCACATATACAAACGCTGATTTCATATTGTAATATGATATCACATGATCAAACGCCTATCAAAACTTGGTATCTTGAAATACGTTTTTAATCCTTCAATGAAATACTCCTCAATTATTCTTAACTATTAATTGTTCTGATTTATTTATTAGTTTTCTTATATATATATTTTTTATTATTTCAATTAATTAAATACTATTTTATTATTTACTTTTTATTTTTATCTTTTAAAAAGAAATAGATAAAAATGACATGGTCATACTTTTATGTTCCAGTAAATTTCTCAGCCCCATCACTACTCATCTTCTTCTTCTTCTTTTTTCTCTCAAACAACCAAAGCTCAATGCGTATCTTCGATAGCACTTCCAATTCTACAAAGAAGGTACAAAACTCACTTTTCTATTTTGGGTATTAATATTAATTTCAATGTAACTTTACTTGTTTCTGTAATTTAATGCTGAGAAAAAAGGACTAATTAATGGCAGCAGCAGGAGGAAAAAGAATGGTTAGGTGCAAGTTTCAAGCCAGAGAATTTTATTCCAGGAATTGTAATTGGTTTCATTATTGGGTTGTTGTTGGATTTGTCAAAACCATCCAAAAGTAATACTTTGAAGAAGACTAGTAATTTGTTGAACAGAAATCAACCTGAAAAGATTTTAACCCCAGCTAAGGCTGATGAAGAGCTCAAAATGGTTTGTTTAATTCCTTCTTCGTTTCGATTTTATCACTAATTGTTGGAATTAGTATTGTTTAGTTTTGTAACACTTTATTTGTTCAGTTCAGGTAGAGTGTAGTTCTCACAGTTGATTTCTCGTATGGTCAGTCAATTAATAGTAATAGTTTTTCCTCTATACCTCCGTGTCGGGTAGAAACCCTTTTTGGGGACATATAGAAAAAGTAAGACACTTAAATTGAGACAGTGAGTAATTCAGAAAGGAGTAATTCAGAAAGTAACTTTTTTTTTGTTGAAGAAAATTTGATCAAGAAGAACCCATCAGTTTTTGAGATAATAACTATTAGTTGCGTGTCTTTCAGATTTTTCACTTCTATCTGTGCATTTTTATTACTATTTGGGGTTTGTAGTAATACTTATACTGAAAGGACATACAATTGAACAAGGGATAAAGTGAATTCTCTGATAAGTATGTTATGATAAAAGAAATAGGCAGATAATAGGATTAATAGTTTTCAGAGGATTAGTCACTTTCTAAAGGAAAAAGAGGAGTATTTAGTTGTAAAGGTTCTAACATTTTAAGTATACTCTGGTGGCCTTCATAATGCAAAATAAAATTGGATAGGTAAGAATCGTTGGGTGATACTAACAACAAAAAACCCAGCGTTATCACGCTAGTGGGGTTTGGGGAGGGTAAGATGTATGCAACCTTCCCCTACCTTTCTTTATGGAGTAGAGAGGTGGTTTCTAATTGACCCTTGACAACTCTCTTCCTTTATCGGGGCTTGGGACCAGCATGACTCATGAGCAAGCTCGCACAATTGGAGTTAAATATTGTTGGGTGGTTCTAGTGAGTGGAAATCTCTGTGCATTCAAAATGTTGCTAAACTGTATTACATTATTAACTTTTGACTAGGATATAACTGTTCAGGCAAAGTCTTTTCCTTTGAACTCTTTCAACAATAATGAATTTTCAGGCTTTGGAAATATGTTAACTACCAGATACCCCTATAAAAATTTGTAACTATATTGCTGTAGCCGAGGTGGGAAAATCTTCAATTTTTGATACCTAGCACTAGAGATACCTCAACGTTGTTGCTAGGCTTCTTGAAAATTAATAGGGAGCATGTACATTTTTGAGGGATTGACAATTGGCATCTTCACCAAACACTTCACCCAGAAAGTAAATTGAACTTTACTTAAGAAAAAAAAAGGTAACTTCAGCACGGTAAAGAAATGGATCATGAGCTTAGCTCAATCCCAAAAGCTAGCTCATGAGGAAAGAAGTGTCCAATCCATATAAAGAGTCTAATTTTTCCTCATCTCAGGACTGGACATCTGGTATGTAGACAATTTTAATATGGGGGCCTAACTAGTGTTGCCCCCTTCCCCCCTCTTTTGGCATATGATTTTGGCTGTAACTGATGAGAATGGGAGGTGGCACAAAGGCAATTGCCATTCATGTAGTTTAGTTTTCCTAGACAAAAGGAGGAACCTTGTTTATTACTCTATATCGTGCTTCCTTATCTTGAAAACACTAGAATCCAGATTTTTTCCCTTTTAATTTGTGTATGCGCGAGACACTGTGTGTTCACTATATTCTTCTTTTTTTTCTTACAAAAATAGATACTGTATTGACCTCATCATATATTTTATTGTTTTATAAGATATATTGTTGTTGTTTTATTGCATGTTGAACAATTTGGTACTCGATCCCCCCATCCCCACTCATTCTACGCACACACTCAGTCCCCCGCTGTATTCACAAACACAAGAATCGTATAAGGAAAAAGAAATTGATGTTGGATCCTTCTTGTCATCATCGAAACATATGTAGTGATACTTGTTGGTCTAAGTATATGATTTTGCTGTCTCTATGTTGAATAGATTTCTACAAATGCTATTTTATGACCTTGAGATAGTTAATAACAGGTATTAGTTGTCAGACAAGACCTGAAAATGGCACAAGGAAAAGTTGCATCTCAGTGTGCTCGTAAGGAACCTCTAGCATTTTGATGTTTCAATTGTTCCATATTATTCAAGTTTCTCATGATGTTTTTGTGGTAACGGCTTAATTAAACGACGCAGATGCTGCTACTGGCATGTATGCAGACCTTATGCAAAGGTATCTCTACAAGGATTATGCTCTACTGCTGAGAACAATCAAAGACATTAACCCTGAGTGTCATTTTCCATAGAAAGGACGGGCAGAACTAAGTAGTTTTACAGTTACACCAACCGCATTGGCTCTTAAGCTCCTTGCTGGTGACGTGCAGCTACAAAATTCCATTTCAGTGTGTTTGTTGTTAAACTTGCAACTTTATTGTCTTGAGATCCCACTCCCGAGGAGCGTTCTTTTATTAGATGAAAAAACTACACTATGTCCTGACCCTCCGCAAGCCCCTACAATATCTGATCCAAATTACACATTTCTACTCCCAAGTGCTTAAATTTTATGCATGTCAATATACGAAAATAAGGAAACCTTTTGCTGGAAAAAATCTTCTCCTTTAGAGCTTATTATTCTCAACCCATCAAAAAAAAAGAGCTGTATTGTTCCCGTCAAGTATCCAAGAAAGCATTTGGCCTGTAACAACCTGAGGACCCCATTTCTTTTGACGATTGCCAGTTTGCTGTTTTTTCTTTTTTACTATAAAGATATGAAGTGGCATTGTTTGATAATTTATTTTGATTGAATTACCTAATGCAGTGATCGGTATCTTTTGAGGCGATGGGAGCAATGTGGACAGCCCAAAATAGTTGTTACTTGCAAGAATCAGCAAGAAATGTAAGCTGGTGATCCTACTCTATGTTTCTCTGTCCATAGACACAACCAGTGCGCATGCCTACTTGTGAAGAATGTGTCATCATGTTTTGAAGAATGATTGGAACTGTTTTATAAATTACACCACTACTTAGTCCTAAACAAGTTGAGGTCCGGTGTATGAATCAAAGTGTTGTCAAAAGCAAAAAGCACAAAAATGAGGTTCATTGGCAAGGAAAGTATGCCTTAGAACCTTGTGACGACATTGAATTGCACATTAAGCGAGGCGAAGCCGCGAAACACTCAACACGTTTTGAGCCTCACTTCAGGGCTTAAGCACGCCTTTGATAACACTGATAAATCATCACTGACCATGATTCTCCATTTAAGATTGACACTGTTTTTTATATGTTTGGAAAATGTTCTATTAGGAATAAGTTGAAAGAAGCAGCAGAGGACATTGGGCTTCCAACTTTTGTGGTTGCTGATGCGGGACGTACACAGGTACCTTCCCAAGGAATAATGTAAAACTGATGATACTTCTGTGAAACATATAAAGAGTATATTAAGAACATGTAGGAGAGAGCTCGCGTTGGCACAACAGTAGAGTTGTTCTTTAGTAATGTTTCTTCACAATTTTAAATCATGGAAATAAAAGCATCGCAAAATTGTCAGGGGAAGACTGCATCATATGATATATGTCCCACTTTCCACCTACCTCCTCACTACTCGGGGATAACTTCATTCATGGAATAAGCTCTTTTATTCAAAAAAAAAAGTAGAGATACTGAGTTATAGAGAAGAGAAACTGTTTCAAAATACTTACTATTAGAATCCTGTGAATATTCTATAACATATATGTAAATACAGTAGGTACGTTGATTTACTCCTATTATAATAAAGTATTGATTTCCATTTCTTTTTTTTTCCCATGTAAACTTAGTTAACCAAACCCCAATAGCTTGAGTAAATAATCAAGCAGAGTTCTCTCTCAAACTCTTGTTTTCTCACTTGGTATTAGAGGGACGCATCTCACCCAATGTTTGGCCCCCAAAATTAATTGCCTACGCACAAGATGTCTAGCCTTGGGCGTGAGGTGGGGTATTGAAGAATGAAAAAAGGCTCACATTGGTAATGAGATGAGTGGTCTCCTTATAAGGTTTGGGCAATCCTCCTCCCTTTGAGTTAGCTTTGGGGTGTGAATTAGGCCCAAGACCTAATTTTTCATAGTATTAGAGTCACGTCCATCCCAACTTATGATTTATCGATGTTGTGCCTCCCAATAAAAATTGTCCAAGACCAGATGTCTAGTCATGGGTGTGAAGCATGGGATGAGGAAAAGTTGAACTACTTATATGGACTTAGACAATTCTCTCCTCATGACTTAGTCTCGGTACATATAATTTGTATGTACCAGTTTGAGGGGGAGTTTTAGAATCCCCTAAATATTCTACAACATATATGTATTTACCATAGGTAGCTTGATTTGCTCCTATTATAATTGGGGATTGATTTGTAGTAATTTCCAGTCCTTTTTAGGGAATGTAAACTTAGCTAAATCTCAATAGCTTGAGGGAATAATTAGTCAAGTTGAGTTCTCTCTCAAACTGTTGTTTTCTCGTTGTCACAATCTCTTGGAATCAATGTGTACATAGAGAAGAACACAACATATATAGAAGTAAATGATCTATGTAAGCGAGATCAACTATTAGGATTAGTAGTTATTAGTATTACACTTACATTAGGTCTGGTGTTTGTTAGGAGACTTTTTAGTCTATTGATACTTGTATATTTTTATAGGGGTAAGTGTTGATTAGAGAACTTCTAGTTTTAATGAACTAGCAAATTGCATCAATAGACAAATTATCTAGTGTTGGAATGTATATACGGGTGGTTTATATAAATAATCTAACTAATTTGGGATTAGGGTAGTTAATGGATCCACTAAGAATATCTAGAGACTGACAAGGGTATACTACTGTATCTATGCTTGTTGGCAGCTCTCAGTTGCAGAAAGAATATTATAGGTATGTTATCTCATTCTTTGCATTACAGAAGATGAATATGAGGTTGTGATTATGTGGGTTAAGTAGTAAACCTAGACAGATTCTTATTGAGTAGCTTCTTGAGTAGAGTCCTTTTCATTCTCCCTTTTTTTTTTGTGTGTGTGTGAGGACCAAATGGTTCTCTTGCTTGGTAACTTAATACCAGATCCTACAATTTTACTGCTGCAGGCTGATGGATAACTTCTTGCTTGTTTCCTGTGCGATTGACAGTCCTCAGAACATGCTTATGTTTTTTGGAATTTGTATATGCAGGTCGCATCAGGCTCAAGGACAGTTCTTGCAGTTGGACCAGGTATACTTCGTTATCTGTTTGCTGATATTTGTATGTTTTTTTTTTCCTGTTTGTTATATCCTACGCTTTATAACAAAACTAGCTTGCAAATAATATATTATATGTGGTAATACTTCTGCAGTTCTGTTGCTTTTCTGATGATATACTTTCCAGTATTTTGTGGTACTGAATTTGTATCTGTTAAGAGTCTATATATAGATTTTCAGGTTTTCATCTACATAGAATGCTCGCTTCTAATTGGTTATCAAAAGAATGCTCTCTTCTAAGTAGCCTGTTCTATGGCAGTCAAAATAAACTTCTGCACATCCTAATTGCTCTTGTTTACAGTTGTAAGATCTCTTTGAGAACTGTCCTCAAATAATCATTTGCTCTTCTCATAAAAAAAACTGGAATGTTTAAATTCCATTACTAGTGTTTTTTTAAGGTAAAATTCCGTTAAGAGATTATAAGATGCTTCCAATTCCACCACTTAACAAAAGAAATATTCGGAAACAACTTGTTTGAGGAATGTTAAGAAATCATTTCAAGGTATAGAAACCATGGTGCCTTTGATAAAATTGAAGTTTTGCATTTGTGCACCTTTCCTACAAATCAAATACTTATGAATTCTATTATTCTTGAGGTTCACTACTGTCATTTTGTGAGATAGCATGCTGCTCGGTTGGTGTTTGCGCACAACTTGTACTCAAACCCCTTTGGTGCTATGCTCAAAACTTATTTTTCTATTGAGCAGGAAGCAAGTCAGCCGTAGATTCAGTGACCGGGAAGCTGCGCCTGCTTTGATGATATTAATAGCCCCATATCAGATTTGCCATAGTTGCTGACATGAGGAATTGATAGATGTGCTAATATCAAGATAACTTACTTCTATTTTATTTCTATGGAATGCAGTGCATAAACTTGTTCTTGCCTTTCAGTTTTCAATTTGTATGTATATGTCACTGCTTCATATTATTATTGTCTGCATTTGTTGTGAAAGACATTTCATGCTTCTTCAATAGTATTCATTAATCATTTGAGGTGTCTAATTTTTTTCATGTTTGGTTGACATTGATTCCAAGCATTGTTAACATAAAATCACTCGACGCCCTCAAAACTCGTTATCGTTGATATTGAACTTTGCATAATTTACGAAACCTTGTGGTTAAAAAATATAGTGTATCGCCCTATTATAGTCAATTTAAAATCTCACTTACTAACCTTCATTTTTCTATTGCATCGAGAATTATTTCATTGTCCAATGTAACCGGAAACTTAACAATGGACTTGATAGATAACTATAATGAACATTATTGTTGACGTGAGCGATTTCATTGTCCGTACTTTCTCTGTCTCATTTTTTATGATTTTTTATTTAGTTAATTTTAAAAGAATGATATTTTTCTATATAGTAGTAATTTAATTTTAAAGTACCTATTTTATTCTTAATGAAATAATTTTTAATCGCATAAATACCTATTATTTATTTTAGATCATAAATTTCAAAAGTTTTTTTTTTTTACTCTATGCCAAGTAGTACTCATAAAGTTGGGATCGAGGGAGTAGGATACTATCACTTGGCATTTTTTAATACAAAATTAGAAAAAAAAAACTTCAAAATATAGTAATAGATTTAAAAAGTTGATTGAAATATTTGAAATATAAGAGAGAGATGAATTTTATGCTCATTCAAATTCCCTTTTAAACAAATTTGAAGAAAGAAACTGCTCAAAACATACCGTATAACACACTATTTTTCTTCACTATATATCATATATATATATATATAATATAATAATATATATATAATTATTAATATATTACTAAAAATGAAAAGCTTTAGAGTGCAAATTTTGAATTACTCTATTGCCCTTACACTAAATAAAAATGTTATACGCCATCTCATTAATCATTTATTCAATATTAATGCATTCATATAAGGAAAAATTACATAAATTGGTATATTTTAATAAATAATTATTGATTTTAGCGATACTTTTCATTTATTTTCATTTATAGCAACTTCTTTAATTTTTTTCCTTTTTTGTGTCTCACTCTTTCTTTCTCCTTTTCTATGTCTCGCTCCCTTTTTTCTTTCTTTCTCCTTTTCTCTGTCTCACTCCCTCTTTTTTTTTCTCTCTTTCTTTCTTTCATTCTTCCTACTTTCTTTGGGTTTCCTTACTTTCTTGCTTTTTTGTTGTTGCTCTATCTCCTCTTACTATTGCTCTTTTTTCCTTTTTTCGTAGAATAATTAATTGTTCTAGATTCTATAAAATTTATATCAATAGTTAATTAGAGAAGTAATATAATCGTAACAAATGAAGAGGCATAAAAAACTGCAAAATGAATTAAATTTAAATTAAAAATGTATTACAAACATATTAAAATTGAATTATTAGAAGAGAAGTAGTATAATCGTAACAAATGAAGAGGCATAAGAAACTGCAAAATGAATTAAACTTAAATTAAAAATGTATTACAAACATATTAAAGTTGAATTATTAGAAGAGAATTAAATATGAATGCAGAATGTAGAAACAAAAGAACATTCTTTGATCTGCACGTAAACTGAATAAAACTTGTATCAATAATGAATTAAACAAGTAACCAATTGTAACAAATCAATCAATTAATTGCAAAATACATTAAACTTGTATTTAAAAATGTATTACACATATATTAAAGTCGAGGTAGAAGAGAAAATTAAGCATGAATAAAAAATTGCAACAAATAAAATATTAGACAATGATTTATAGAGTGAATTAAACTTGTATCAATAATGAATTAAACAAGTATCCAATAGGAACAAATAAATAAAAATGCAAAATGAATCAAAATTTGTATTAAAATTGTATTACACTGTATTAAAGTTGAATTAGAAAAGAGAATTAAGATTGAATGGAAAATATAACTAACGAAAGACATGACAATGATCTATAAACTGATAAGTTATATCAGTAATGAATTAACCAAGAATCCAATAGTAACAAATAAATCACAAAACTTCAAAATGAATTAAATCTGCATTAAAATTGTATCATCTAATTCAACTTTAATACATTTGCAAGACAATTTAATGTTATATTTAATTCATTTCAATCTAATATTTCTCCTAAATCAATTATAAACTTGACCAAACCCTCTTAAAATTGAGATATGAACTCCAAACGACATTTTCAATTATTTGTAGAATTACCTATTTAAACTTATCACAAATTCGTAAAATGCAAATAATGAATTCAAAATTTGAAGCTTTATAATGACTATCAATGGTGAACTCTTACTTCTGTAATTTTAATAATTTAAAATTTCTGCTTTAAAATGTGATTTTATACAATTTTACGATTGTTTTGGTCCTCTTTTCATGTTTTTTTTGTATAAAAATAGTGACATGCACATAATGAAATATGAAAAATTGATTTGTTAATTAAATAAAAATTGAAAGAAGAAGAAGAATTTTTTAAAAAAAGAAAAGAAAAGAAAATAAGAATACGAAGATAATAATGATTGAGAGAAAGATAAGAAGAAGATATTTGAAAAGAAAAGAAAAAGATTAAGAGGCAAAAGGACCGAGAAAGGAAGCGACGGTACATTTTTATTTATTTCAAAAAATTGTTATATTTAGTTATAAAAATTATATTGACATAAATGGCAAATATTTTTTAAATATAGCATATTTATGTGATTTACCCTTCATATAATAATACACTTTTAATACCATAGTATTAAATCAAATAAATAAAATTAGTGGCATTAAACAAGTACTGAGGGATCTTTTCATATGCCAATAATTGTTATAGCCTATGAAGGATCGTTTGGTAGAGTATAAGAATAATGTTAAATAAAGTATATTAGTAATGCTTGTATTAGCAATACATGTATTTTATATATATATATATTGTTTGATTTAATGCATTAAAAAATAGCATGCATTGCATAAAAAAGTAATTTACAAAGATACCCTCCACTATTATGGTAGATAAGATGTAAAAAAGATTTTGAGGGCCAATTGAGTCTTTAATCATGCTGATAAATGTATTAAAATCATTACACTGCTAATACCTAGAAATTCATGTGATTAGCAATAAACACCCTAATATACAATAGAGTGTGTAAATAATGTTTGGTTGACCAAATAAGGTATTGGTAATATACAAAATTAATGCATACATTGTTTTTCCTAGTACAAAAATCTACAATTTTCCTTATGAAATTATTTAAATAAATATCTTTTCACACTCCAAACATTTATTTGTTTAGTCCTTTGTCTTTCTTCTGTTATGATATCATTTTTCCATGATGTTTAGTTTATAATTTAGGAAAAATGGTATATAATAACAAACTATTAATTCAAATTAAATGTCATAACCACAGTTTGATTTAATTGTAACCTGTAGCAAACTGTTGTCATTCGCCTCTCTCCTTAAAGCTTTCGCTCACCACTCTCCCTCTCTCGCTCGCCGGTCTCTCCCTCGCCTCTCTCACTTTATACAAATACAAATGTATAAATTGTGTCTCTGTTTGTATAAAACGAGAGAAAATCGTATATATACACATATATGCGTCCTATACACTTATAATTATACAATACAAATCTTTCTCTGCCCAGTTCTCTTTTGTTTTTTCCCTTTCTCGCTTTATACAAACACAGATTATACAAAATACATTGTATAATTTGTGTTTGTATAAAGCGCGAGAGAGGAGGATTTGATAAACAAACATTTTATTTCGATTCAATTGTATATAAATTCAAATTTTATGCAGATATACTAACACATAAAATTGAATTGAGAGGATGTCAGCGATCTATACAAATGAGAGGCTGCTAGCTATTTATACAAATGAGAGGTTGTCAACGATTTTAAACAAATCTGATGCCCCCAGCTATTATGCAAACTATAATTATAGCATATAAATATGTTTTTTATATTTGCTAAATGTGAAAGTTGCTCATTATTATGATCAAATATTATATAAATTTTAGAAGTCAACTTAACATTTAGTAATATTATAAATAGAATTAAAAAAGAGAAAATTACGCGGTCAAGCAAACTTATACCATTTAATTACTCATCATAGTTATAGTTTGCTATAATCACCACTCACGACTAACATTATACATTAATTATGTGGGTTGACTTTGAGTTTGTATAATTAGTCACATTTGTGTATGTATAATTCGCCAAAATATACAAATACATATGTATAATATACAATTATCTAATCAATATACATATACAATTCACCTCTCTCCCACTCTCTGCCCTTTATCGCTCGCCTCTCTCCTCCCTCTCCCAATCTCACTTGCCCATCTTCTCTCTCTCCCAATCTCGCTTGTTTTTTATACAAATGCATATGTATAATATACAATTATCTAACCAATATACATATACAATTCACCTTTCTCTCACTCTCTCCTAATCTCGCTCGCCTCTCTCCTCCTTCTCCCAATATCGCTCGTCCCTCTCCTCTCTTTCCCAATCTCGCTTGCCATATATACAAATACATATGTATAATATACAATTATCTATCTAATATACATATACAATTCACCTCTCTTCCACTTTTTGCCCTCTCTCTCGCCTCTCTCCTCTCTCTCCCAGTCTCACTTGCCTCTCCTCCCTATAATATGTAGCTACAAAATTGTAATTATCAAACTACAATTATAGAGAATAATTAAGCTATTTTTAGTGGCTATATGTGAAAGTTTCCCTATAATTTATATAATTAGTTGACACCAAGATATCAAATCACTCGATTCTTTTTTTTTCCTTTATCAAAAAACTGTCTTTTCTACGTAACATCTTCTTTATTTGTTGCATTTTGCTCAATTTTAACAAAAATGCCCAAGTGAATTTATTTTTTTCCAGTTAGACAAGTAGTTTTTTTAATTATATAATTACTATATTTAGGTGCTTACATATGAGATAACTTATACAATCCGTGCATATAATTTAGGATTAATTACAGAAATTCCTCATTTTTCTATTAAAAATGTCATTAATGTATCCGACGCTTCACTAATATATTCGATCCTCTTTATAATGTACTAGCGTATGTATTCGAACCTCTTTTAATGTATCAACGCTTATATTATTGTATCCGTTTGAGGGATTTTTGTAATTATAAACTTTGAAGGAATAAATTGTAATTTTGCCTTATACTATTTTTTGAAAGTTATTTTTTTCTTAACAAATGAAGATTGTGTAAGAAAGTTGATAGACCCACATTTTTTGCATCACAACTAAATTCAAAATGGGTTACTTAAAATTCAAAAAAATTTACATTCAATAATATAGATGAGAATATAAGTTAATTAGCATTACTATTCAGGTTAGTTAATACTGTTCACTATTCACAAAGTTAGTTAGATGCAAGTTTGTTACAGTACTGTTAGAGTTAGTTGAAGGAAGTCAGAGTTTGTTTTCATTTTGTTAGTTAGCTTTCAATTTTTATATCTATATATAGATTCAGATGTAATAGTTACTCTCTTAAGTCATAATCAATGAAACAGATGTTCATGAAACTTTTCCAGAATCTTTTTCTTCTTCCTTTCTCTCATATGAGCTCAAGGTTCATCAATGGATCAGGAGTTCGATTGTTTAGCATCAGAGTGTGTTGATTTCATCAAATATGAATTAGGTGTTGAGTTTTGTGATTAGTGAAGGACGGGTGAAGTAAGGGATGAAGACGACGCAAATATTTTAATATGAAAGAAAAAAAGTACAAGGAATGCTTCAATAGAGAAGAAGACATTTGGAAAGACAACAAAATAAAGAGATAACAAAAAGATTAAATATTTTTTTTAAAAAAAAATTGAACTGACAAATTTTACTTGTAAACAATAAATTTCACATTTTTTTAACTTAACTTATAAAATAATTAAAATTATTAGTTATATATTGGTTAATAAAAAAATGTCATGGGTATGATTTTACTTTTTAGTTTTATTTTTATTTTTATTATTTCACGCTCTTTGAGCAGAGTGAATACACTCACTTTGTCACGTCAGCTCTTATGGTGATATCTAATCAGTTCAGAATTATTAAGTATGGTATTTAAACGCTCGTATAGTTAAAGTAGTAAAGTAAGTTATTTTGTCAAGTTTAGAGAGTTTTTTTAATGTATTTTTTCTATATTTTTTGAACAATTTTTCTTTATTTCTTTTTTCTTCTTTTAGATATATTTTACATTAAGTTAAAAGAATTGATCCTTTAATTTACGTTATTTGAAATAACTATCTTTTTGAAAATAGCCTTTCTATTTTTCATAAGATAAGAAATAAGGTTGAATTGAATTTGATTTGTCTATTGTTGTAAGGAGACTAGGTAGAGCTGTAATTTTTTCTTTTTGTACGACTCAAATATACTGTTAGATGGAGTAAGGAGTATATTTTAAAAAAAATATATATTTAATGACGGAATGAGATGGTGGAGGTAGTGGATGGGAAGATAATGAACTTGAAATTGGTCCATTTGCTCCAGATTCATTTTCCATACCTAAGCGACGCCATTTGACAGGTTTCTGCTATCATGGCGTACGCTCATCAGAACTTCATTGCAGTTCTCTTCATCTCTTTCACCTTCATGTCTACCTCATTCTCTCAATCTATTCTCGGAATTTCCCCTCAATTGTTAGACCTTTTTTCCATCAATCGCGTCTTCCGCCACCGCAAGATTCCCAATGACGATGCTCTCTACTGTGACAGCTGGCGATTCACTGTCGAGACTAATAACGCTGGTTTATGGTCTATGATCCCTCAAAGATGCATTTCCTTCGTTCAGGACTACACCACCGGGGATCGTTATTCTTCAGATTCAGCAGCTGTGGCTGACCTCTCACTCGCGTTTGCCCATACAGTGAACGTTTCAAATGATGGAATGGACGCTTGGGTCTTCGATATTGACGAAACGCTGCTCTCTAACTTGCCCTACTATGTGGAACATGGCTTCGGGTAATTGATTACATTCTTTCTAATTTGCTGAATTTTCTCTTTGATTGCATATGCATTTGTTTACTCTGGACTGTTTATTATACAAAATGACACTGTTGAATGATTCTTCCTCAAAATCCTTTTGGTTAATAATTTTTAACAGTTGCTGTTTCTGAGTAATTTCTGCTTTGCTTTACCGCAGTTGGTCTCATTTAGCTTGTTAAAAACTTGCCTATTTGGGGGAAGATACATATGACTTGGGGAAAGATAGCATTTACCATTAAGTCACGTCAATATCAGCTAAATAGTAGTAACAAATAGGAAGCCCTGTGGTGATCATGTCGTTAGATATAATTGGGGAGTTTAGGCAAAATTAAGATACGCTACTGCATAAATACATAAAATTAGGCCTCAGTGAGATAGTCATGTTTTATCAAATTCTTTTGGTACTTGTAAATATTTGTGTGCATTGGAACTAAGATTTGAAAATTAACTACTCAAAAGATTGAATATTCAATTTGCTGGGCTTGCTTTAAAGATTACCTGTCCTGTGAAGAAGTAATAATTCCTTGTTCTCCCTTCAAGTCCCATCTTCATTTGCTTGGAAAAATTTATTTACTTGTTGATCTACATGTTTTCATCATGTCATATTGAAGTAGATTGTTAGATCATAGATGTACCAAAATATATGAAACATTCTTTTATTTTTGTGGTGATGATGAATCTAGCAACTCTTGGTTGAGCATCCGCTTGTACTTTACAAATTACAAGTATCCTGTAAAAGTTCTGTGTGCATGTGTATCTGAATCAACCGTAACAAACTAGTGTGTGATAAAACTTGGCTCTCACTCCATCGTCATGCTAACCTTTGTATATCAAGCCATGATGCAACAAGCACCCGCAACATACTCAAAAGGAACAATCTATTGGTTTCTATGCGATCACTAGTTATAGACTGTTGAATTCACAGTTTTCTTTTATGAGTGAAAACCTCACAACAGTTCTGTCATTGTCATTCAAACAGTTTGAGCAGTTTATTTTGTAGCTTCATGCAGTAGCTTGTCTTATTAACTATTTCTTTGCTTAGGCAAGCTTGATAGGGCTTCAAGGTGAAAATTACATTCCATTGATGCAATCAGCAAACTTATAGAGTTATAGTTGCAGTCCCTTGAAGCTATCCTAGCAAAGTTTCATCTTGTTGAAAGCAGCAGTAGTGAACTTATATCCTAATTATGTTTTTCATAGAAGCACGGAGATTTGACTTTCTGTTGTTTTTATTTCTGTTTGAATTTTCCTAAATTCTAGAATAATAATATAATTTAATTAGTTTAGTTTTTTTTTGTACTCCAAACCTAAAACGGTAATGGTTTGAGAAAGTGGCTTGTGAAAGCCTAAGCTTCTTTCTATGTTGAAAGTAGACTAGTTTTATCAAGGATCAAGGTGTAGTTTGCATTTGGTTAAAGTGTAACATGCTTGAAGTTTCCAAGCATTATATCTTACTTCAACTCGTTTTCTGTACCTGGCACTTCTCCTAGTTTCTGTTTTGTGGAAAGCTTTAGGGGTACTCCATTATGCCTTTTTGACCAATCAATCATAGGATCGAAGAGTGTTCACCACACGAGGTAAACTCTTAAAAGCAATCTGGGGACAGCTAGTTTAGCCCGGAAAACTTGGTATACTTCTTAAGCAAGAAGTATATAGTACAATCTGTGTACGTTGTTGAGGATTACTTAATGCTCTTGTAAATATTCCAATTTCGCAACTATTTATACAAAACGCAGATTTCGAGCCAAAGTTATGCTGAAATTTTAACCCCTTGGTTTCAATGTTCATAAGGTAGTTTCCCATTTGAGCTTGACTTACATGTGATACTGCTACCCAAGAAGATTCTAGTTCATTTCGTGTAGTTTGGTTGACACTGGAGGGCCAGCTTCAATGTTCTGATTTAAAATAGATTGCACTTTGTGGATTTTTACTTGCTTGTTGGCATTCTGATCATACATTCAATAATTGTCTATGGGAACTGTTTCTGTGGCTTGGGCAGGTACTGAATGATTTAGTGATGGAAGAATTCATTACCTGCTGAAGCAGTTATAATTTTGTTTTCCTTTAAGACTTAGCCTTTAAGCTATTATGCTTTAGAAGTAAGATTTCATACAGTCTGATGTGGGATTTACACTGGGTATGTTGTTGTTGTCGTAATCTCGAAACTAAATTGAAGAAGTTATATGGTACTACCACAGAAGTTCTATAATTCAACAACAGAAAGATCCTGTTGTTTTAGCCAGTTCGTGTTCAAACAGATGTGTATGGTAAAACTGGGAATGGGATTGGTACTTACCAGAAAACTGTCTCGTTTTGTTGTTCGACTTATCTGCATTCTTGATTCTGAGTATTGGAGAAATTGAGGGTGAAGAATATTGTCAAATTAAAGAATGGGTTAAGTATTCCACTGGTTTATTAGGAAAAGAACAGAAGAAAGTGTGCCTCTGGTAGACTTTTGATGCTTTAGTATTCGAAGTCTAGTAGACACTGTTGCTAAAATATTGTTTCAAATGTACTCGATCTCCGAAATTAGGTGCAACATAGTCTGGGTGTCTCACTTCACTTGGATTGCATTCCACAAGGTAATTAAAGTGTGTACTTGTCGCGCATGAGCTAAGTCTTGAAGAAGGAAATACTAAACTATAAATACATAGATTATATGCTAATTGTGAAGAAAAACTTATAAATGAATATTTAGTGATTCTAAGAAATTTACTATCGGAAACTAGTCCAAAGTTCCAAGTAGAAACTTAAAATTGCATCCTACACAAACAAAATTCTTAAAATGATTTCTGAACATTTTTGTAGTGTATTTCACTTAACTTAGGTTTTTCAATTTCTTTGTCCATGTAATTGTTTTTCTTTTTTTAAAATAGTTACTATTTCTCTATTTGGTATTAGACATAATTTTTCAAGTCTTCTGATTTGCACTTTTTTTCATTAAAACTCATGCTTTAATTGTTCTTTTCAGCTTAAAGTTCCTGTAGACGTTACTTTTCTACGCTTTCGCTTTGACAACACTAGCTGAAGATCAACTTGGCCGTCAAATGTGATTTCTCTGTGATTCTTTGTTGTTGGCGTGTTGTTCTGTGGTTTGATCACATTTTGCTGCTGTATGCAGATCGCAGATCTTTGAGGAAATCGCCTTTGGCAAATGGGTGAATGAAGCTAACGCTCCTGCTATACCTGCAAGTTTAAAACTGTACAAGGAGCTACAACAGCGAGGATTTACTATATTCTTGTTGACTGGTCGGAGTGAATATCAAAGGAACAAGACAGAAAAGAATATGTTGCATGCTGGATACAGCAATTGGGAACGGCTTTGTGAGAAATATAGGAAAAAAATATTATTGAATTGTTGTTGTATCTACATTATTACATGAGACCCTATTTATAGACCATAGAATACAATCCTTTACCAAATAAGATACTATTTAGTAGTCCTATTCCTATTCTAATAGGATTATATAAACCTATTCCTATTCTAATAGGATTATATAAAACTATTCCTATTTTAATAGTATTGTATAAACTATTCCTATTCTAATAGGATTGTATAAACCTATTCATATTCTAACACTCCCCCTCAAGCTAGTGCGTACAATTCATGCACCTAGCTTGTTACAAATATAATTAACACGGGGACAGATGAGGGGCTTGGTGAGATATTTGCAGACTTCACAAAATTGACGGTCAATCTTAATGTGCTTGTCTTCTCATTAAATACTGGATTTGATGGATTTGATGCATAATGCCAGTAAATCTCAATGTGCTTAATCTTCGCATGAAATACTGAATTTGATTCATAATGTTGGTGTTGAACTTCCCAACCTAAGCTTGAGAAAAATTGTTCTAGACCATAGAGTGATCTGCACAATCGATGACACAACACAATCGACATACAAGGCTACTAAACTCCCCCTGAGCAACAAAGTGCTCAAATCTAATAGAAAGTATATGGATCATGTTGGTATCAATAGATGAGTTAATATTAAATAAGAAAGTCACCAAAATAATTATTGGAACATGCTCATATGCCGTAGTATTAGATTTGATGGCTAAAAATGGTCACAATCTAAGAAATAAAATTATATAGGTAGGATCGGAATGATGTCACGACCCAACTAGAAAATAGAAATTATATAGGATAGTTGACCCCATTGACAAAAAAAGAGAAATAATGTGGGTAGGGTCGGAATGATGGCACGACCCTAATGAAAAAGAGAAATTATATAGGTAGGATAGGAATGATGGCACAACCCTACGCAAATCTGATTTGAGGAGTCACCGGAAAAGACGAATGGAACTATGCAAATCAAATCTAAGTTACTGAAAAGACACATGATGTTATGCAACTCAGATATATGAAAATAGTTCGGAAAAAAAAATCCACGGTACTACACAAATTCAATATGAAAAGTAGTCCGGGAGATGCACGGTGCTACACAAATCAGATATGCAAAAAAAGGTAGTCACCGGAAAGATGGGATGGTGCTACAAAATTAAATATGAAAAAGTAATCACCGGAAAGATGGGACGGTGCTACAAAATTAAATATAGGAAAATAGTCACTAAAAAGATACACGGTGACCCAACTTTTGCTAACATAATCATTAGCCGGACGGGCGGCATATATGAGTAATAGCCGCCCGCCGACAGCGAAAGCTCTTTGTTTGTTTACCAAGATCGTAGAGGCTCTGATACCATGTGAGAAATATAGGAAAAAAATATTATTGAATTGTTGTTGTATCTACATTATTACATGAGACCCTATTTATAGACCATAGAATACAATCCTTTACCAAATAGGATACTATTTAGTAGTCCTATTCCTATTCTAATAGGATTATATAAATCTATTCCTATTCTAATAGGATTATATAAAACTATTCCTATTTTAATAGTATTGTATAAACTATTCCTATTCTAATAGGATTGTATAAACCTATTCATATTCTAACAGGCTTATTTTGAGGTATTCAAACAATTGTTTTTCTTTGAGAAGGCAATGTAATTTTATCGATGAACCAGCACTAAGGGTGTGCTTATCAAACTGTATAAGATTGCCATAATAAACAAAACCCAATAGCATGCCCCAACTAATCTTGTTGATTCTAAGTAAAATCCATTCAACCTCATCTACTCCAAAAACAAAACAAAAATATACAATTAGCCTTCATCTTGTGAATGGATTTGGCACCATCTTCAAAACACCTCTAATTTCTCTCATATACAAGCAGGTATAGTTCCACTGTAGTAGCTTCCTATTTCCTTTTCTGGTCCAGCATGTCAACAAGTCAGTTATTGTTTCTGGCATAATCCACTGCATACTGGTTATATTTAAGATAAGCTGCCACAGTTGTAACTTGGCAGTGCAAAAATAAATGACAGATAGTCTCTTCTTGTCTCCTACAAAGAAGACATTTGCTATATAATGCAAAACTCTGTTTTGTAAATTCTCTGGTGCGAGACGAGCTACTTTGCTGACTATCCATGTGAAATAAGCTACCTTTTGGTGCTTTGGATCTCCAAATTTGTAGTAATGGCCAATGTTTTGTCATATTTTCTACCTTTATTAGCTTCCTGTAACAAGAACTCAGTGTTGGAACTTCTTTGCAGTTAGGGTTCCATAATAAGCTATCATCAGTATCGGATAGTTGCTAGTAAGTGTTTAGAAGATCAGAAAATGCAACAAACCTAATCACCTCCCAGTTACGGAAATTCCTTCTAAAGTTAATTATCTGAATACCATTAAGTCTGCTATCAGCCAAAGAAGATAGTTGACTACTGCCAAAGTAAAGAAATCTGGAAACAACTCCTTCAAAGAGCCATTACCAGCCCAGTTATCCAAACAATATGAGATTTTCCTTACATTGCCTACTTTAAAACCAGTCAGCCTTGAAAAAAAGGCTATAGTGATCTGATGCCCTTCATGTTCATATGCCAAAAGATGTTCGAACTTATCTGGTACACCAATAACAATCAACACCATAGTTTTTCTTGATAAACACACACATAAAGCTTCCACTTATGTATTCAACCTCCATAGGCACTTCGTCAATAGGCTCATGTTATGATGTCTGAGGTTTCTAACCACAACATGTGGTATATCTTGAAAGAATGACCTACATAAAAAAAAAGGAAGATGCCTGATGTTTTTAGTTCCCAAATCACCGTCTTTCTTGCCATTAATCAGAGGTACTCCATTTTACCAAATTGTAAGTTTTCTTCACCTTAAAACTGTGGCTGAACCTTTGTGATGTAACAGGGGACCTTCCGATAAAGGTAAACTGGCAACCCAATACAAATCTGAGAAAAGAAAGGAGTTAATAGATGAAGGTTACAGGATTCGGGGGAACTCTGGAGATCAGTGGAGTGACTTGGCGGGTTTCGCTGTAGCAGAGAGGTCCTTTAAACTTCCAAATCCCATGTACTATATTGCATGATATAGAGTGGTCTAAAATTTGTATGGTATTCTTTGACAATTGATGTTGCAATTCTGTGGTACTACTGAACTTTGTGTATAACATTATTCTAAACACATTTCACAAGATGTGGACGCCTTGTTCAAGTGGAACTGGTCTCTTACTTTTCCAAATAATTGTAAGACCCCATGGATTTTAAGATTTTTCAATTGGTGAGTCAATTTAAACTTCCTTTGAAGAGATGAATGAAAATATTACTACAATTAGCTTTACTATTTCCTGCGGGAATTGACGCAGCTGGAGAATCACTGTTTTGGCTGACAAGTAGCTGTTTACATTCCTGGTCGAAATCATTCGGCATCAAATTGTATAAGACTTTAGTGATTAATCCAGATGCAAGAGTAGTAAAACAATCTCTTTATAGAAATATCTAGTTTGTGTAGGTATAAAAGGGGAGAAATTAGAGTCTTTTTTTAATCTTTATTGAGATTTGAACATGAGACCTTATGATTCACAAATCATTTTATTATCTACTAGGTCACATCTTTGAATGCTTGGATAGCCCCACGTTGCGCTAGTGTTTACAGGGGAGCAATGAAATAGAGTAAATTATCACTGTTCTCCATTTAATTGTAAATATTGTTGAATACTAAGCAATATAGTATTGAAAATGAACCCACCACAAAAGAATTTATTGAAAGAAAAGAACCCACCATATGGTCTATCTTTAAATACACCTAAAGTGTATAGGGCGAAAAAGGGAAAAGGTCTATTAAAAGGGACAAAGTAGTTTGTCAATTAGGTAAAAGTCCTTTAAGTTTTAAAAATTAAGTAGAAGTGACAAAAAAAAAAGATTAGGTTAAAAGATATTTTTACAATAGTCCCAAACTTTTAACTTTTACACTTTAGTTCAACAACTGTCGTAGTTGTCGGGACAACTTCTTTAATCGTCCGACAACTGTCATAGTTGTCGGAACAACTTCTTTAGTCGTTCGACAACTTCAACAATTGTCCAAGCAACTTTAGAAGTTGTCCAAACAACTTCAGTGATTGTCCAGACAACTACAGAAATGTTACTTAGTTTAATCCTTTTATTAATATTAAAAATAAAAAAGTAAAGAAAAATAAAATGGCCCCACTTGTCCTATTTTTTTGATTAAAAACTTGAAAGGCACTATGAGCTAATTTTTCCGCGAAAAAGGCCTTCTGTAAATGGACGAATGATACGTGACGAAACTAATCGGTTACCCCAATTTGGTAGAAAGCATTGAACAACAGTAGATAGTTGATTAGCTAAAGGTAGATCAGAGGTCTTGTCTCGATGAACATTACTCAATAATGAAAGTCAAGAGGGGAGTGAATTAAAATTCCTTTCAGTCGACTTCCTACTCTGGTCAGTCGACTCACCTGCAGTAGAACAGATAAACAGTAAAAATAGCTTGCAGTAAGTAAATAACACAGAGTGTTTTTATACTGGTTCGAATCACTGATGTGGTGCCTAGTCTAGTCCCTTGGGTTACAAGGGTTTTCTTAAGAGCTTGTTGAGAATTTGGGTCTTACAGAATGTTACAATTAGGAGTACGTCTGATATGCAAATCAGACCTTCTTCTTTGATACAACCTCTACCTGTATAACCTACACTCAGATCTTTCTTTCTCTTTTCTTTACAATTGTTCACTCAAAGGTGTAGAGAGTTTTATGAAAGATAAAAGAAGATTACAATATAAGGTCAAGTGAAGTGTGTGTCTCACATCTAAGACTGAGACAGGTTTAAATAGCTGTGAAAGATGATGCCCTTTTTCGGAAACCCAAGGGAGTTGTAAATCAAGAATCCTTAGATGATTCCTTGATTTATTTGAATTGATTTGCTGAATCATGTCCATAACAGATATGTGCATTATTAAATCAATTTCTTCCTTTGTTAGATGAATTCCATGAATCTTGGTTGATCTTCAATCTCTTTCTTGAATCTTTGACTGATCTTCAATCTCTTCCTTGAATCTTGGGTGATTGATTTACAGTATTTCTTTTCCTTAATATTGGTTGATTGATTTACAGCAATATCTTTCTTGAATCTTTGGCTGATCTTTTAATCTTCTGATCTTCACTCTCTTTCTTGAATCTTGGTTGATTAATTTACAGATATTTCTTTTCCTTAGTCTTGGCTGATTGATTTACAAATATTTCTTTCTCTTCTTTAGCCTCCTGCCTTTGCTGTATGCTTCGTTAATCCAGACTAGGATTCTGTTTCGGCTTTGTGTTGTTTTTCGTAATGTTGTCATGACTTCCAGGCTGCTCGTATTATTCCTTGTTAATTCTTACGAGTTGTCATTAATCAGAATATCATAAGTTAACAAATTATGTTAAATACTTCATACATTACTCAATCATGTTAAATACTTCATACATTACTTCATACATTGACAGTCAGTTATTCATTTCAATTTTCACCTTTGTGTCGTTATGCTTTGAAATTTCAATAATTCGTTTATGAAAAACTTTTATTTGAAGGCTTATTTTCTTTATCCTGATGTATTTCTCAAAGAGCATGTTTGTAAATTATGCGTTTAGCTCATGTTTAGATGTATGTTCATGTTGCATGTCATGTTATGGGTACGCTCCATCATCAATAACATCGAATGTCGGTCATGTCTAGAGTATTGCTCGGCATGACAATGAATTGTTAGAAAAATATATAGTGCAATAAAAATAGGCTAACACACACCGATAATTTAAATTTGTTGGTAAATTTTATTTAGACACTCAAATTACAGTCTGTTTAGATTGATCATATAACAAATTTTAAAGTGTTTCTATTAGACATTTTCGATTTAAATTTTAAAATTTATTTATGCTTAATCTCAAGCACCACTAGATAGACAAGTTAATCACTTAAAATTAGTCACTTTCCTTAATCATACACATTAGCTTTAATAAACCCTCAAAACCTCAAATTTATTTCAATTGATATTGATGCCTACAATTTTAAAAAAGTGACTTATTTTACATGATTAATTTATGTACATATTAAATGTTTAAGAAAACACACAATTACTTTTTAAAAATTTAAAATAAAAAATATATAATTAAGTCACTTTCCTTAATCATACACATTAGCTTTAATAAACCCTCAAAACCTCAAATTTATTTCAATTGATATTGATGCCTACAATTTTAAAAAAGTGACTTATTTTACATGATTAATTTATGTACATATTAAATGTTTAAGAAAACACACAATTACTTTTTAAAAATTTAAAACAAAAAATATATAATTAAAATATTTTATCATATATTTAAATACTCAATTCAAATGTCCAAATTAAATTTAATAATGTCCAAATTAAGTTTAATAGAGTGAATTATTGATGTATTCTGCCAAAAAAATAGGGGCAAATTGATTTACCACGTGTATAGCCTATGGTACAAACAACCTTTTGTAAAACCTCAACAAAACCCCATTTCCAAACCCTAACATCAGTGCAAAGCTTTTGTGCTTCATCTGCAATGGCTTCTCGCTGTCGTTCATTCTCAAGACCAGCAATTAACTTTGTCAAATCCACAATGAACAAACAATCAAGCATACCCACTTTTAACGTTCCTCGCCCAATTCCAACACTCTCAAGGCAAGTCCTTCATCCAATGTACTGAAATTCTTGAATAAAGATTCAATTTTGATAATTGATTTTGATGTTTCAGGCCATTGCCTCAAATGGGTTGTCTTCAATCTCTGCTGCCGCTCCACACTGCTGTCTCTTCAGCTCGACTCACATCTTGCCTTGGTATTGATTCCAAGGGCTCCAGATCGTTGTCTCAGGGTATGCTCTGCAGTGCCAACCCAGGAGTTTGATATTTTAGAAACTGTATCTGTAAGCAAAATCACTTTTTGATCATGTTTATGGTTATGTATCTCTTTGGTTTTACTTTTTTGTTAACTTAGTAGTATCAAGATTTTACCTTGGCATGAATCTTTCCATATAATTGTTTGTCGGTGTGTGTACTCTGATAGAAAGACAGTGGCTAGTATGTTAGGTCATTTGGTCGACGCGAAGACAGTAGTTATATATACTGGTAGAATGTGGTGTATGTAAATGTTTGGCGAACGATGCGCTCTGGCTGAAGTTATCTTCTTTCTCCAAGTTCACTATATAGCCAAGGGAATCAGTTGACAGTTAGTAATTGTAAATGGATACAATTGATCGCTAGTAATATGTGGGATCATGAGAACTACAATTAAGTTAACTATAGAGCTATATGCTTAGATCTCGTGGATGTTGGGTTTTGGCCACTGGAAACATCTCATGGCTATACCAACATCTGTTAGGGATTTATAGCTGGACCAGAGAGATTCTGGAGGATATAACATTGTATAGGTGGAGAGAAATTGAATTGACTTTTATGGCTTTGAGTTGATACTGCAAACATTTTGAGCCTCATCTTTCACCCCTTTATAATCGTCTTGTGTATTCTTGGATGGAGAGGCTGCAATTGCAGGGGACATAAACAAGGATGAGAGGTTGAAGAGGGTGCCAGTAGATAATTAGAACCATATACACTGAGTTTAATGTGTTAGCATATCTATCTCATTGTTTGCAATCAATAAGTCCTTAATGGCGAAGGTAGCTGTAGCTAGTTCAAGTTTGTCATTCAATATTTTGAAGGATCGCCTCATTTGGACAACTCTTCGCTAATGTGTTTGATCATTTTCTTCACTTGTGAGTGAAGTAAGCACAACGGACACCTATTGTAAATCAATCTTCTTGAAAGAAAATTTACATAGGCAATATTGTGGCAAGTTATACGTCAACCTTACTCCAAGTAGAAGACAACCAACTATTCTCTATCCAAGGGAGAAGTGCTGTATCTTCCAATTAGAAAACATTTTTTTCACATAGCTACAGTATCCCATGCCAGATCTCTCTTGCCTTGTTCTTTGCTCCGGGGAAGTCCTAAATAAGTATTTTGAGGCATCCAAACAACAGCCTAGAGTCTCACTAGGTTATTCACTACTTATAACCACATTAAGAAGGAATATGTCGCTCTTAGTGGGGTCGATGTAGACTAGATGAGTGCCAATACCAATAAGATCACCCTTAAATACATTAAGTTACAGTCTGTCAGCATCATAAAGTATTTATATGTCATCAAAATATATAGGATGCGTGAAACCTATGGGGAGTTTGTTCTCCTCTTATCTGGGGAGATCGATGATGACGTCACACATCGTATTAGTGCGAGACGAGTGAATAGAGGCTCACTTCTGGAGTCTTGTGTGATAGAAAGGTAATATATCGCCAAGACTTAGAGTTAAATTCTACACACTGGTCACTGAGTGGTGGTAAAACCAGCTATGTTGTATTGAATGTACTGTTGGCCGGTCAATAACTTATATGTTCAGAAGATGAAGGTTGCGTTGTAAAGATGTTGAGGTGAATGTCTGAGCATGCTAGGAGAAATAAGATTGGAAATGAAGATATCCGTGATAAGGTAGGAGTTCGTGGTGGACAAGTTGAGGGAAGTAAGGTTGAGATGGTTTGGGCATGTGAAGAGAAGTGTAGATGCCTCAGTGAGGAAGTGTGAGAGATTGACAATAGCGGGCATCAGGAGAGGTAGAGATAGGATGAAGAGATATTGGGGGAGGTAAGTAGACAAGAATGACACATCTTAAGCTTATTTTGGACATGCCCTTAGATAGAAAGGTTTGGAGGTCACGGATTGAGGTAGTGGGCTAGCTTGTAGTTGAGCATTTTCTCACTTTTGTATGGGATAGGCTTGGTGGTCGTACTTGGACCGTCTTTCATACTTGTGATATTAGCATTATTCTCGAGTCTGGAACCTATTTGAGTCACAAAGAGATAAAATTAATACAAATAAGCCATAACTCTAGTATGCAACTAAAATAGGCTTAGTGTAGTTTTTTTGTCCGTTTTATCAAAAAATATAAATGGAGACGCTAGTCTGTTAATGTCTAAATTTTAACATAAAACGTAATTTTTAACCGAACTTTTCTTCCACTTTATAAAGTGTTATTTTCTCTTACACTTTATAAACTGGAAGTTTTTCTTATACTTTATAAGAAAAATTAACTTTACCGAAAAAAATTCACTTTCCTTTCACTTTATTCCTCAAATCAATTTTCTAACCCGACAATCCAATCGATCCCACATTAAAAAATTGAATTCTTGGAAGATTATAATTTACATAATAAGAACTAGTAAAAACGGAAGTTCAAAATTAATTGATTTCTTCAGTCATCTAATTAAGATTTGTTTTTAAAAATAATTGTAATATAATAAGGGTGATAAGAACTTGTGTTCCAAAGAGCAATTCTTGGAAAACATTAGTCATCTAGCTTTGCAAAACATTTTGCTAGACTTATTTTACTAGTTTACTAGCTTTTATTATATAAATTACAATCTTCCAAGAATTTAATTTTTAAGTATAATTTACATCAATATCATAGTGTTAATAGTTAATTACATTGTTTCCCTACTATTTTCCAAATTACAAGAATCCCTTAAAAATTTTATGGATTCCGGATACACCATTGGATTTCCGGATACATCACTGGACGTCCGGATACATTAGCAGGCATTCGGATACATAAAGGAGGATGTATCCAAGAGGGGATAGGACATTCAGATACATAGGGGAGAGGGATGTATCCGAGAGGGAAGGGATGTATAGAGAAGGAGGGTTGTATCCGAGAGGGAGATAGGGAATTTTATAGGTTATGATAAAATAAGATGTATATTTAGGTAATGTTTCCATTTTTTAATGTTGGGTCGATTGGGTTGTCAAATTGGGACCTGTGAATTGGGTTAGAAAATTGACTTGAGGAAGAAATTGAAAAGTTATTGGTAAAGTTAATTTTTCTTATAAAGTCTAAGAAAAACTTCCACATTATAAAGTGTTAAAAGGAAAAGATCTATTTTACAAAGTGTAGTAAAAAGTTCCATTTTATGATAAAATTTAGGAGTAAATAGGCGAACTTTGCCGATTTTATTTTTTGATAAAACAGAAGAAAAAACTACACTAAGAGCCTGTTTGGATTGACCTAAAAGTTGGTCAAACCTACTTGTAAGTCATTTTTAGCTTTTGGTAATGTTTGACAAAGTTTAAAATAAGTTTAAAATGACTTAAAAAAGTTTAAAACCAAAAGTAGGACCCCCCCTACTCTTTATTTTTGACTTAAAAGTCATTTTGAAGTTTGACTTTTCTATTTTTTTAAACTTAAAAAGCTATTGTTTTAGCTTATCCAAATGGGCTCTAAGCATATTTTAGTTACATAATAGAACTGTGGCTTATTTGTGTCAATTTTATCTGTTTATGGCTCAAATAGGTTTCAGGACTCCACTATCCTCATAGTTTCTTGTTATTCGGTTTCAGTTATTACATGCACTTTGTGTGTGTTCGCTTCAATTATTGCATTATTTTGTTGTCATAGTTGTTCTTTCCTCTGTTTGCATAACAGAGATATACTCAGCACCTCTTATTGTTTTCAATAAGACAATTTGAAATGTAGAATGCTTGGTTGCCACTTAAGTTGACTAATCTGTTTTACCCATTAGTTGGGGCCAGTTCATTATTTGAAAGTAGGAATTGGTCAATAAATCAAAGGTTTAAGTCTTAGTCATGTCCCAGTTTCAGGCTGGCGGTACCTAGTATGAATATTAGAAACAGAGACATGGATAAGACTGCTGCCAAAACCTCACAATGTCTTTAGTTTGAACATGGTTAAATCTTGGTGCCAGTTCACTATACTCTTATTAAAATAAATGTGCTAAATGATTTTGATTAGGAAATAAGATAAGGATTGGAGTTCTAATGTCCAAATTAAAAATGTTACCTTGGTAGGCTTAGTGGTTTTAGAAAAAAAACTGCTTAGAGTTACACCAACAATTTCCTCCACTATGTTTCCTGGAGTTCATGGGTAATGAGGAGGGTGGGGTGTATGCAGACCTGACCCGTACCTTTGCAGGTAATTAGAAATAACACTTAAGACTTTTAAGGAAATTTTAGAATTCTTTAGATTTGTTAAGGGAAGTCCTAGAAACGCCGAGCTTACAATAATGTAAGGGGTCGTTTGGTTTAAAGACAATGCAAGGATTGGTAATGAAGAAAATGTAATGTAAGGATTAGTGTTGCAGGATTACTTGTTGAATGTTTAGTTTGATTATCACTTATCAATATGTAATGTATAATTTAAAATATTTGTTACTTAAAACAAACAAATTACGAGGGCTAATTTTATTATCTTAGCATTTCTAATTCATGTATCAGTGTTACTACTACTCACATTCTTATTCGCATTCTCTCCCCATTGAAATAAAATATAGATTTCCACATAAATTGTGCTTGTACTATTTATGAGGAAAACAAAAAGGATCAACAAAACTTAAACTTATGCTGATCTTTTTGTGGGGATTATATCTCCTAAACTTAAATTAAACGACAGCAATTAAAGGATATTAGCATATTTGCAAGCATGTTGGGCATGAGTTCTGTAGATAGAATATTTGTTCTCCATTTTTGTCTTTGTTAAGCTATGCTAGACATTGTGTAGTAAGAATTGTTCAAGTCTCTCTTTAATTATCAAGTCAATATTCAATTGTTAAAATTCACCTCACGAAAAAACTCTCTCGGTGAAGTTTTTTTCTACTTGGTCATTAGCGCTGCTGCTAAGTGCTACCTTAGATGCTCTAGTTGCTTTTATTTTTGTTGTCAGTTAGTTGCAACTTATTTAAATCATATCCGATTGGATACCTTTTCAATTAACCTACTATGCCCAACCAGTAATGAGTCTTTAGTTGATCCAATGGCTACCTATGTTGCTATGGTTGAAGACTTTTGAGCGCCTATATTCTTCAAAGGTTTCTGCTTTGGATGGCCATTGCGCTATGACTACTCAAAGGATTACTTTATGTGGCTCTTTGGGATACAACACTAAGTGAATATGCTCATCATATTGCATGCTAAGTTGCTAGGGAGCTGGCGTACGATACGAGTGTGGATCTAGAGGTTGCATCCTTCACGATCAAAATTTTAAGATTTAGGGTTATGGATAAGGGTGCGGGATGACATATCTAAAGATAGAGTTATATCACCAAATTATGTGAAAATATCCATGGTATTCTTAGGAGAAATTATTTATCAAGAGGAATCACCAAAGTAGATAAAAGGAAAAGAATAGAAATTTTTATTTACAAGGTATTCCATTTTCCTCAATTCTGCCTATCTTTTGTTTTGATTACAAAAATCATTGTATGTGTCCCAAATTTCTCATTTGATTTTGGTCGAAGTACCTAGAATCAGTTCACCCAATCCGGCAAGGATCCCACACCCACATCGTGTTGACATGTGTACGGCACCAAAAGTGAAGAGTCCAAGCAACTTAGATTGCACGCGTCATATGTGTTATTCTTGAAATGTTCTAGCCTACTTCATATCCTATCTATTCATGGATAAACATGAAAATGTCATTATGAATCTATGACTATCATCCTTCTCAAAAAGTTATGCGTATCCTAATGATTCTTTTTTTTTTTTTTTGGGTTTACAAGGCATTTGATATAATCTTTGACTATAGAATCTAAAAATTGTCTCATGGAATAGCAAGACAACAATGGTTACCATTGTCTCCTGTTCTTCTGTGCTTGGTTATGACATCAAGTCAGATGCTTCTTAGCGTCAAATTTTCTCGAAATCTCGTATTATTCTTTATGACATAATTATCCTCAATGAGGATCACTATGTTAACCATGTCAGTGCAACCTTTGGAAGTTGAAAGAAATTTGCTCATTTATCTCATTAATCTACCCTTAAAAAAATTGCTGACTTGCCTTGCACTTATCGCTCTCACCATGCTTCAAAAATCAAAAGTTATATCCTTTTGCTGGCATACAGAACATGTTGGCTAGTAATCAGCTTTCGAGTTGATGTGTGCCCGATCGTTTGCTTTGTGTTACGGTTACTTCAAGTAGGTGCTCAGTCATGTTGTTTGCATTTATGTCTTGTATATGTCAAATCTCTTATGTATTTGTAATGGCCATAAAAAGCAAAACAACAGTCCATGAAATGATAACTTGGTTGGCTAATAAACATCAGAGTGCTCCCTGAAGAACTGCTGCTTAATTGGGCTGTTATGATTAGTTTGATGTTATTTTACTTTATCGAGTTTAATAGATAATGCTGACTCATGATGTTCCCTTTTACCAGAGTTAGGACTCTCAGTGCCGCGATAAGAGACTTTTGCTCAAAGAAGGAGGTTGTTTATTTGACAATCACAATTTCTTATCAGCTGACGTCCTTCTGTAATTTTCGGCAATCTCTGTTCTTAATCGTGTATGATATTGACACATGCAACTTCTGAGTTTTGCCTCAGTTGCCCTAATATTTTTTCGATGTTTTGTAAGATACTGTCCCTCAATTTTGCAGTAATAATGTTTGTAGTCATGCCATACTGCTCAAGGTGGTGTCATTAAAGCAGTCTTACCATGAGCGCATCTCTTAATCCATTTTGTTGCATTGTTTGTGATGGGGATGTCTTATAATGTATTTTTTTCAACCCCCGAGAGTTATCAGGTAAAGTCTACTTTTCAGGTAAATTTGTTTGATCATTGGTGAAAGTTTTAGCCAGATGAAAAGGCGTAAATACTTTGTTGAAGAAGCTGAATGATAGTATCTTAGTTGTGAAAACGTGAAGTGCATGTGAGGGGGTGGGATGGTTGATGATATTTGTGTCTCCTATCCTTTGCCCACTGCCATCTTGTCTCCATCATCAATTGTCACTCTTCCATCCTGGACTTTTCTTCTGCCATTTGTCTATTTTGGTAGGGAAGAAAAGGGTGTGAAGTGGGGCACCCATGCGATCTCACGTGCTATTCCCAATCGAGACAAATAACATCAAGTGATTTCTTTTCATATGTTCTAGCTTTCGTGGACAATGTTACTTGATTCCTGTTGGTGGTGGAAGGTGATGGGTATCTCGAGGAATTAGTCTAGGTATGTGAAAGCTGGTCGTGACACCAAAAAAAAGTGGGGGTGAGGGAGAAAAGAGCAAAAATTGGGTCCCTTTTTAGCCTGTACTCATTTATAATTTGGTTTGTCCTACCATCTTTATGGGTGCCACAATGCATTGTTGTGAAATCATGTAAACACATCTTATCTAGGAAGAAAAGTTAACTGATTGGTTCTTTGTGCTGGGGCTTGGATGGTATAGAAGTTCCATCATACTTTGGAATATTGCCTTTATTGGCAGAGTTTCCTGATAATTAAGTATGTTTTGGCATGATGAAAGTCATTTTCGCGAAAATGCAGCTGTTGACATCACAAATTATATGGATATAGATTTTTAACGTTATGACATTTTCGATACAGCTTTTGTCCTCTATGCTTTATTCTCAGTATACTACACATATGATGAGTCCAAATAACTAAGTTTAGGAGGCTAATTATATTACTTCATGAGAAGGTTGGATGTGATGTAATTTATAAAAGTGTATGATTGTGTAAATGCTTAGAGAATCATATGGGAAAATAACCCTACCATGCCTAGTTTAAGATTTGTATATGGAGTGGATACATATTATATTCCTATACCCATAAATCATAGTAATAAAGTTGCTGAATTAAATAAATACTACTACTTGAGAAGGAAGATTCTTAAGATTTGAATTAATCATGGTCAAAGCTATATTTTGATAATGAGCTGTCTTCATAGCTTTGCACTTTAAATCCCTCATAATTCACGTCATTAGTCTTTTTTGTTTTAGCTCAAAAAATGAAATTATTATTGAGATAATCGAACACTCTTCAATAAGGTAAAAATTCAAATAGTCAATTAAATAAGCTATTAAGATATCCGAAACACTGACTTTTCTCTTACTTATGAAAGTTTTTTCCTGCAAATATCTCAGTTTTAATTCACTCTATAGATATCATATAGACTATCCTTGCTTTATACTTTCTCTGTTCAAAATAAATGAATTTTTAGAATCGCACGTCTTTTAGAAAAGTTAGATAGATGGCATTAATCAAAGGATAATTTGTCATTTGCTTCTTCTCAATTTGTTTTTATTAAAACTAAAGATAATTGAAATTTTTATCAAAAGAAGAGGGTAAATTTTAGAAAAATAATAATTGATACATCTTTGAACTCTAAAAAATTATCTGTTTTGAATGGAAGAGTATCACATAATTCGTCGATATAAACATTATTTTTTAAGAGAAACATTTTTCATGGAAATATTTTCTCCGTAAGAAAAATCCATCTTAGTGATTTTTTATTTATTTTTTGGTATTAAAAGGGGGGATAATTTGTATAAGTTGTGCTTAAGCACTAACTTACCATGTTAAAAGAATAATTAAAAAAGCAGGAGCCAAGTCATTGTCCAGAGATATGATGTTATACCAAAATGAAGACAAAAAATCGTCTTCATTCAACGATGAAATATTCCCCATGCATGGGAGCCCATATATCCATAAAATCCCACGGTTGAACATACTAGCGTGAACTCAAAAATTTTAATAAGTAAATTTAAAATATTAAACAAAAAATACACGAAGAAAAACATACATTTTTTTTTTGTAATTTTGTACTTCTATCTAAATTATTTATATTTTATTTATTAAATATTTAAATTATGAAATGTTAGTTCTTAATATTTAAAATAAAGTATTCTAATATCGTTGTATGTTTTACCATTTGCATCAATATCATTGTTCCTAGAATATGGAACACTCACTCACTCACTTGGCACCACACTAGCTAGGGGTCAACTTAGAATTTCGAATTAATTAAACTACTTTTATTTATTTATTTATTTAAGTTGTCTATCTATGTTTTTCGTTCATTTTTATGGATCACTTTGAACATTGTATGCTCCTTAAACAATAATAATTTGATATAAATATTTTATCTCATAATATTCGTATTAATTTTTATGTAATCTAATGTTTTGAGAAATGATTTAGCATATAAGTAATTAATGTTGAAGATAAAAAGAAAAATATAATTATATTTCTTTATATATTAAAAGCACAAATCAAAACAAAGATCTTTTTGAAATACCGTAGAAAAGTACTTAAAAATAATAACGTTGAAGATTTACCTAAAAAATGTAACTACGTGATTTGTTGCTCTTACTCTAATTAAGTGAACCATTTTTCAATATCTTAATTTGCTGGTCTTGTCGAGGTATCCCATGAATCAATTGATTTAGTTTGATCAGGGGAAATAAATCTATGTTTACACAAACTTATACATGTATGATATAGGTTGACTAATTAAATTTTATATTTAATTATAATTAAATAATATTCTTCTATTTACTTTTTATTTGTTTACCAAAGAGATTTAACTTTTAAGTGCATACATACAGAAATCGTATAATTTGATTTGTACTAAAGATTGGAAGAACAAAAAAAAGGACTTAACAATTTTCATTTGTCCTAATTTACGTGATTTATTTTCTTTTTCAATCAGTTCCAAAAGAAGTAATATATTTTCATATTAAGTAATAACTTAACTTTAATGATCTGATTTATAGCCATAACAATTTCAATCATTCATTTTGAACCACAAGTTTCAAAAGTCTTCCTTTTTTTCTTAAACTTCATATCGAGTCAAACTACTTCACATAAAATGAGACCAAAAAAAATAGCTGATAGTAGTCAAGATTTAAAATATGCGAGTCTTCATCATCTTTTAAGACAATAAATTCAAAGAGCCTACCCTAAAAAAAGATTAAATTCAACTAAAGAACAATTAATATACATCTAAGTTAAACAAGGACCTAGGTATATAGGAGAAAGATAGGGAGTAAATTTAGAGAGAGCGCTTGAATGTGAAGTAACTAATATACTTTAATTTGTATTATATTATATATGTGTCGTACCATTACTTTTTTTTAAAAAAAGTATTATAGATATAAAGTTTATTGTGGAGAAGCTAAAACGTTCATTTATTAGTGAAAGTACAATACTACAATAACCATATATAGGTTCATGTATATGTCCCTACTTATAGATTATGCCTTCAAAAAGTGTAAAACTTGAGGCATGGTTAGAGGAGGGAGAGTATCAGCTATGAGTTTTGGTCGAACTCAATAATTCTAATTGAAATATATTTATTTTTAAAATTTATGCAATATATATAAATTATTAATTTACAATCCAGGCTAAAAATGCATGTTTGTGTTTAACTTTTCTATATTTACTTGGTCAAAATGTTTGAAAATATTTTCTTTAGGAAAATTTGTTTTTTAAAAATAAGGAAAATGACTTTTCTAATAAACGTAAGAAAATAAATGACATTTCAAGTTTATTGTATCCTTTCACCCACCCAATCCTCCTAACACCCACCAGCCCATTGACCATCCCACCCTCAGCCATCCCTTAACGGTCCATTCTATTCTATCGGTATTTTGCTAAATAACGTATAAAAATATTTTTGAGATAATATTTTCTTGCTTACTTACCAATCATTTAAAAATAAGTAAGAAATCTACTTATTTTTTAAGAAAACATTTTCCTTCGTATTAAACACACAAAATTCAAAATTATTAACTTTAAATTCTGATTACGTCTTTAAATTAAATTAACTAATGATATAGCTAGCTAATAATAGCCTTAGACTGGTATCAAATGCTGCACTAATTAACAAAATGTAAAAGAGAACTTTATTGATTGAATAAAAAATAATAAAAGTGCAGGATGAGGCACAAGAGAGGCATGTGACTACTGATTAAAATTACATTTTAAGAATAAAAATAAAAGTGAAACTAGTTGTTTAATTTGATTAGTTGATTCACAGCTGCAAATATTCTTAAATTATAAGAATCAATTGCTATACCACTGCTTCTGTAACAACTCCTGCAGCAACTTTTTATTTTTATTTGACATAATTAATTAATTAATTTTTTGACACCATAATGAGAAACAGGTTAAACAAGCACCAAACACCATGTGGATTACTGAGGTTTGGCAGACCATTTTTTTCAAGTAATTACACTTAAATTATTATTAAACCACAATGAAAATTGGTGGAAAATATTTGGTAATATTAGTAGTACTTTTAGTTAAGAATATAAAATTTGATTCCTATGGATCAGCTAGGCCTAGGATCCCACATACAATATAATATTGATAGTCCTATTACTATAATAAAAATAGTTTTTAGTTACAATAAATATGAATATTAATTAAAAAAATATTAAAATTAATTATTTGTCATAAGATTCAATATCATTATTAACTTTAGAGACATTTTAAAAAAAAATGTAATTGTGAGTAGTAATTGTCTCTAAATATATTTTTAATAACAATTAAATTATTGTTATTAATAAATTATTACTAAAAATTATTTTTAAGCGTAGTACTGCTCCGTTCAATGGCATAGCCACATAATGATCAGTGACACGCCCTTCATCGAGAAATTATATATATAAAAAGTTGTACGTATTATATATACAAGTCAAAAATTATTTTTTATCCATATATATTAAATTTTGAATGTCCTTAACGGAATTTCTAATTTCATGACTAATTTCATTTCATATTTTTGGAGTTAGACGAACTTTGTTGATATGAGAGTGGCCTTAATTATCTTGACTCTAGATCCTTCTCTCGTATCATTAACTTGTTTTTAAAAAGTATTAAATTAAAGAATCTCACATGGTGTGCATGAAAGTAGGCACGTCCACCTAAATATTTTATTACGTAGTATAGTATATAGTTTTTTCTTTTTTAAAATTTCTTTAATTTAATTAACTACTCTTGTCTCTTGGGTTGAAGTTGGGGATGGAGTGAGTATTGAATTCTGTGCATAAAAGATATGTTAAATGGATATTCTGTGGAAAAAGCATAGTGTATATATTGTGGAACAAATAACGATGTACAAAAGGAGGATGAACCTCCAATGTGTATATGGGTTAAATTATAGTAACATTGTTGATATATATGAACTTGGGATGTGATTTTCCTCACATTCTCTGTAAAACAATTAAGCATATATACTACTACACCATCTTAATTAAATTAATTCTACTTCTTTTTGCTGAAATACATGTTTTTACCATCCCAATGAAAAGAAAAAAAATTGTTTTAATAGTAGTACAATTTCCATATGGCACTATATACTGAAATTGTTTGACTAAATAGTTAATTTTAAGAATTAATAAGTCAAAGTAAAAATGCATATTACTTAATAACCATAGTTAGATATTAAAAAAACGTATATGTAATGACATACATGAGATGCGGCTAAGTTTACTAATCTAGTAATTGTAATTATATAATGACTTTATGTTTTCAATTATATATAGATTTTCACACTATATGTAAATAAATGAATGTATATGTACTTGAGTCGAATATTAGAATTTTACGTGAAAAAACGAACTATTCTAAGGTGTATTTGGTATGAGGAAGAACAAAACGTTTTTAATTTTTTTATATTTAGTTTGCATAAATGTTAATAAATGTATTTTCCTTCAATTAAAAAATACGACTTTTCTACGTAATGTAAGGAAATACTTTCCAAAACTCTTTCAACCTCACTACATCTTGGGGTCGAGGTCGGGCCCCAAATGGGGGTTTGGGTTCCGAGTTAGGGTTAGGTCGAAAATTGGGGTCGAGATTCGGGTTGATCCCGATAGGAATCGAGATCGAGAGTTAGGTCTCGAGTCAAGATTGGGATCGAGAGTCGATCGGGTACCAAGTCAGAAGTTGAGTAATCACGTTTTGGGTTGAGATAGGGATCGAGAATTTGGGCCATAGTTTAGATTCGGGTACTAGGTTAGGGTCGGGAGTCAAATCTCGAATCGGGGTCAAGATCGACTCCTAGATCAGGGTCAGAAGTAGGGTCTCAAGCTGGGGTCGGAGTTGAGAGTTAGGTCCTAGGTTGTGGTTGGAAAGTCGAATCCCTAACCAAGGTAAAAGTCGGGGTTGGGACTGAGAGTTGGGTTCCAAGTTAGGGTTTAGGTTCCATGTCAGGGTCGGGGAAACGGTTTGAGTCTATGTTAAAGGGTGGGGATTTAAATACGATGTCATATAACTTTCCCAGATTATACCTAAATGTTCTTGAAGCAACATTTTTTTCTTACTAATCAAACAACAGAAATAAGTAAGAAAATAACTTTTATCTTCCCAAAAATAATTTTTAACTCATCATTAACATTTTCCTTCATACCGAACACCCCCTAATGTATTACATTTAAATTAGAATAAGATGCAATACATTTACTAAATCAATTATGAGCACCTAACCTAATTAGACTCGTTAAAAGAGAGAGAATTATATGACTATATATATATATCTACCTTCACTTACCAAACGATAAGCAAAGAAATGGAAATACTTTAGCAATAATAGTAATTACAATGAAAAAACAAATAAATTCTAGTTGAATTTACTTATAAATTAGAGAAGAATAAAAAAGTTCAAAACCTACAATTCGACGTTTCCTTGCACTTAACAAACCATGCATTTTAGAAGTCATTAATAATTCATAACTATGCTTCTTTTTTATTTCTCCCCTTCATTTTCCTTGTTGCCTAATAGAAAATAAAACAGTCAAGAATTATATTAGAAACTAGAACAAACATAAAACGAAAAAAAGTAGAATAACAAAGAGATCTAAAGCAAGTTTGTGTATTAGGAAAAAATTGGTTCCATCAAATTGCCAATTTTTTTGGCAAAAGTAACATAAACTTAGGACACTAGACCCTACACCTTCTACTTGTATTGCTCATTGTTTTTACTCTCACATTTTCTTTCCTTTAATTTGTATGATAATGCTACAAAATTCGATAAGTTAGGAATCTAGTCCTAGTAAAAACAATCAGGAAATTCAAAACTCACTATGAGAAAGCAAACTCCTACACCGGTACCATGATCACTAGATTAGCTGTCGAAAATCTGGCCCCATATGTTGATGAATCAAGTAATCATCGGCATTGGATACATCAAACATCATGTTATGAGGAAGGAATTGATGTTGGTGTTGGTGTTCGACCTGAGTAACTTCCTTTTGCCTCCGAATCTCAAGCACTTTGCGGTGAGAATTGGAGTGTTTAGTGAGCATAAAAGTCGGGCTAGCAGCAGGTCGATATTCAGGAACGAGACGTCCAGACTTGTACCTTACACCACAAGCATTGCAAAGTGTTTTTGGACCCAATGGTCCCGTCCTCCACTGCGGTGTCTTATCGGTAGCACAATGAAGACACTTCCTTCCTTCACTATTGCTACCCGTATTGTTACTTGGAACATGATGGATATTACTCTCTTTCTTTTTGGAAGCAGAAGAACACTTCACTGTCTTCTTCCCAGAGCTCGGGATTATCATCCCGGACTCTGATGACGATGACATGTCTTGCATTGATATCGTGTCCATCGAGGAATCCGGGGTTGTAGTGTTGGAAGACACGACTAGCAAGCGAGAAGCCCAGTTTCCTGGAGCCATTCGTGATCGTTTGCTACGTGCTTTGGCTGGGACAGGCATTTCCGGCTTGAAGATTGTGTTAGACGTTGCGGATGCTCGGTTCGGGTCAGGAATGAATTGGTGAATCTCAGAATCAGTTCGATTCCTCATTGCTTGCACCATCTGCATTTTATGCATCTCGTTACTTGAAAATGATTCTTCCACAAAATTCGACAGCCATTCTAGCTCAGCCATATCTTCATACTGTGTTTTTATTAATAAAAAAACAACAATTTATTAGTAACAAATATTTTTAAAAATAATAATAATTTGATAAAAAATATTCTCTCTATCCTACTTACTAAATTATATATTGTTAGTTACTTATTCTTTGTCTTAATGGTTTGAATTATGGTCTCTTCAAACTAGTGGTCTCATAATTTGGGGACAATAGGCACCAATTCGAATGGCAAATATAATAAATATTACAATAATTATTTTTCCGTTAAATTCATTTTAGACAAAAACAAAAAATTCATGAATTTTCATCTTTGTATTGAGCAACCAAACAAGAAAAGTAAATATTTCTTTTCTTTTCTAGAAGAAAACAAAAGCTATTAAACAAAACTCCTCACAAAAGCATTAAAGTTACTTGTGTAGTGACTACTTTTTTCTCACTTCTTTTATTTATTTACAATATGTAAAGTAAAAACAACAAATTAAAACTAAAAATAAAACCACGTTACGAAATTACATGAAAATTGTGCTTACTGGAACAGCGAATTCAGTGGTCAAGTGTCCTTGGGGGAAATCCCGGTAGCCGAGTAATTGTGGGTGGTGATTGCTTCCGGACAATGAGGAGTTACATGAATTATCTACTACCGAACAATCCGTGGAGTTTCCGATGAGGGTAAGGTCCAACGTGTCATCAGTGAGCATTCCATCATCGTTAGGCAAGTCCAAAAGGTCGTCAACAACGAAATGTTCACCATTTTTGACATCAGAAATGAGTTGTTTTTCGGAAGAGAATTCAGTGTTATAGTAACCTGTTTGAAAGAATTCAGGTGTTTCCATTAGAAATTATTTCAGCTAAAAGAGGAATGTGTGAAATGAGTGTGTGTTTTTGGTGTGAGAGGAAAATATTTGGAGAGAGAGAGAGAGAGGTGGAAGAAGAAGAGAAAGGAGAGGGGGGGTTTATTTGCGTTTGAAGGGGACAAGCAAACAGCTGAAATTTTGGATGTTGATCAGGGAAAATTATGGCTTTAAAAAAAGCTACCTATTTCCTAATTTTCTTTATACATTAAATAAGAATAATTGTTAAAGTTTCTTTATGCCAAATGGAAAAAAAAATGTATTACTCCTAAAAAGAACTTATTTTTAGAGTTAATTTTTCAAAATAAAAGTATTTTTGAAAAAAATAATTTGTGTTTGGCTAATTCAGTTGAAAAGTGTTTTTAATAAGCAAATTGTGTTTGAGTAATCATTTGTATAAAATGCTTTTGAGAATCAAATTACGAAAAAAGATAAGTATCAATGTACTTTTAATATTAAGATTATTTTATAAAGAGAAATTATTTCAAATATCTACTACAAAAATTTTAATTAAATTAAAATTTACGTATTTAAATTTTTAATTAATATTATAATTATATAAATAAATAAATTAAGAAACTAAATATGAATATAATAAGTAACATGACGACTTAAATATAATAAAAATTATTAAGTAAAATAAATTTAAAAATGGTTCCACCAAGTAAACTACTATATACAAAAAATTCACCACGAAATAAGATGAAAAATAAATATATAAAATTATAATATATAATAAAATAAAATATTATATAATAAATAAAATTCTTCAATAAAACTTAATCAAACTTATAGATATGCTAATTAATTAACAAATTATAAGATATATATAAATATAAAAAAAATTAAAAGCAATTTTAAGATTTTGTCAAATAATTGTTTTTTAAATATATTATTTTCTCAAAAGTTTGGACTCCCCCAACACCAAACATGCTCCCAATCCTTTCGAGGGATATTAATCATTTCATTTAGTTTATTTGTGTACTTTTTTTTACTCCATTTTTAAAAAAAAAAAATTATTTCTATTTTTTTAATAATATTTTAGCTTTAACTTTTCACATAATATATTTAATATAAGATTAACAACATTTTGATATATCTTACATATATTTAATTTAAAATTATAACATTAAAACTTTTTCAAATTCAATATCACAAATCAAATCAGATAAATAATTATAACGAAATAATATAAGGAATTGAGTGTTAGTATTACCACTATTTCATTGGTGGATCACACGTGAGGGCATAGAGTGTAATGAGAAAAAGAAAATTACTTGAGAAATAGGTCATCTTTAACTACTTCACCACCAAATCGTTTTCTCTTTTATATGATGATTAATAAAGAAAAAAAGATTCAACAGCAAAAAAGAGTGTCATGGTATATGGGGTACTTAGTTAAGGAGGAATACAAAATTTTATTTTTATTATAGAATTAATATCCATAGGTATTTATAATTTTATATGTAAAGAATGTAAAAAAAACAAAAAAAACTTAAGCTTGTACACAAATACAATATGTTTTTTCTAAAGTCATGCGAATTCCTTTTCATAGTTTTGCAATCTTATTATATAGTTTGAGAAAGAAAATTCAAATTAATAAAATACAAGCCATTTGTTATAATATAATACCGGTGATTCTTGTTCGCAAAAATCTTATTGGTGAATAATATATTTAAATAATTTATTCAGAATTTAAAATATCAAATAAAGTTTTATTGTCATTTAACTCTAAAACTTAAAATTTGAAGAAAAATATGAAGCTTAATACATTCATGGTTTCATTAATATGTAATAGAATAATAACTTTTTTCATTGCTATATTATTAAATAATAATTATTTTTTTAATGATAATTATTGTGACTTTGTAATACATAAAATCGTAAGAACTTTTGTTGAAGTATCAAAATTAATTATAATTTTGAGATATTAAAATAAAAACTTGATAATATGAAAAAAGGATTTAATGCATCCATATCTCACTATCAAAGAAACTTATTAAATTTTTTATATTAAAAAAACTTAAAATGATATTAACTCTATATTAATAATTTTATTAATCATCATAATTCAATATATTAGAGTTTCATTTGGGTTATTTAATGAGTGAACAAATAATGTTAATTTCTTACCTCTCATTGATTTTGATTTTCTTTTCGTTGGCCGCACACATTTGTTCTCCTTTTTTTTTTACTGTGCACGCCGATTTTATATGATGTTTTTTAATTTAAATTTTTCTTAATTAATATTTTTATTTGTGTGAAAAAAAAATATTTGAATAAATTAATTCTTGAAAAATAACTTTATAATTTTACATATATACTATTAAATTTTAGTTTTTTGGTCAGTAATTCTACTAAGCCTAGCTGTAATCATCGTGCTGTTTAGTGGAAGGGTCTGAAGAAGAAAATAAAACTAGTTAGAAGCAGAACCAAAATAGAAATGATTTAAATAAGGGGATTGAAATAAATTAATGAAATAAAATAAGGAGATTTTCAGAGATATTTTAGAAAAAACTGTAAACTAATTATTATTTGTACACGAATCCCAATGATAGAAATTAAAAAATTAAAATGAGGCTGTAAAGGTTGGACACTAGTTGCAGCGACAAACCTGCTAGATCGGTTCCTTACGATTTGCATTTTAACTTACATTTGTCTGTTTAGTTAATGTACTAATTACTTATTCACCCAGTTAACTGTTAAAATCTATCCAATTGTTTTTTTAATAGAAAATTATATTTTTTATATGTATAAATAAAATAATTTTTTTTTATATATATATAGCAAATATTGAAATTTTGTTTGAGTAGTTGATGTGTCTATTTTTAAAAGAAAAAATTGAATCATTTAATAAAATTTTGACTCCATCACTAATTATTAAACTTGCTTATGGTTGATTTGTGACGAGGGGTCATGATTTTTGTTTCCGTCTCTTCTTTTATAAACTATGAGATTGTATGGTTGGTGGGATCTGATAGATAGAATATTTGATTACTAATTGAGATAAGTATAGTATATAGATATATCTTTTAAGTTAGTCTTAATTGATATTCGTGTCTTTCAATTTTGGTGTGGTTGCACAAGTAGCTAATTAAATTTTATAGTGTTGAACAACTAGAAATACGTCTTAGTTGGTGTATTATATGACAATTCATGTTCTACATGACATCTTAAAAGACGTACTATATAAATTATGTCACGAGAACGTGTAAATCTACTTATTCAACTTTATACAAATTTAAATGTTAAATTATATGCACTTAAAATTAAATGACATAAATATCAATTGAGATCAAATTAAAGAGCATATATTTATGTATTGTGACATTGAAATACTTTAAGATTTTCATTATCTATTGTTAGAATGAGAAAGATTTTGATAATTGACAAATACAGGAACAGATGAAAGAAACAGGTTGTACAGACGTGTTCCTTACAGAACGAATCCGACTTGGATAAGGAGAACGTCAACCACGTGAATTAGAAGTTATAAAGCTGTGGAATTATTATTTTTTCGACAAGCAACCAGTACAAAGAGTTTCCTTTTATAAAGGAGTTCAAAGCCAAGTGAAAGAAGGAAAACTAATTCCTATTTAAGGAAATCTATTTAAGGAAATTGTGTTTTCTTATTTATTTAAGGAAATTGTATTTTCTTATTTATTTAAGGAAATTGTGCTTTCTTATTTATTTAAGGAAATTCTGTAGAAAAAAAGTCCAAGTAGAAGTCAACAAGGATTTGTAGAAGGCAAATACAAGTTGAATTATACAAGGATTGTTGAAGTTCTGATCTATAAATAGGGAGCTATTTGCATCAAAAAAATTGTGCACTTACATAGAGAGAAGATCAAAACACGATCAAGAGGTTTGAGAGAGTTTTGAGATTTATTGGGAGCGTTGCAATTTGTGAGGAAAAATTGTAAGATTGTATTCAAGAGTCTTGTTTACAATCTGAGTTTTGTGAGTAGGAGTTGTTCGACAAGTTGTAGAACTTGAAGAACATTAGAAGATATAAAACCGGGGGGTTTTGTGTCTTTGGGTAGCTAGAAATTAGAGTTTATAATTTGTTAGCTAGGAATTAGAGTTTATAATTCCTTTAGGAATTAGAGTTTATAATTCCTTAGATTACATAGCTTTGTAATCTCTTGTTGTTGATGTTCAAAGTTTAATAAAGTGGAGTTAAATCCTACAGAGGTGTAGGTCGTGGTTTTTACCCTTGTGAGTTGGGGTTTTCCGAGATAAAATATTGTGTCATTATTTTATTTACTTCACAAAACGTAACTGCTGTAATTTCTCAAAGGAACATAGAGAATAAACCTGTTCCTAAGGCGAATTTGGGGGTCAGAATTCCAACAATTGGTATCAGAGCAGGTTATCTTTGAAGAGTCTAACAACTCAAGATAAGATCATAATGAATTCTGCACCTCCTCTTGGGCATGGTCAAGGGCAACACATCAACAGACCACCATTATTTAATGGAGAATACTACTCTTGGTGGAAGACAAGAATGGAAGATTTCATTCAAGCTGAAGATTACGAACTATGGGTTAGAATTACTAATGGACCATTAATTCCTACTATTACTGATAGTGAAGGGAATAAGGTACCTAAATCTATAGAAAAGTACGGAGAAGCCGATTACAAGATGTTAGGAAAGAATGCAAAAGCTAAGTGCATTCTCGTATGTGGATTAGGACCTGATGAGTTTAACCGCATCTCTAGTTGTACCTCTGCAAAACAAATATGGGACACTTTAAAAAACGCTCACGAAGGTACAACTCAAGTTCGTAAATTCAGAATTGCCAGACTTTGTTCTGAATATGAAGCCTTCAAGATGAAATCCGGAGAATCACTTCAAGATATGATCACCAGATTTACCACTGTTGTAAACGAGTTAATATCCTTGGGCAAAGTATACACCACTGAGGAACAGGTTGACAAAGTACTAAGGACTCTGCCTAGATCATGGGAAATAAAAGTTACTGCAATCAGAGAAGCCAAAGATCTAACCAATATGACTTTGGATGAATTAGTAGGAAATCTCAAAACTTATGAGATGAATATTGACAAAAGAGGTGAAGGAAACAAAGAGAAAAATCTTGGATTTAAAGCAACTGAAAGTGATGAATCTGACATAGATGATGATGATCTTGCTCTGATAAGTAAGAACTTCAAGAAACTCTTAAAAGGGGGATTAAATGCTAGCAAGAAATCACCACCCCAAAAAGAAAGAAATCTTGAGAAACCACAGAGCGGAGGCTGCTTCAAGTGTTGTAAGACAGATCATCAGATCAAGGATTGCCCAATGTGGGAATTAGAATGGAAAAAGGAAAAAACTGAAAAAGAAAGGAAGGAACTCTTTAATAAAAAGAAAAACAAAGAAAAAGAACAAGCAATGTATGCAGCTTGGGGAACAGGTTCTTCAGACATGTATGAAGAAGATGATGAGGACATTGCGTTGATGGCGATAGAAGAATCAGATGCTGAACCTGAATCAGACTCTGAAGAAACTGAGGTAAATCTTCTTAACCTAAAAGATAAACTAGTAAAGTTCTCTAAGAAAAAAACTTTCATTCTTATTACTTGCTTCCATAGACACAATTCAAGAACTTGTTAACGCCAAGAGCTAACTACTTGCTTCCTTATCTAGCTTAAAGTTTGAGCACATTGATCTTAATAAGAACAAACATGACCTTCAAGGGAAAATCAAGCAACTTGAATCTCACAATCTGGAACTAAGAACTGAGAATCTAAAATTAAAAATTCTTGGTAAAGAAAAAGGGGGTGAACTGCCTGACCAAAAACTTGAGGTCGAAAAACTCAAAAATAACTTAAAACTAGAAAAGGAAAACTCTAGGAGAATAAATCTTGAATTAACTAGGATGAGAAGTGATCTGGAAAGAGCAAATAAGTGGACAAAATTCTCCATGATAGTAACCCATCTAGGTAACAATAATAGGAACATTAAAACTGGAATAGGGTATGAACAACCCATAAATGAGAATCCTATGTTTTGTATTATTTGTGGTATCTCAGGTCACTCTAAACAATATTGTCCTAAACACAAAGCTAGTGCAGAAAATAATGCAAGAGGAACTTATAAAACTGTTCAAAGGAACAGGTATACTCAAAGGAAAAATAATCTGCCCAAGTGGGCTTATAGAGATCTTATTCATCCTTTTTATCAATACAAAGGACCCAAGCTAGTCTGGGTTCCTAAATCTAACCTTTGAATTTGCAGGAAAAGTGAGAGGAAGCAGACAACATTCACCAATTGAACATGTTGTTTCAGATGCATGATTGTAACTAGAAAAAATTCCTCTCACTTGAGAAAAAAAAAAGAAAAAAGAATGGATGAATAACATTGACTGGAAAAAAAAATTCAAAAAAAAAAGAGTTTGAAAAAAAAAAAAAAGAAGAAAAAGACTGAAGAAGCATGTGAAAGGAACATGTCCAACCTATGCAGTATGTAACATTTATGTGCTCTTAGATGATCAATCAATCAAAAATATGATCAGCCAAGGAAAACACTTTCAAAAGGAAAAATTTGGAACTTGGGGATGATTAAGGTCATGCTACTCATGCACTATAATGTTGTAGTTGCATCTAGCACGAGAGAGAGGCTTAGTAAAATTGAAGCAAAATTCAGCATTATCCATATATCTAATGTATGTGCACTACAATTATTCATGATTAAATATAAAGTCAATGCACTTGAACCTATTTCTTTCACTTGTCCCAAAAGATATTCATGCCCTAAATACTACCAAAACAAATATCTTCTTAAAAAGCCTTATCCCAATGTGATGGTCTATGGTTGAGATGAAATTGATGGAGGAAACCTCTACTTTGGTGCCTTATAAATATAGATTAAGAAAGTAGAGTGTGCTGGTTCTTAGGGGGAATCTTTTGTATTGAGTAAAGTCTTGGAAGATTTACATTGTGAGGGGGAATATTTTGGGGACCCTACACTTGAACAAAGTTCACTTGTTAGGCTCAACTTTGATGCATCTAGTGAGGGGAATCGATGGGAGACACATCTGTGGAACCTAGTTCTTCTATTGGGAATCATATAAACTGAAATTTCAGATTGATATCAAAAAAAAAAAAAGGTTATAATTGGTGCTGCACCTGATAGTACCACGTCCAGGGAACAGATTGAGAGAACATGTTCCTCTACAAATGATGTTCAAGAAAATGTGTTCCTCTTACTGTCTCTATTGAAATTAAAGATGAGTGAACTATTGTTCTGTAGAGGGTACACGACTGATCGAACAAGTTCCTTAAAAGTGATATAAAAAAAAAATTGAGCTTGCATAGGCCAAGGCGACCTTTGAAATTGAGAAGGCTGCTATTTTTGTTAACCCAAAAGATATGTTTTGCTGCTGAAAAATGACTTACCCTCTCAAGCCCGATCTTTTGATATTACCTAGCCACTCTAGCCTTTGACTTCCCAATTTTTTTTCTCATCACAAGTGCTTGATTCTATCTTTAATTTTGATTATAGTTGTGGTGTATATGCTTTTGATTAATGCTAGTGTTGGGTTTGAGTTTCAAGTTAATGTCTATCTCCTATGTTTGTGCAAATGCTTTGCTATAGCTAATTGAATTCTTCATTTTTAAGTGTTTGTGTAAGTGATAGCCTCAGTGGCCATGAGTATCGAATTTGCCTAATGTCAAAAGGGGGAAGCAGCTGCATATGAGTTATGTGTACCTATTCAATGCAAGCAGATAAAATTTGCCATAGTCAAAAAGGGGAAATTTGTTAAAGTGTCGTTGTTTTGAAGTATGGAAAAGTTAAGGAGTTGTAGTAGTAACATGGCAAAAGAAGGAAGATGTGTGTCTTATTTGCTGAGTTCGAAATGTATAATTGTCATCATCAAAAAGGGGGAATTTGTTAGAATGAGAAAGATTTTGATAATTGACAAATACAGGAACAGATGAAAGAAACAGGTTGTACAGACGTGTTCCTTACAGAACGAATCCGACTTGGATAAGGAGAACGTCAACCACGTGAATTAGAAGTTATAAAGCTGTGGAATTATTATTTTTTCGACAAGCAACCAGTACAAAGAGTTTCCTTTTATAAAGGAGTTCAAAGCCAAGTGAAAGAAGGAAAACTAATTCCTATTTAAGGAAATCTATTTAAGGAAATTGTGTTTTCTTATTTATTTAAGGAAATTGTATTTTCTTATTTATTTAAGGAAATTGTGCTTTCTTATTTATTTAAGGAAATTCTGTAGAAAAAAAGTCCAAGTAGAAGTCAACAAGGATTTGTAGAAGGCAAATACAAGTTGAATTATACAAGGATTGTTGAAGTTCTGATCTATAAATAGGGAGCTATTTGCATCAAAAAAATTGTGCACTTACATAGAGAGAAGATCAAAACACGATCAAGAGGTTTGAGAGAGTTTTGAGATTTATTGGGAGCGTTGCAATTTGTGAGGAAAAATTGTAAGATTGTATTCAAGAGTCTTGTTTACAATCTGAGTTTTGTGAGTAGGAGTTGTTCGACAAGTTGTAGAACTTGAAGAACATTAGAAGATATAAAACCGGGGGGTTTTGTGTCTTTGGGTAGCTAGAAATTAGAGTTTATAATTTCTTAGCTAGGAATTAGAGTTTATAATTCCTTAGATTACATAACTTTGTAATCTCTTGTTGTTGATGTTCAAAGTTTAATAAAATGGAGTTAAATCCTACAGAGGTGTAGGTCGTGGTTTTTACCCTTGTGAGTTGGGGTTTTCCGCGATAAAATATTGTGTCATTATTTTATTTACTTCACAAAACGTAACTGCTGTAATTTCTCAAAGGAACATATAGAATAAACCTGTTCCTAAGGCGAATTTGGGGGTCAGAATTCCAACATCTATAATAATAGTTAATAAAATAATTATGAAATTATCAAATGCAAAATAAAATAAACTCATGAGACATCCTTATATGTCTATTAGGGAAAAGACTCGACTTGAAAGTTGTGATCAATAGTCACTGATTAGCCTTATTTTAATGATTGATTATGCAAGATTTAGTTATTCAGTTATTTTATCTTCTATCATGCATAAAATAATACATAACTTTCTTCATAACATATACATATATGACTTTTGAAATTATAAATCAAACACCATATTAAATGTGTTAAATTTATAGAGTACATAGCAAAAGAATATTATTAAACATGATACTACACAAAATTTGATACGTAAATAACTTAGCTCCAAAACAATTACCAGATGACCCCCTTAACATTTAAACTCAATTCACTACCATTTGGAATGGTTTAATTTAATAATTACTAAACTTGGGAATGGATGGTACCAACATGCATTTTTTTTTATAATTAGATAATAGTGTTGATCCCAAGATGTATGTAAGAGAGCGGATAAGGTGTTAAATGCTTTCATAGGTTATTCAATTTATTGATTGGAACAACAAAACTAACTTATCACCTTTTCCTCACTACCATCAATAGTTGAGGCCTATTCAACAATATTACTACTACTACTAAAAAAATATTGAAACCATGAAGTCAAATTCACAAAGAAGATTCAAAATTAAATCTAATATTAGTGCTTTAATTTAGTGTTTGAATTTTATTCTTCGAAAAAAAGAAGAGAGTAAAGGATGACAAAAAGGGAAGGTACCCGGATGTTGCTTAACTTGGAGGTCACCAAGGAGAGTGTGCATGTTTGCCATTTTCAGAATACTTTATCTTTACGTTGTTATTATTATTATTATTATTACTATTATTATAAATAATAAATAAATAGTACTCCTTCCTACCTTTTTTTAATTTAAAAAAGTCATTTATTATAATTAATGTAATTTTAATTTTTTTTATCCTCAATGAAATAATTAACTACGCAGATATTTAAAAATTATTTTAGACCACAAAGTTTGAAAATATTTATTTTATTCTTAAATATTATGTCAAGTCACATGGTGTTATTGGAAGGAGGGAATAGTATGTAGACTTATTTTTTTTCAATTTAAAGCTAATATCTTTATTAACTTTCATTTATCCATTATTTTAAAAATAAATTTCACATTTATTTGTTATATTTAACATATGATTTCTTTTATTTTTGATATTAATTATTTATTTTTCATTTAATACTAAATAATAATTAATAAAATTATAACAAGTACAATCTCTCCACTCAATGATTTTCGAGTTGAGTCTGTCACGTAGGATTGTATGATTTATAGACTATTACACTTTTACTTAATGCACACAAAATGTCATCACAGAGTGTTGTGGCAGAGGTTATAACCGAGCGGGTAACTTAGCGTTTCAAAAAAAATTATATTATTTGATGAGAAACATGCGATATTAAAAGTGATCAAATAAAAATGGACGAGATGAATATTGGAGTGTAGTGAGGGCACGTGAGAGAGGTGGTGAGTGTGTCAGCTCAGCATGTGACTCACTTTGGTTCATATCCAAAGCCATAACTGACGGTGGTCAATGACACGTGGCATTTAATTAAAGGAAGCTTTTTATTTTTTAGTTTTTATTTTTATTTTGACCTTTTTCTTTTTTTTTGTTTTGCTACTTAGCTTAAGCATCCAGCAACGTGAGAGCACGTGGCGCGTCATGTCACGTGACACTCTCATTGTATTCACCGCACTTTAGCTCTTCTATCACATAAGTCACGTGATCGGAGACTCTCTCTCCTTTACTTTATTACACTAGTATCAATTTAATCATATTATTAGGCTACCAATTTAATGCAAATATAGTCATAGTTTTTCTTTTTCTTCATAAATATTGAAGTTCAAATTTATTAGGAGTAACTTAATAAATTATATTTTGTATATACTTTATTTTAATGAGAGTGAAAACAAAAGCAAAAATAACCATCAAAGGATATGGTGCAGTGGATGAAATTATTTCTCCCTTAACTAAAGATCTCGAGCTCTAGGTATGAAAAATCCTTGGTATGTAGCATTATCCCTTAAATTGGGCTATAACCGGTGTGAATCTGAATTAATCAAATTCTAATGAGAATATCGAATAACATGTAGAAAAAAAAAAAAGCTAAAACGATAATCAGAATGGAAAGAAGGGAGTAATAACTAACACAATTCAAAATTTTGATTATATTAAAGTATAATCTAAGCAGTCGTATACATGTCGCATATCTTTTCTATGATATATAATATAGTTGAGGGGATATGCATTATATATATATATTTTTATGTATATTAATATAGTTGAGGGGATATGCATTATATATATTTTTTCTATGTATATTGCTAACATCGTGTGAGACCATTATGGTTAGTGAGTAATCTTAATGGAATCCTTTTTATTAATTAGACTCTTGAAGAATTGGACAAATTGCAAACTATGAGTGTAAGTCTCAGTATGAAGATGAAGCTGTCTATTTGATGTCCAATTTGAAAGAAACGTATCACAATTAATTGAATCACTAGGTTCATATTATTTAAAGGAATTGATGATTTTTATTGATTAAATCTTTTGCAATAGTTGTTATTAAATTGGTTTTAGTTAGAAGTGGAGTAAACAAACCAACTTATGAGCTGCAATGATTTCTTCCTATCTTTTGAATGAATCAATTAGCAAGGGGTAGTTTTTGGGCATGGTTTAATGAAAGAGTATATATATATATATATATATATATATATATACACACAATATGTTTTGCAATTATTTGGCCTAATGTGTTAAAACCCCTTGGTGGAATATGAAATAAAAAAAATGGGCTATAATTTAATTTTTAGGGAAAATTACATAAGTACACAACTTAAAATACCATAATCTTTAAAATTCTCTATCATTTTAAAAAGGGAAACTTACATAAATATACTATAATAAAAAAATATTTACCATTTATAGCAATAATATTTCTTTTTCACTTGATCACTTTTAATTCATTTATAATACAAGTTTAATTCATATTACAAAGAACAATTTTTTATTCACATATAATACAAATTTTAATGATAGATAATTCATTTATCACACATTTTAATACACTTATAATACAATGTGTCAAAGTTTTACCAAACAAACATAATATATTTTAAAAAATAATTATAATTCATATATATTGCATACATAATTCACTTTTAATACATATTGCAGATTTAACATAGTATTGCTATAAATGGTAATAAATAAAAAGTATTGCTAAAATCAGTAATTATTTATTAAAATGTATCCATTTATGTAATTTTTCCTAAAAGGTACTAAAATCCCCTCTCAAATACAACTCTATCTCTACTCGGGTATATTTCTCCCTTCTTAAATACACCCCTCTCCTCTCTCAGATACATCCATATCTCCTTCGAATACATCTCTCTCATTCAGTAATGTATCATGTGCAATATATCGGACAACCAAAAAATGTATTCGAGAGCAACGAAAAATCTGAGATTTAATGGGAGAAACTTTTGACATGGGATTTAATTCGCCACCAAATGTATGGAATTTGTGTAAGTTTCCCTTAAATTTTAACTTAGGACTGAACTGGTGACCAGATAATGAGCCTAAATGAATTGGGCCTAGACATGTCTAAGGCCCAATTAGTTAGAAAAACTATTTGGATCTGAAATTAATTTCCAAACCTAAAGGGCTCTTCCCTCCTTTTCCTCTTCAAAACCCATTTTTGCCATTGAGGTTAGTTGATCATTGCATTCTTTATCTCGAAATTTCATTATCAACCATTTAGTAAAGAAGTTTGAAGCTTAAGTTCAAAAATATTCATATTTGACTTATTGATATTTTAAAAGAACTGAAATATCGAAAGTTGTTTAATCAAAACTCTAGAGCTATTTGGGTATAATTTAAGCTAATTTGGATTGAATTTCACTTCTAGTTTGTCGAAATTTAAAGTTATAACCAAATTGGATCGAAATTTTGTTAATTAAAGCTGTATGATAATTGTATTATAAGTTTTGTATGTTGCTGTAATTATATTAAATTTGTAGGAATATTATATGGAAGTTGTATACAATGTCACTTTAGTTGGATTAAAATTTCAAAAATCTAACATTAACAATATACAAAATATATACACTTATATACATACTTCTTCCAATTTTATATAGTTTATATACATGAAACAATAACCAAAATTTTAGACCTTGAACGAGATAACATGTTTCATATTAATTCTATACATTTTTGTTACAAGAATAATATTAACGAAATTCTAAGTCATGAAAGAAATATGCATATTTTATATTGGATTTATACCTTTTTTAACTAGCAAATATAAAATTTACTATGGAGCGCAATTATATAAACTTTAATTACAATATACAAATATTTTTATATTGTTAAATTTTAAAATTTACTCAAATAAATTTAAAAAGATCAAATTTAATTTTTATTTCAATTCATTTTAATATCTTCAATTTCTACGGATCTCGCTTTTTTTTTAACACATTGCTTGAATTTTCAGAGTGGGAAAAGGTAGCGGGCAGCCCCTTACGCGTGCGGACCACAATCTGATAGTCGGCCCACATGTTTGGACCATTACAGTCCACTCGAGTCAACTTACATTTTTACCCTTTAATGTGGGACACGTGTCATGCTGTAAGAATTTTTGGTAAAACTTAAGTTTCATATTATTCACAATACTATATTCTAAACTTCTCAAAATTTATGGTTAAGTCAAGCGTGACAAATGCAATCCAAATAATCATTACTCGTAAGTCATATGAATAAATAATTCATTTATTTTATTAATTGAATTCATTTTAACATATTTAGTTGTGTTTATTGTTAGATAATATTGCTATCTAGTTTAAATTGAGTTATGAAAAATTATCTAAAATTTAAATATTTTTTTTTGTTTGATATGCTGCTTTTTTTAATATACATTTTCATATAAGGAAAAATGTTTGTCAGGTATATAAATTAATTAAAAATTTAATAAAAATTAGATAGATAGTTTAAGTTGAGCTATGAAAAATTATCTAAAATCTAAATATTTTTTTTTTGTTTGATATGCTTTTTTTTTATATACATTTATCATATAAGGAAAAATGTTTGTCAGGTATATAAATTAATTAAAAATTTAATAAAAAATAGATAGATTGAGTTGTAATATGATTTTTTAAACTCATTTCAGTTTAACACGCTTTATGCTAAATAATATTTAAGTATGTCAATGGCCTATTTGGATAGTTTTAGAATTCCGACTTTATGGACTATTATAAATATTTTTATATTACGATTAATGAGTTACTATTTTTGATAGTTGAACAATTATTCTCTCTAGTTAAGCAATATTATGAAGAACGAATTATGTCGATTTTTTTTTTTTTTTTTTTTTATTGTTTTAATTCTAAGTAAGTTTTTATAACTTCAAAATATTGTTACATACATTTTTCCACATTACTAGTAACTAAATCGTCCATTGATGATCTAGTGATCTTGTGAAGCCAATAGGTGTACAAAATTCACAAAAAATTGTGTGTTTAATTTCGTGAATTTTGGATAATAAGATTATCAAATTATTTTTTCTTTATTTTTTATTGAATGATTGCAAAACACTAACCCAAGCTATAATATTTTTGTTTTGCTTGGGAAATCAGATTATGATTTGGTAGCAATAGATTGCAAGAACACAAGACACTAACATTTGTTTAATAAATTATCTTAGGAATAAGTTGAATTTATCTAACATGATTAATAGCTGTTATCTAAATATAACTTATAGAAATCTGAAAAAAATTGAGAAAAATCATTGAAAACATTCTAGTGATGAATGTAGAGACTAAATACATAATTAGAAAACTCGAATATCTATAATTGAAATTAGAACATTGCATTCTATTGAGGAGAATACACAACCTTAGTTCTTTGTTCTACTTTTAACAAGCAGTGTATCTTTTAATAATTTATCTAAAGATAGAAAAGAAAAATATTGTTTGCGAGGCTTTAAAATCATGTCGTTCCTTCTATTCTCTCAATTTAACTTCAAATATTTCAATTAATTTTTTGATTTTACGATTTGAATGACTCTCTTAGCAGTCTTGTTGCAACCTTGAACGTTTCTATGTTTTCTTATTTCTTTTATAATTTCAAATATTTTGACTATATTTGGAGGACTAAAGTTTGAATTACTCCCATTAGCAGTATATACCTTGGACTGACTTATACGGAGTCCGGAGCCTAAACGGTATAAAATATTAACAAAAATTCCAAAACGGTATATATAAAATTTTATATTAATCAAAACGGCAAAATCGCTGTAACAACAGTGATTTCCTCCACCGGAAAAACTGCAGCGATTTTGCAAAATGTGATTTTTTTTTTAAAAATAAAATAAAATTGCTGCCTAGGCAGCGATTTTCATAAATTTTTTTTAAAAAAAAAAAAAAAATCACATCGCTGCCAAGGCAGCGATTTTCATAATTTTTTTTAAAAATGAAATCGCTGCTTAGGCAGCGATTTTCATTAAAAAAAAATTTTAAAAAAAAAAAAGAAATCGATGCCTTTTCACAAAAAAAGTATTTTTTTATTTTTCTTAAATTTTGGAGCGTTTTCTTAAAAAAATTTAAGAAAAAAAAAATTATGAAAATCGCTGTCTTTGGCAGCGATTTCATTTTTTTAAAAAAAAAAACTTTTTTTTTATGAAAATCACTGCCTTCATTTTTTTTAAGTTTTTTTTTTTATGAAAATCGCTGCCTTCATTTTATTTTATTTTTTTAAAAAAATTATGAAAATTGTTGAAATTTTTTTTTAAAAAAAAAAATCACATTTTGCAAAATCGCTGCAGTAGCAGCATTTTGCTTTTTCCAGCGGAGGAAATCGCTGTTGTTTCAGCGATTTTGCCGTTTTGGTTAATATAAAATTTATATACCTTTTTTGAATTTTTGTTAATATTTTATACTCTTTAGGCTCCGGACTCGACTTATACGATACCACAAACTAATTAGTCCACAAATAAACTCATCGCTTTCACTATTATTTATTTTTATAACTTTGAACGGACCAACTTTCATATATCTTAACTAATTTTATTTTGTTTCTGTATCTTTCATTAATATAAGTATAAAGTAATTTTTTCCATCAAGATTTAAATTGATGGATAAAAATTACTTAGCATTTCTACCTCAATTGAAACTTAAATCTGAAATCTCATACTATTCAACATACTTCATTATCCACACACACCCTGTTTGTATGTATTGTATTGTTAGTTTATATATAATGTTTGTTTCGATTGTTGCTTAAATTTTATTGTATTGTATCGTTACACTAATTAAGGAAAAATTACTGAAATAAACGTCTTATGTTTCCCTTATTTTTCAAAACCTCTATTTTAAAAACCTCTAAAATCCCTTATTTCTCTCATAATGTATTTAATGAATCCGAACTACACATTAATGTATCCGAGCAACATATTATGTATCCGATTTATTTTATAATGTATCTTAGCTAGTTTTTAGTGTATCCGAGTTAGTTTTTAATGTATCCAATTTATATTATAATGTATCCACAATACATTTAATGTATCCGAAAGGTACAAATTTTAAGGGATTATTGTAATTAGAAGAAAAAAAAAACAGGGATAAAATATAATTTACTCTTTACACTATGGGATTTATGTAATTTATACAATTAATCCATCTTTTGTGTGATGACGAATTTGCTGTGATTGTGTTGACATTGTTGTCTTAATATTTTCTTCTCATTTTATATTACTTATTATTCAATAATTAATTCTATTTTATTATTGATTATGCTACCTTTCCATATGAATTCTACCTCGTATCTTATAATTTCTTATACAAATATATCTTAACAACAGAGAACAATATAATCTATTTAAATATTATATTTATTAAAATAATAGAATAAAATATAATAGGTAACAACCCTGCAAACAAAGTGGTAATGTTTAAAACACGGTATTGTTTTTCCCATTTAGAAGTCTACATTTGAGTGCGTGGACTGTTAAAATATTTTTGAAACCCACTTAGATGTGTCTGCCATTAACTCTAATTTTGATAATTCTTATGTTCAAACTTCAAAGATACTTACATTTTCTATCTTCAAGAAGAGTTAAGACCAATGCATTTTGATTTTTGTGTGTTGAAAATAACAATATCCAAAAAGACTGGGCGTCCACTCATCTGCTAAATGTGAAGGAAATTACTTTTTTTTATTAAAATTTCTTGAATAGACCACGTTTCATTAAAATTTTATGGAACCCAAACTTGAATATATATATTATATATATATATACGCTCAATATTATAATCTTAAATTATATCTATATGTGTTCAATCATACTATTAAAAAATAAATTAAATATCAATATTTACCGATAAACACGATAGAATTTATAACTTTAGCATTTTTATTAAGAAGTGTAACGGAAACGGATTATTAATAAAATTAGTTTCATCAACAGCCAAAGTAGTTTTCACTATTTGATGTTTATCAACTATTTCTAAATTGGAAATGATTAAATGTAATTGTTTAGATATACCATTTGTTATATTTTTAAGGGATAATTGTATAGAATGACAAACTAATAATATAAAATAAATATAGTAGTTAAACTTGAATTTATTTGTATTTCATAACAAACTCTTTGTCAGTCCCTCTCCCCCTCATATTCTCTATAGCCACTCTCCCCCTCTCGCTCGCTTCCTGTCGCTCGCCTCTCTCGCTTTATACAATAGAATGTATAATTGTGTTTCTAATTGTATAAAGCGAGAGAAAATTATATAAACGCATGCAAATACATATATCTTCGTCCTATACACTTATAATTATACAATACAAATATTTTCCTGCCTAAGTTTTTGCCTTTCTCATTTTATACAAATTCAAATTGTATATAATTTCTCTATTTCTCGTTTTATACAATTCAATTCAATTGTATATTCCTGCACAAGTCTCTTTTTGCCTTTCTCTCTTTCTCGTTTTATACAAATTCAAATTGTATATAATTTCTCTCTTTCTCATTTTATACAATTTAATTATGTCTTTCTCGCTTTCTCGTTTTATACAATTCAAATTGTATATAATTTCTCTCTTTCTCGTTTTATAGAATTCGCTTCAATTGTATATGTATAGCGAACTATACATATATAAGTTTGCTATGGAGCGCAATTATGCAAACTTTGCTATAGCATACAAATATGAATTTTATGTCTGCTATATGTGAAAGTTGCCCTAAGTTTGCTATAATTATCACTCACGACTAAAATTAACCATTAATTACGTGGACTGATTTTGAGTTTGTATAATTACCACGTTTATATATGTATAATTCGCCACATTTATATAATTCGCAACTAACAATTCTTTGTTTGATTTGTATTTGTATACGATGATTTATATTTGTATATGACGATGATTTTTTTTTATTTTTCAGTTTTGTCATCATATACATTCAATATTTTTGTTGTATAACTTTTTAAAGTTTGTATAAACTTGTAGGTTTTGGATTTTGTATAATATAATTTATATAATGTAATTTGTATATTTAATTATTGAAAGTTCATACGTTTATGGTTTTATCAATTCGTTATTTCTAGTTTGTTATATTTGTATGATTCCATACTTTATATTACTCAATTATACTAAAATGCGTAAATTATACAAACGTACTTACGTATTATATATACAAACAAGATGTGAATTATACAAATTATTGTCCTCTCTCGCTCGCCTTTCTCCCCCTTCTTCTAATCTCGCTCGCCTCTCTCCTCCCTCTCCCAATCTCGCTCACCTCTCTCCTCCATCTCCAATCTCTCGCCAGAATATACAAATACATATGTATAATGTACAATTATCTATCCAATATACATACACAATTCACATCTCTCCCACTCTCTCCCCTCTCGCCTCCCTCTCCTAGTCTCGCTCGCTACTCTCCTCCCTATTACATGTATCTACGAATAGTAATTAGCAAACCATAGCTATAAAGCGTAATTAAGCTATTTTTTAGTGGCTATATGCGAAAGTTCCTCTTTTAAATACCTAGCTAATTTGTTTAAAAACTCAACCGTTTAAATTTTAAATCCGTCTCTGCTATGCTCGGTGGAATTAGTTTCGAACCCTAAAATAATGTTATTAATCTTGAACAATTCAAATCTTGGAAACCTGAGCTAATGCAATTGACCACTACTAAAGACTCACTTAGCCATGGCCACTTTTGAATTAAAAGCTTTATCAAAGAAAAAGTAACGGCTGTGTGGAATACACTAAGCATCCATTGTTAATATTTCATAAAGTAAAAGTTTTGTATAAACTATTGTTTTCAAGCATGCTTTGAAAAAGTTGATATATATATTTTTATTTATTTATATTCTGTGTTACTCTCACTTTCTTATCTAAAAAATGGTCCTTCATAGCCCTTAACTTTAGGCACAAGTTTGATAAAAACAATAGTACTGTTAAATAATTAATTAATTATTGTAATTAAGATGTGGACAAATACCAATTTTTTCAGGATATATTATTCCCTTATGATCCATAAAGACAGACAAACCTTCTGTTTCTCTCCCATATCTATATTAGATTTTAAATTATGGGCAGAAAGTACATACCAGAGAAAATGTAAAAAGTATTTTGTGTTCTTTCCTTTATTTTTGGCGCCGAAAAATTTTATATTGAATAATAAAATATTTTTTTAATAAAGATGATTTTGTATCTAAGGAGATTCGAACTCGTAACCTCTATTTTCTAACATTATATTTTATCCTCCAATTAGTTTTCCTTCGAAAACTTAATAATTGTATCTTAGCACTCTCATCATTTCTTTTTTTCCCCAATATATTAAACATTTAAATTAAATTTATAACTACAAGTACCTTATTGTTGAATTATATGAATTGATTTTGAATGAATATTGAAGGTAAATGAAAATTCATGCTTGAAAGATTTTCGAATGAAATATTTAACATCTAATTTTAGTTAATTAGTTGAGCAAATAATGTATTCTGATTGGATTATTTTATAATTTTATTTTATTTTGCTAATCAAATTATAATGAAATTACATTAAGAAATATATGTAATACACATAGTGTATATTTTAAACCAACTCCTTTACATTTTATACACACATCATGTCACGACCCATACCGTCATGATTTTATCCACTCTAACCCTTCGGTGGAAAAATCAATATTACAACCCAAAACCAAGTAACTAAACAAAAACTAAGGCATTTAAGTTACAGAAGCAAGTTAAATAACTAAATACGAAGTTCCCATAAACTTCAATAAGGATTCTAAAATACCAACTAAACAATTGCGGAAATAAACAACCTATAACCTGAAAATCAATGTACCAAAACTCGATGATCAAGTCTAAAACAAGAAGGGACGCAACCCCAACAAACATAAAACGTCTAAGAACTAGTCTAAGTTCGGAATGTGGACATAGACTCAAAGAGATCCAAAGCAGCCCGGAAGATGCTAGCTCACCCTTGAATTCGAAAGCAACGATCATAGATATTCTCAGCGAGATTTGTCAATAGCCATTGGAAGATGCCTTGTACTCAACAAAAATAAGAGCAAGGAGTATCAGTAGACAACCACCGTGTACTGGTAGAATAACGCGCTCATCCCACTAAGTGCAACATAAGCAAGTCAAACAACATCATAATCACATGCATATATATCAACATATACAATATTATCAACATTTATGAACAACGATCAACTTCACATTTTTCAATTTACACAATTATGTCAAGTAGTTGGTCCTCTTGGAACCCAAACCCAAACTGTTAGTGCACCAAAATGTGGTACCCGATCCCATAGTTATGCGAAAATGTGGCAATACGATCCCAGTTAGTTACGTCAAAATGTGGCAATCCGATCCATCAACACACCACAATCACATACACAAATATACTTTCAAGTCATACAATCAAGAGTGATTCATGGCATATAATCATTCGCCTATCTCATTTATAACATCTGTGATCAATACTACAACGTTCCTATACATACAAGTACCATAATGAAGGAAGAACATGCATGAACTCTTTGCTTGCTTATTTTCAATTTTATATTTTTGTTACCCTTACATGAATTTCCTTTTCTAACGCTTGTTTCTCAACACATTCACTGTTGTACATTGTGTGCATGAATACGCTTCAAACTTTTTAAAAATCTCAATAAGTTTTTTAAATAGGAAAAAGGACAAATAGACCTTCAAACTATCGTAAATAGTATGTAAATATTCTCCAATAAATTTTTGGGATATTGGTGTCCCTGCCGTCCAAAAACTAGAGCATATATGTCCTTCACTCTAACGGAAGACCAAATAGGGACATGTGGCGCAATCTTATCCGTTGATCCGATATTTAATAAATGTCGAATCGGTAGATAAGATTGTGACACGTGTATGCCGTTAGAGTGAAGGGTATATATGCTCTAGTGTTTGCACAACAGGGGCATCGACATCCCAAAAATATGACGGAGGATATCTGCATACTATTTATGATAGTTCAAAGGTATATTCGTCTTTTTCCTTATTTTAGATATAAGAAAATCACTTATTTTTAATTTTAAAAAAATCATTATTTACTTCATATGAATTAGAGTAGTAAGTACTATAAAACATAGTGGTATCTAAATTATGGACCACTTTTCCAAAAATATCTAAAAATATAGAGGTATACTAGTAAAAAACTATCACAAAATATGCAAATTTTATTAATTAATAAATTAATTAACTACGTCTCAATCATATACACTAGTTAGTCTAGTAGATTATACAAGTCTTTGATATTCATTCCACTTTATTTTGGCTCATCATTTTCATGCTCAATAATCTACTTTTAAGGCATAATTAAGGATTCTCCGGAATGAGTCGTCATTTAAGGTGGGGAAAAAATCAATATTTTTGAGAAAATAATTTATTTTTTTTATGTTTGATTAATCAAAATTATCTGGAAGAAACATATCTAGGAAAATAAGTTTTTTTAAAAATGAGGAATATGATTTTTTTAATAGAAGTGACGAAAATAAGTTTTACAAATTATATTTTACATTAATTGTGTCTTTCCCATCCTCCAACTCACGTCATTTTTGCTCTCGCTTGTGTAGTACCCATCCCCACCACGTCAATTTTTCCTGGTTATAAACAAATGCTTAATTTAAAATAATATTATTTTTTTTTACACACAAATACAAAAGAATAAATAAAAAGTGTATTTACTTTTAAAAAAATATTTTTCATGAAAAATATTTTCTTCCGACTATAAGTCATCGTCTAAAATAATAAGTCATCTTCTAAAATAATTTTTATCAATATGATTTTAGCTTGAATCCATCACCCTTTTGCATCTCCAATTAATCACCATAAAATCACCACAATTACTATTTCCTAATGTTTGAAGTCGATAATTAGACAAAGATATTAATCTCTCGATATTTTAAAAGATGGAAAAGTTGCATCGAACAAGCAACGTCAATGTGTTCCAGCGAATTCAAGGTTGCAAAACCAAGTTGGAAAGGAAATTGGCGTTCATAAGGTTTCCTTAAATAAGTAAGAATTCTAAGGCGGCTATCTATTTAAGAAAAAATCGCTGGAAGAGTTTATGTATCCAAGTTGAAGAATAAATAAGCAAATAACAATATTTTCTTATTTAATTAAGGAAAGCTTTATAAAAGGTTCTTTATTTAATTAAGGAAAGGTTTGTGTTATTACTTGGTTAAGGAAAAACGTTGAAGCAACAAGGGTAAAAACGAAGTCCAAGTTCTTGATGCGGCAAAGTTAAAGACTGAAGAAGGAGTTGAAGATGCAACGAACACGAGTTCCGCATAATGTAGGAATCCTATGCGTGAGCTTCTAAGTTTCATGAGAAAAAGGAAGCAGAGCACAAGTAGGATTTTTAGTTGAAATAGGTTTTGGATTCAAGTCCAAATCTATAAATAGGGTGATAGATTCGTTTATGAAAAATTGCGCACTTACATAGAGAGAAAATCAAAACACTATCAAGAGGTTTGAAAGAGTTTTGATATTAACTTGGGGAGTGTTGCGAGTTAAGTGAGAAGTTGTAATATTGTATTCAAGAGTCTTTGTTTACAGTCTGAGTTTTGTGTGTAAGAGTTGTTCGACAAGTTGTAGAACTTGAAGAACATTATAAGATATAAACCGGTTTTTTTTTTGTCTTTGGGTAGCTAGAAATTAGAGTTTATAATTTCTTAGTTAGGAATTAAAGTTTATAATTTCTCAAGGAACTAGAGTTTATAATTCCTTAGATTAGATAGCTTTGGAATCGTTGTATTGTTTGAAGTTTATAAATAATATAAAGTATTGCTCGAATTATTTATTGTTAAAATTCAAACAAATAAAAACACATTATCTGTACGTGTTCCTTTGAAGAATTTAAGAGGGTAGAATTCAACAAAAGACAATTCATCTCAAATGACCTGTCTTATATTATATGTGGATGCTACTTGCACTCTCAACTATACCTAACTAATTAGATTAACAATGCCAATAACGTTTTAAAATTTATTTAAATAAGGGAAAAGGTAAAGAAAACTGTCTTTAAAATTTAAATTATGCGGAAAAAATAAAAATATCATTTCTTTGTATTTTGGTCCAAAAATGCTTTTTCTGTCAATATTTTGATCCAAAAATATCGTTATTGTAATTTAATGAGTCAAAATTCTCATTTTTTTCGTAAATATATTATTTGGTTTCTTTTTAACACATTCTTTTTCTAATAATATTTTTTTAAATTACAAAATATTTATCTTTCTTCAATTAAAAAAAAACTAAAAATATTTCTTATTTTATTATAATTATTTTCTTATAAATATAAATTAATGATGGACATACTATGATTTTCTATATATATGACATATATTATCTACCGAAAGGATACATGTTCTATTTTAATGGATAAAATGAGATTAAGAAGAAAAAATATTTCCTACATTTTAATTTGTTAAATTGATTATAAAAGAAAGAAAACAAGAACAAAGTTCTTTAATAATATTTAATTTAGAAGAAAATGTGCTTAAAAGAAAAATAATAACATACTTGTTCGAAAAGGGACATTTTGACCTATTTAGTAACTATAAATACATTTTTGGATTAAAATATTGACACCAAAGATATTTTCGAACTAAAAATATTGACGATAAAGAAATTTTTAAACCAAAATATAAACAAAAAATATTTTAATTTCTTTCCGATAATTTAAGAACGTTTTCGACCCTTTTTCCTTTAAATAAAGATATATAGAATGTAGGTGTTCATATGTAAAAATAATCAAATTTTCAACTAATACACTCATAACACAAAAAGTAAATAAAAAGAGGTATATATATAATATATAATATTTTTAAGCAATGATATATACTAGGATTTGGTAAGAATTGAAGTTTGATGCTCTTCTTTTTTGTCATTGTCGGAATATGTCAACTAGAAAATCTTGATGTTATTCTTTCTACCAACAAGCAAATAAAGGGTAGAAGAAATCATTTGACTTACTAATGATGTCCACCATGCATAAATGTCAATATTTTTTTACTACTTAGGATTCTATAATATATGCCCTTTATTAATCCTTTGACAAACAATGTAACCATATATCTATCTACGCACCATCTAGTGTGAAATAATACTATAATAAAGCTCTAATAAAGAAGACACATGTTATATTTTGTAAATAAATTTTCATGAACATTATTGAATTTGGGAGTTATGGTTCGAAGTTAGTCTTCCACCAGTTTTCAGTGTTCAACTTTGATTGCAATTCTTATTACCTACTCATTCCTGCTTATTTAGACTTCGTTCGAGAATAATGTTCTTAAGAGAGATATTATAATACCTCGTGGAATTCTACGCTAAAGAATTGAATCATTTATTATCATAAGCGTATCAGCTTGGATCGAGTGATGTCTTACTTGCTCATGTGTGTTAAAGTCGATTTCCAAGTGTAGGAAGTATGATCAGATGTAGGATGGAGCCAATCAGAAATGAGTTTTAGTGGCAATTAATTAGCAATTGCCCCTAAATATGTATTTTTAACGGTCATTAACATTCTTTGTATATTTACCTAAAGGTTTTAGCGACATTGAATCTAATGACACTTAATTAATGTCGGTAAAGATTTTAGCACTCTTTATTAATGTGTCTGTTTATTACCGCTAAAAGTTATTTTTGTTGTAGGTGAAATTATGTAAGAAGACTCGAATAATGTTTTAGTCGTGATGGGGTTGCATTAGGAATTCACTATTGACCCATTTCTATTTGCCTTTGTGATAGTAACTTATGTAGAAGCTAAGTAAGGATTGATACACAAGTCATCACTAAAAAGGAAGTTTCAATTTTATAGGTTCCTTTCAATTTTATAGGGTAAATAATCTAAGGAAATGAGAAGATTGATGATGATAGTACACATTGTATTGAAATAACGTAGATTAAATGGAAGCTCGTATTTGATATTTTGTATAATAATAATGTGCTACCAAACCTTGAAGGTAAGTTTTATAAAGTTGTGGTCAATCACCATCTATATTGTATGAGATGAAGTCATGTTGACTGATTCAAAACTCGTACATCCAGAATATGTGAGTAGCGGAAATAAGGATTTCGAAATGGATGTAAGAGAGAAAATTAAATAGGACAAAAAACAGAGTTAATCAAACAAGATGAAGCGACTTCAATGAGACAAGATAAGAGATGCACGGCTAAAATGAGTTGGGTATGTGATCAACAAAAATGCAAGATATCTCAGCTTGAAATTGTGAGATGTTAGCTATAATAAGTATAAAAAGAAAGATAGACAAGATATGACATGACATATCTCCATCTTACTAGGGCTATTAATTTAGATAGAAAGATATGAATGTCAAAAATTATAACTGAAAGTTAGTAGATAATTGAGCGTTGTCTAGTTATCTTTTCAATATTATTTTTAGGAAAAATGGTCTGAAAATATTTTAACTTTGGCTGAAATTGTTGTTATGATATCAAACTCTATGGAATACCTTTACCCATTGAACTATTTAATAGTATATTTTAAAGGTATATATATGCCCACGTGAACACATTACTATTTATAATTATGTAATATTTTTTATGTCCACGTGGACACATATATACCTTTAAAATACACTAAGTGCAGGGAGGTAAAAGACTATTTTCAAAGTTTAGTATCATAACAATAATTTCAATCAAAATTCAAATATATTTTAGACCCTTTTTCTTTATTATTATTACTCTCTTAATATCTTATTAATTCTTTGAATTTAAAATTACTTATTAGTTTCTTTACTTCAGTTATCGTATCATTGATTAGTGTTACTATTCTCTTCCTTATTATTTTCAACCTAACTTCTTTTTATCCACTAATTACAAAAATAAAACTACTTACACACATTTTTTCAATGCAAATATGTTAATATTGCTTTTTTTAAGTTGCATGTATATACCAACCAAGAGAAAAAGAAGAAAAAGTTAAAATAAACAAATACTACAAAAGAATCATGAATATATACTTGTTTATTTATAAGAAAGAAACAAGAACTGAAAAATCTTGTTTTTTATGTCATGCTTGTTGTATACATGCTATGTATGATCATGATGACGATGATAGTGACAGTAATGAGAGAGAAAATACATAAAAAACCCTTTAAATTTGGCACGAAAACTCGCTTTAGTAATTAAACTATACGGGTGTTTATATACCCCCTTAAAGAACTTGTAAGTGAATTATATACCACTCCAATGGCTAACGTGGCAAATTAAAAAAAGAAAGGCGCATAAACAGAAAAAAAATTAAAAAAAGTGGGTCCAACTTTGTCTTCCATGACCCTGTGTTTCATCTCCTCTTTCTGGTTTTAACTCTCTCTCTCTATTCCGTCGACGGAAAATTTTTGATGACAACTACTCGCCGGCGACATCATTATGACTCCCTTCTTACTCGTTTATCATTGCTCCATAAGAGATCAACCACCCGATCTCATAAAAAAAAATTCACTACTTCAGTGATTTGGACTAAATGCCGTTCGTACTCATCTCCTTGGCTTTTTTCTATTTCTCTTTAAAAAAATTATTCTTTTTATGTATTCTCGTATTTCGGCGACCACAATAAAAGGTTTGAAAACCTTCAAATCTATCAATCTTAAGTTTATTATAACAACAATAACTCCGATAATTGCCATTGAAGCTCTAGCAACTCTAGCTTCAATTATATATATATATATTAAAAATTATTAGAAAATCATGTTGTTTGTGTTAGTTTTCTATCTAGAAAACTTTTAATTTTAGCATTATAATGGAGAAATGGAACGCTGAAGGAGACAACAACACTGAAAATGGGACAAGAAATTGTATGGAAGAATAAAAAAATGAAAAAGAAAATATGACATGGATAAAGAAAAAAAAAACTAAATCTTTTCACCATTGACATGTTGTCGATGTGTCACTGAGGTGGCGCTGATGTGGCCTCGTGTATATCACCTCCCAACCATGAAGTTGGTATTGTATATATAAGGTTGTATTTAATTCACTTACAAGTTCTTTAAGGGGGTATATAAACACCCGTGTAGTTTAAGTACTAAAGCGAGTTTTCGTGCCAAGTTCAGGGTTTTTTTATGTATTTTGCCTAATGTATTCGATATTTTTCATTTTTCGAGATGAAAATTTTAATTTCTTTAAAATAAATTTTTTTATATTTAAAAAATACTATAACTCAAAATAATTAATTATTCAAATATTAAAAAAAATTATGAAAAATTTTATGTAAAAAATATTTATTTAAATTTCAAATCTAAAAAATATCACAAAAAATAAAACGATAGGAGTAATACAAAAATCGAGGGGGCGCATGCAAAACATCTTCATTATTCTGTCTTCTTTATTTTTTTTGCCTTTGCTTTTCACTCCTCTAAGCAATCTCTCTCCCTTTTTTTTTTTTTTTTTTACTTTTTTTAACCTTAAGCTTCTGTTACTATATTTTCCTATTTCCCACGTACGCATGACATATCTTCTTTCACAAAATACCCCTCATTTTTTCACCTTCTTTCCAATTTCATATTTTCTCTAGGGAAAAAGGTAAAAAATATCTCTCAATTTTAATTTATTATTTAAATTTATTTTCGCCGTTAAAATAAAGTTAATTTTATCCCTTGACGTTAAAATAAAGTTAATTTTACCCCTGCTGTTACTAATTTCACCAAATTTACCCCTGATTAGAAGGATTGAACCAAATTGACCCGAATTTACCTCTTTGACATATTTAATGGAGATTTGGGAGAATGGGTAAATGGGTATAGGAGATTTGGAAGAATAGGGTAGGGTTATTTTAAATGATCAGGTTAATTAATTAAAATAAGAAATAGTTTTTTTTTTTAAAAAATCGGGTCAATTTGGGTCAATCCATCTAATGAGGGGTAAATTTGGTAAAATTAGTAACAGGAGGGGTAAAATTAACTTTATTTTAACGACGAGGGATAAAATTAACTTTATTTTAACGGCGAGGGTAAAATTAAATAATAACTCAAAATTGAGGGGTATTTTTCACCCTTTTTCCTTTTCTATATTATTTAGCAAATTAAAATATAAAAATAAATTAAGTTAAAACTCTTTTACATATATTGATATATACAGAGTATTACTTGGAATACTTATTCTTCACAACTCATAGATTATGATTAGCTAGCAAAGTTTTGCCTTTTGGTTTATCATGATTAAGTTACTAAAAATATAACCTACTCTTTTGAATCCCACTTGTTATGGTTGTTCGCCCTTTCATACAAAATATTTACCAAAGTTAATATATCTGTTGGAGTTTGATACCTGTATTGAGATCCGACTAATCTAAATTTATGTTGCATAAAAACTATGCAGGGCACGTTTTCTATCAAGAATTTTTATACTCAAAATTCAAATTCAAGATCTCTAATTAAGAATAAGAAATAAACAATTTCATCCACTGTTGCTAATCTAGGACCTATGCGGGGTACATTTCCTATCAAATTTTTTTTATATTTAAAAATACGAATTTGAGATTTCTGATTAAAAATCATCTACACAACATACTTTGATGGTCAGTACACTTCTATTTTTGAGATAATATTCATCACTCTTTCTCTTTTTTTAAATGACTATATATTTGAGATGGAAACCAATTCTTTTTTTCTTTAAAAACAAATTTAATAGTACAAAAAAAGAAGAAGAGTAAAATGTACTCAAATTATTATTATTATTATTTTATAGGAGTGGGGAGGGGGGCATTAATGTCAAAAAGTGAAGACAGAGCAGAGCAGGCTACCAACTGAAGTGGGACTTTTTTTCTTTTTGTGTCTCTCACATTCCCATCTTTTTCTGATGTTTTAAGACAGACAGATTGTAGTTTTGCAGAGTAAAAGATACCAACACACACACACACACACTGTTCTGTTACTTTCAACTCTTTATCTTTACCCTCACAAATACATAATTCCACTAGAGGCAACCCCATTTGTTTGATTATATGCAAAGTAATCAAAATGGTGTTTCCCATTTAACTCTTCCATTTATATGCATAAAAAATATAAAAGAAAGACCACCATCCTTGTATACAGAGAAAAGTCTTAGCTGTTTCTTGAGAAAGATTGTGTTTTTATTACTATTTCTTTTCTTGATTTTGTGGGAAATCGTATCTGATGAAGAAATATCTATGTTTTGTGCTTGACGCTGCGTGGTTTTGAAGGGAGTGTGTGGGAATTGGAGGACAACTTTTTTGGGTGTTGAGAGGAAATTTTAATTGTTCAAGGTAAGGAAATCTTTGTGTGTTAATACATTTCTTGATTTCTAAGACTTTGAAAGTTTTTATGCAAGTTTCCATTTCATATTATCCAAATGTTTTTCATTCCCACATGGGAATACTTTATTATATATGTCTCTATATCCTTATATACACATGCAGAAATCTTGGGAGTTTGTTGGGTAGGAAGGATTTTTGCTATTAAATCCCTTTTTTGACTAAAGAAAAAATTTGTCAAGTTTGTACACTGCAAGTGCTTAAATCAACTTTTATTTGTTGATGGTTTTGTAACAAAGGGGGATTTGTAGTGTACACTTGAAAGAAAATAGGCAGTTTTAATATAATATAAGATGTGGGAAATGAAGATGAAGCAGGAGATCTCTGTTTTTTGAACTTTGTTTTTGTTATGTAATCCTTTTTTTGGTTCTCAAAATTGATATTTTCTTGAAGTGATGATGGCTGTGACATCAAGCTGTAAAGACAAATTTGGGATGGATAGTGGTAAATATGTGAGGTATACTCCTGAGCAGGTAGAGGCTTTGGAGAGGTTGTATCATGAATGTCCAAAGCCTAGTTCACTCCGTCGTCAGCAGTTGATTCGGGAGTGTCCAATTCTGTCGAATATCGAGCCAAAACAGATCAAAGTTTGGTTCCAGAACAGAAGGTATTGCTTTTTTTTTTTTTAGAGTTTCTTTGTTCTTATTATATTGGAAAATATTGTTATTAATATGGTAATGGTATTGTGTTCGTGTAAATGTAGATGTAGAGAGAAGCAACGTAAAGAATCATCGCGCCTTCAAGGCGTGAACAGAAAATTGACTGCAATGAATAAGCTATTGATGGAAGAGAATGATAGGTTGCAGAAGCAAGTTTCACAGTTGGTGTATGAGAATAGCTTTTTCCGCCAACAGACTCAAACTGTAAAGCAATCTGTTCTTATTATACAACTTAATGTTTCAATGTTAGAGAATTAATTCGAGCTGTAAGAGTTTGTGGTAACTGTGATACTTTTAAATTGCAGGCAGCCTTGGCCACCACAGACAACAATAGTTGTGAATCTGTGGTGACGAGTGGTCAACACAACTTGACCCCTCAGCGTCCACCAAGGGATGCAAGCCCTGCGGGGTAAGTAGATAATCACCGAGTCTGATTTCCTTCTTTTTATTTTGTGTGTGTTTTATTTTCCATAGCTTGTATGATGATATTTGAATATATTTCCAGACTTTTGTCCTTAGCAGAGGAAACTTTAACAGAGTTTTTATCAAAGGCAACTGGAACTGCTGTGGAGTGGGTTCAAATGCCTGGGATGAAGGTTTGTTTCATTGACTATCTTTCAATTTATAGATGTGTGAACAAAATTTTGGAGTGTTGTTTATTGACTTATAAATTGCATCAATACATAGTAAGTCGTGAGAAGTGTTTTTCTTATACATAATTTCTACATGTATGACACTCTAGATGATTGGATCATGTACACACTTATATGCACAACGTTTGATTATATAATAGCTAATTTGAACAGAAAATTCTGTCATTTATAATCTTAAAAATGTCTTTCTTTCGTGCCTGCAGCCTGGTCCGGATTCCATTGGAATCATTGCAATTTCTCATGGTTGCTCAGGAGTAGCCTCGCGTGCTTGTGGCCTAGTGGGTCTAGAGCCTACAAGAGTAGGTTTCATCCTAAATAACTTGGTCAATTCAGTTTTGTGTTTTCCCTACTGAAATTCTAAGTATATTTGTGCTTCTCTTTAATAAAGGTTGCTGAAATTCTTAAAGATCGGCCATCATGGTTTCGTGACTGCCGAGCAGTGGATGTGCTCAATGTGATGTCCACTGGAAACGGTGGAACCATTGAATTACTATACATGCAGGTTAATATTAGAAAAAATTCATGTACTTTTTTTTGGTGCAACACAACTTTTCACTGAATATAGTATTCTGACTTTTTTTCAGCTCTATGCACCTACTACACTGGCACCAGCTCGTGACTTTTGGTTAATGCGGTATACATCTGTTATGGAAGATGGTAGCCTTGTGGTATGTATCTAAGATCATTATGTCCCTCGTAAAATTATCAAATAAAAGGTGTTGCCTTATTGCAATTGAAAGTCACACATACAAAGTAACAATCCCGTTTTCCCTAGCTATTATGTTGATGCAATACACATTTCTATTGTAGATATGTGAAAGATCCCTGAACAACACTCAGAATGGTCCTAGTATGCCACCGGTGCAGAGTTTTGTGAGAGCAGATATACTGGCGAGTGGATATCTGATACGACCGTGTGAAGGGGGTGGTTCAATCATTCACATAGTTGACCATATGGATTTAGAGGTGTGTTAACTTGTTAATTAAATGATTTTGCTTCTCCCTATCAATTTTCTAATAAATGCTGCGAATAATCTTTGCCAGCCGTGGAGTGTGCCTGAAGTGTTGCGTCCACTTTATGAGTCATCAACACTGCTGTCGCAGAGGACAACTATGGCGGTAGGATTAAATTTCTGACTCTATATTTAACATAGAAATTCTCATTTCTCTTTCTTTTATTTTCATTTCTATATTTTTCTAAGATAGATATCGAAATGTGAACTATTGTCACCCAAAATTCTTAGTTGCAGTACTGGTGTTTAACATATTTCAGGCGTTACGTCACTTGAGACAAATTTCTCAAGAAATTTCACATCCTACTGTCTCTGGCTGGGGAAGAAGACCTGCTGCGTTGCGCGCACTTGGTCAAAGATTGAGCAAGTTGGTCTTTCAATTCCTTATCTTCTTTTGACATCTTAAACATTTTATTACATTTGTGACTGAACTTCTTATTCGCATTGTGAAGGGGTTTTAACGAGGCCGTTAACGGTTTTACTGATGAGGGATGGTCTATGCTTGAAAGTGATGGTATAGATGATGTTACCATTCTTGTGAACTCATCACCCAGCAAATTGATGGGTGCGAATATCTCTTATGCCAACGGATTTCCATCGATGAGCAGCGCTGTGCTTTGTGCCAAGGCTTCTATGCTTTTACAGGTACCAATTTGTCCACCAATTTGGTTTGAGCTAAACTATGTGAATGGATTACGTAATACGCTGATCGTCTGAAATGAAATTAACATTCTGATTCAATAGGAGCAGTAAAGTTTGTCTAAATGAAACAGTTAAAATTTGCATGAAGAGCATATTGAGTTCTGTTGAAACTAAAAATTATGTGATATATTGCTACATTCATTCAACTATTTGAACAATCGTTTTTTTCTTACTGTGATTTATTCCATCATTTTCAAAATATTTCATGACATAGTGGGTTTACAATACAATTTTTTTTAGTAAATTTTAATTTAAAAGGAATCTGGGATTTAATATGCAAAATCAGGTTGATCAATGTCATACTGTACACCATGTAGTTCTTTTTGGAATGGAAGGAGTATTATCATGGATTCAATTTCCAAGGTTTTACAAAGTTTCAACATAAATTGGAGCTTTACATTAGTGGATGCAGGGAAAGAATTACGTTAAGTTATAGTAAGCGGAATAAAAGACGGGCTTAAAAGTACTCTCTTTAAGTCGTAAAAGTTTTATTTTCGTCAATTAGATGCATTGTTGGAATTTCTGCGTGTTCTTTAGATATTTTCCTGTATTCCAGTCTGGACCATGTTCAGTTTTAGCAATTTCCTGAAAGTTCATGCCATTTGTCAAGATCCTAGTTTCCTCGGAAGCTAATGATCTACTTCTGTTTCTTATTAACTCTCTCTTGCTTATAAAACCTGTTTCATCACATCTCGTCTTTTTTTTGGCAGAACGTACCTCCACCCATTCTGCTAAGGTTCTTGCGGGAACACCGATCAGAATGGGCAGACAGTGGTATTGATGCTTATTCAGCTGCTGCAGTTAAAGCTGGTCCATGCAGCATACCAGTCACTCGAACTGGAAGTTTTGGTGGACAAATTATTCTTCCACTGGCTCACACTATTGAACATGAAGAGGCAAGTGACTAGTTCAGAATTATCTCTAATATCTTGCTTACTTCTTCATTTGCATATATTATGTTTTATAGGTAAATATATTATTAATATTTCTTCCCTCTTTAAACAGTTTATGGAGGTGATAAGACTTGAAAGCATTGGCCACTATCAAGATGACATGATAATGCCTAGTGACATCTTCCTTTTGCAAGTACGCTTTTATTCTATAAACAATTTGCATTACTCTATGTTGTTACTTTCTAAATTGGATTTTGGTGCAAGAATTATTGTCGTAGCAGCTAAATATTGACTTTCACTTGTGAGTGTTAGTTCAGTTTTACGACGTCTAAGTCCCAACTGTCCACAATCTGCTGTTCAGCCTTTAAACCTGTGTTATATTTTCTGCCGCCTCTATGACAAACTGATCTTTTGTATTTGAAATGCACAGCTTTGTAATGGAGTGGACGAGAATGCTGTTGGAACATGTGCAGAGCTCATGTTTGCTCCTATTGATGCCTCATTTGCTGATGATGCTCCTCTCCTTCCCTCTGGTTTTCGTATCATTCCTCTGGATTCCAAGGCGGTGAGTTTACTTGCTAAATGTAATCTGGAAGTGCAAGTTTTTGCAACGTTTTAGTAATTTACTTCTCAAGTCAATGCAGGACGCGTCTAGTCCAAACCGCACACTTGATCTTGCATCAACTCTTGAGGTTGGACCGGCTGGAAGTCGACCAACTGGGGATCATTCCAAGAATTCTGGTTGCACAAAATCGGTTATGACAATAGCATTTCAATTTGCATTTGAGATTCATCTTCAAGAAAGCGTAGCTGCTATGGCACGTCAATATGTCCGCAGTATCATATCATCTGTTCAGAGGGTTGCTTTGGCTCTCTCTCCATCTCGTATTGGTTCTCTCCCTGGTCTAAGGTCTCCACCTGGCACACCTGAAGCTCAGACTCTTGCCCGTTGGATTTGCCAAAGTTATAGGTATGTTGCTTGTCGCCACCTGATATAACCTCGAAACTAGAGTATTTCTTGTATTATGTGCATCAAGCAACTACTTGGAACAATCTCTGACTGGTTCTAGTATCTTCTCTTGCAGGTTCTTCTTAGGCGTGGAGCTGCTCAAATCTGCTAGCGGAGGAAGTGAATCCATCCTGAAAGAAATTTGGGATCACTCAGATGCTCTGATGTGTTGCTCTATGAAGGTATTATATATCTAATTTTCATGAAGTTTAATTATGCCGTAGTTTGAGGTTTACCATCAGATTCCGAGTTTTACTCAAGTAGTTGTTTGCTTCTTGCTTTACAATTGTCTCTGTTTTTCTTAACCTGTACTTTTGATGGCAGGCACTGCCAGTTTTCACATTCGCGAATGAGGCAGGACTTGACATGCTAGAAACCACCTTAGTAGCCCTTCAAGATATTAGTCTGGAAAAGATTTTCGATGACAATGGAAGAAAGGCTCTCTACTCTGAGCTTCCACAGATAATGCAGCAGGTATATATATATATATGCATTTTTCACTAGTCTAATGTAATTTCCTGCTTTTGTTCCTCTATTTATAATCTCAAAACCGACACGCTCTCTTTGTTGGTAAGACTGTGAGCAGCCAAGCTGTTTTCTATGTAATCGAAGCATCATTACTACTGCATGTTAACGTTATGAACGCGTAACTCTATTTATGAACTTTCAATGTGTAACTGCATATCATATCATATCTTACATATGTTTTTTGCAGGGTTTTGCATGTCTTCAAGGTGGTATCTGTTTGTCAAGTATGGGAAGGCCAATATCCTATGAGAGAGCAGTAGCTTGGAAAGTATTGAATGAAGAAGAAGATGCCCATTGTATATGTTTTATGTTTATCAATTGGTCTTTTGTCTGATATTTTGCACATCAATGTAGGAACTAATTAATACAAACTTAGATCAACAACACCTCTTTTCTTTTTGAATCATACTTCATGGATCAACCTCCTTCCATTTTTTTACTTTCTTTTAATTAGCTTTGGTTTTTAACTTACTCTTACTAGAAGCAATTTCACATTACATTTAGCTCACAAGGCACATTCAATGGGTTATTTGGCTTGAAGGAAAATATTTTTTAAGTAGATAAGGTCGTCTTAGTTATTTTTGGTATTTGGTAGGTAAATAGAAAATATCGTTCGAGAGACATTATATATAATTTAGACAAATACTATAGGGAGGGAGATTGAAGTGGGAGTGAGGTGATAGGGAGTTGATACTAAGCATATAAGTTGTTCCTTCACTTCCCTCTGTGAAGTGTATAGCATCTATTTTCAACCCAACCTTTGTGTATTTATTGGTGTTGAATGAGGATTAAAGTTTTTTTTTTCAATTAAAAACGACTATTTTGAAAATAAATATAATTTACCCTTCATAATTACTATTTGAAATTGAGTTTTGATATTTAAAGTCTATCATATTTACATTTCAACTAAATGAAAATTATGATTATTTTCTGTCTCCATTCAAGAGATCCAAGGTAAAAAATTTTGTTGATTTGAAAAGGTGTTAGATACCCCAAGTCCCTTCATTTTAGCATTGTCGCATTAATTGACTTATATTCTACTTGAATTTGTTTAATGTTTTGAGATAAAATTGTGTTCATTTGGTTTGTTTTACTGTTTTATCTTGACTAGCAATTAGTCACAATTTTAATTTTAATATATACTAACTTAGAAGCGGAACTGCGGAACTGTTAATTTAGGTTGCATGAAGATCTAAAATTTTTGCTTATCCATCTTAACTTAAATAAAAGACATATATATATACATTTTTTTTCATATATACATACATACTGTTATCTTACAAAATGAAAATTAATCAAAAACTAAAAATACATTACATACAAATCTAAGAGCAAAAACAAAACTTTTGAAATTTGGAAGGGAAAAAAAGAGAGAGATTAATTAAAGGAACGCGACCAATTATTAACAATACATAATCTTAAGATAAAAAATTAAATGTTTTCATGAACCTAGCCCCCACATCACCATAATCCAACTTTAGCTCAATCTTCCACCACCATCCTCCACCTTAAAAAAAATCATATTTTTTTGGAAAAATGGTTCGAAATATATTCAAATTTTGATCGAAACTATTGTAACAATTTCAAAATTTGGAAATGACTTGTTATCTCTGAACTATTTGATAGTGTATTTTTAAAGATATGTAGGTGTCCACGCAGACATCATAAATATTACATCACTATTAAATAGTGCAAGAGGCTAATAGGTCCTGTCCAAAGTTTGAAATTGTTACACAATTTCGATCAAAGGGATTCATAGTACATAGAGGAGAGAATTCACTAGAGATAATTAGGTATTTGCTAGAAAATCTAAAGCATATCTATATTTGATAATCTTAGAGGAATTTCATAAAATTACTGTAGTTTGAGTCTTGTAAAAAATCTATAGCTACAATTTCAGTATTTATCATTCATAGTAATTGTTTGATACGTTAGACCAAAAATATATTTCTTTTCATTATATATTTTAATTTTTTAAGGTGTCAGGCGATTTTATACATTGTATTTATACCCACATTTAGGCTCTATCGACAAATACAAGTTGTATCGATAAATACACTATATCGACAAATTTATTTTAATATCAACGAATATAGTTTGTATCAATGAATATACAATTCAGATATATACAAAGATAATACAATAAGAAAAATATAGGAGATTGTATTCATTCACTCTAATTTTACTTGTATTCATTAGCTCTAATTTCAATTATATTCATTTTCTCTTGTATTAATTTTTTTTTCATTTGCTCTTTATCACTTGTATTCATTCACCTAGGACAAAAACAAAGAGAGGTGCAAAAATACAGAAAGAGAGAGAGAGAGGGGTAAGAAAAGAGAGGAGAAAGAAGACTGGTGAGCGAGACAGGACGAGTGAGAGAGAGGAGAGAGAAGAGAGGCCAAACAAGAACAAGAAGAGATAATAGAGACGTTAGAGAGAGTAAAATATAGTATAAAATGTGATTTCTTAAAAGTATAACCATGAAGAGTAAATACGTAATATATCATGTAAATTTCTCTTTTGAGGTTTTTTTAAAAAATAGTATAGTTTAGGCTAAATGATATATATATAATTATCGTTTGCTTAATTACGATTCATAGTTATATGTTAGAAGAAGGAGAGAGGCAAGTGAGATTGGAAAAGGAACGAAAAAGGTGATCGACATTTTGGCGAGAGATGAGAGAGACGAGTGAGAGGATAAACACATGTGTATTCGTTGTATTAAATTGTATCACGAATACAATTAATTTTTATCAACGAATATCATTGTATCAATGGATAAAATCAGTGTATATGTATGTTCCTTACGTATTCAAGTTGTCAAGTGTATTTATCAATGAATACAATTATACTAAGAGTATAAATGAAGACAATTTGTATCAGCGAACACAATTTTATCAAATTGTAGTTAATGATACTATTGTATCACATGCATCTGTTTTTCGTGTATTCACTCTATATCAATATGTTTTAAGTGTATCTGCAGCTACCTATAGATTGTTATACATGTCACTTTTAAAATACGATTGATACAATATTGTATCTCTTCCTCGTTCAAGCATACTAAGGACTCGTTTGGTCATAGATTTCTCAAATAATACCTGGGATAAAATTTGGTAAATAATGTTCGGCCATACAATTTGTCATTGTTTGACAAATATCCTTTTCAAATACTAGTTTTTTTCTAGTATTTGGGTCAAATCTCCTTATTTGAGATCTTTTGAAAATTGAAATTTTACACCAATTTTTTAACTTTTAGAAAAACATCCTCTATAGTAGTATTTGCGTTGTATTACATAATTTTTTATGTGAACAGCAAAGTAGTAATGAAATATCAGTGAATATTAAATGATGATATGGTTGTTGATGAAAAAGATGAACAATGTGCTCAGGGTAACAAAGTCATATGCTTTATCTATTTCACGGTGTATGAAATGATGTTTGTTGCACTCACTCCAAACTACCACACTACTCTAGTGTCATGGACATTATTTGTTATTTGTTGCAACAAAGATCCAATTGACTTGTAATACAAACTTATGGTTATTTTTGATAGTTTTTAAAACTTATGCGTTATAGGTATAAATCATATTTTTCTATAAATGTGGAATATATTTCCCAAGTACTATGGTCAAACACATAGTGAAATTTCACCAAAATAATATTTGCCAAGAATACTTAAAAATTTATGACCAAACGATAGCTAGGAGTTTGAATATGAAATCAAAGAGGAGAAGAGGAAGAAATTATCTCTCGCTTAATTTGTATCAATATCTCATCTGAACCCTCAGATCCTTCGCTGCTTATTGGATTTCAAATCAGGCTAGAGATAGAGAGGGAGGAAACGAGAAAGGAAGAGAGGCGAGCGAGAGCCTGACGGAGGTGAGATTTGCTATAAAATCTTAAGTATAGATGTGTAATGTAATTCTTTTAAACTATAATTGAGTATAGTAAATACACAACACATGTTTGTATTACTGCGTCATTTCCCCTAAAAGTTTCCCAAACACTTCTGATTGATTCTATTATTTGCTTGGCAAGCCTTTGGTAAATAAAAGTAGGGAAACTTACATAAATATACTATAATAAAAAAAATATTTACTATTTATAGCAATAATATTTTTTTTTTATTTGAATTCATTTATAATACAAGTTTAATTCATATTACAAAGAACAATTTTTTATTCACATATAATACAAATTTTAATGATAGATAATTATTTATCACACATTTTAATACACTTTTAATACAATGTATCAAATTTTTACCAAACAAACATAATACATTTTAAAAACAATTATAATTTACATATAATTCAAATATATTGCATATATAATTCACTTTTAATACATATTGCAGATTTAACATAGTATTGATATAAATAATAATAAATAAAAAATATTACTAAAATCAGTAATCATTTTTCAAAATGTATCAATTCATGTAATTTTTTCATAAAAGTTTGGGCCAGCTTATAAATCTCATGCCACGGATAAATTACCTATATACACATTTTTATTTTTCAAAATTTTTATTATTCCCGACTATTTAAAAAAATTTGTAAAATCCCTTATTTTTTTTAAAATCTGAAGTGAGCCAGATACATAAGTATTCCAACCTTAATCTACAATTTCCTTTCCTTTTTTCACTCCTTTAATCTCTCCCTAATTTCACTCCACAATCTTATCCGTTACAATTTTCATATCATTTTGATTTTCAAAAGAATTCTCTCTTCGGTAAATCCAATTCAAACAACTCAATAGTTCCTCTCCATGGTCGTCTTCTTCAAAAAAAAAAAGTTCCTCTTTTCCCTGATGCATATGGATATGGATCGTTCTTTTAGTATTGGTATCACTCAACTAAACTTCTCTAATACCAGATGAATATATGATTATGATGATGATAAACTAAAAAAAAAATTATGTATAATTTACAGCCAAATATATGATTATAGTAGTCTTCTATTGAAAAGTTGCTCCTGTAATTTTCAAATCTACATTATTCAAGTATGTCTTTTATTATCTGATTTTTTTTTTTTTAAAATTCATGTAATTCCTAGTGAGTTATTTTTTAAAAATTGGATATGTTGACAACAATGATACATTATCATATTGTTTTGTACCTTGCTTTAAATCTTACGAAATTATATATAAAATTATAATTTTGATTCTTTTTGTTTTTTGAATTATTATCACTAATCTATCAAACTATAGTAGAAATTATTTGATGAGATATAATTTACAGAATAGTGTATCATATTATAAAATAGTTTAACCATGATATTTAAATAACATATAATGAATATATGATGTTTCATTTAGTATCAGATACAAATATTATCAAGACTATTTTTTATCATTATGTATTAACTAAACAATAAGATTTTTTGTAGTTACTATAGTGTATCATGTAATTAACTTTTTTGTTCAAATTTAATTCATTTTTATAATGTACCTGCAAGATGTTTATAGTGAATGCTGAATATTTATAGTTGCCTTTGCTGAATTCTTTAGCGATGAAGTCAACATCCATGAGTTGACTACATTCGAACAAGATTTGCAACACTATTATGAAAGTACGGTAGCGATACGATGATCCACCAAAATTGAAGAGTTATTTCACTCCACAACAACAAGATGACTTGGTTCATAAAGATTTGTGATTATGTACCAATTCACAGACAACTTTTGATGTTTATTGTTTTTAAGTTACATTAACTAATATTTTGGAGGACTTATTATTTTTCAAGATACATTTTCACAAGTTTTATAGTTTTTTATAACAAAATTATTTGTTTTGAATATAATTTTTTATATTGTTAGTACCTTGTTACATTTTGTCTATCATAAGTATTTAATACATCAAAAACATTTGATACTATATTATTATCTGATATAAAAATCAAAAAGAAAATAAGTATATGATTCATATATCATGATCTGATACAAAAATATCAACAAAATAAGTATTTGATTCGTAATATTTAACAAATAATTGCACAATCATATTGTTTTATGTAGTTCTAAGCAGCTACAAACACATTTAATATTTAACCACTGCAATGCATATTTTAAGCATGTATCAACTTAATTCTTTTTGTTTGTGATACATTCATATATTCACACTTCATTATACGCTAAACACAACATATCTCAATTACTTTTGTATCAAACACAAAACAATACATAATATAAATAGTATATTTGAAACATAGTTCCTTATACCAGATTCGCTTTATTATATTAGAAATTACCAATCTAAATTATAGCCAGAATTAAAAACTGTTTGATACAAATCAATTTGTTGTATCAGAAATTAATAACCAAAAAGTACTTTGTAATGTATATATCTATAACAGTGAAAAAAATATTACAAATTGAAAATTATTAATTTGAAACATCACAGTACTCCAAGAAACGTATTCATTAAGAATCTTTCAGAAAGAAAGTACAAGCTCTTTGTTTGTGATCTTCTTGTCGAGAACATTCATAAGTGTTCGTGTTTGTGGTTAGTTTTTTCATCTGAATTTTTCTTCCTTCCTTTCCTTGGTCGTCCTGACATTCTTTTATACATTTAGACGCGTCTACAATCAAAATCTCTTCAAATATCCTCCAAATGTATAAAAAGTTATTTCCCAATTTTTGCAGTTCCAAAAACTAAATATAATTCTAGCTTCTTCCAAAAAGCATAATATAGGTAGTTGTCTTGCCTCAACAAGGCAATCATTGATATATTTTGCGATGTTAGAAGTCATCATCTCTCCTTGTTCACTGTTGCAATTGTACAAGATACATTAAAAAATTGTTACTATTCAATGTATCGTTCCAAAAAAAAACAAAAAACAATTGAAGATACATTCTTATAACTAATCACAACAGACCATATTGTCCTCAACATTTTTCATGTTTCAGATACAGATCAACTACATGATACATTTCATACCTCTGTATCATAATTTCACTCGCATCGTCGATGATACATTAAAACAACGATGAAGAATTTTACATGTCTTTGATACTTTAAAATTACCAAACAATGAAACACAAATATAATAATCTAACACATTTGATGCAATTGTTTTATTTATAAAGGAGAAAGGACATAAAGTTATTATTGAAGTTATCTCGGATTTTCATAAAGACACCTTAACTTTGCAACTGTCCTATTATCCCACTAAACTATTTTGAACAGATATTATTATACCATTTTTCGATCAGCCCCAAATTTTAAAAAGCAAGTGAGTTCACACACCAATTATTAAAGGACACGTGTTAATTTAATTAAAAATATTTTTTTTTCATTTAAAATTTTTCCTTTATCCTTTTCTTTCGTTATTTCTCTCTCTCTCTCTCTCTCTTACTTTTTGAATTTTAATTTTGATATATCTTAAATTTCATTTCATCTTCCACCTCCCACTTTCAAGTGATTTATCCATCCATATTTTTTTCTTCACCTCCCACCGCCCAATTCAAATTGAAACCCACTTCCATTTTTTTTCTTTTTTTTTTGTTCTTTTTCTCCGGTCAAATTCTTTGTAAAATTCATACTATTATTTAGAATTTATTGAATTATTGATAACAAAATTAATTATTTTTTAAAGAAAATTTAAAATTTTGAAGGTATCATCAACTACTCATTTTCGTATAAATTCAAAATTAGAAATGATAATTTTAAAAGAATCAATTAATTCCTCGAAAATTGAATGAACTTAATTGAAATCGAATAAAAAAATTTATATAATACTTCCTAATCATCTTGAAATCTAATGGGTTTATCGAATTGTTTGAAATGTAAGAAAATATTTAGATAAATTTTAAAATTAAAGAGATTAAAACTAATAGTAATAAAAAAAGGAAGGTGAAGTTGTGGTAAAAATGGAAACATTGAAAGTAAGAAGCTTCAATGAATGGAGATGACAATTAATTTTTGAAAAGAAAGATGAAACAAAGAGAAAAAATAAAAAGGAAAAAAAGTTGAAATAACAAGAAAAATAAGAAAATATCTTTTATAATAAAATAGTTGTATATATTACTTATTTTAGGCTGCTCACTCTCTTTGAGAGAGTGAACACCACACTCTCTCTGTTAGATGAACGAAAAATGATGTAATTATATCTTTTTAAAATTGTTTAGTGGGGTAATAGGACGATTGCAAAGTTAAGATGTCTTTTTAAAAATTCTGGACAACTTCAGTGGTGACTTTATGTCTTTTCTCTTTATAAAGTAGTAACTAACAATGCATCATGAACAATAACATGACTGATGTATCGAAAAATTAAAAATACTAATTCACAATATAAAACAACTTATATATCTCATACCTTTTTTATCAGATCTTTGCCTTGAAATCGATTCACTTACTTCTCTATACTATTCTCCCTGACAACTATCTTATCATTCCGGTATCATTCATATCTAAATTTTAGAAAAAAAATTCGACGAAACAATGAGAACGAGGAACAACGAAAAGACGAAACTTGGAGAATTTTAAAAACAACTAATCACATACATATATATGTTATCAGATCTTTGTATCTTGAAATTGATTCACTTACTCCTCCATACTGTTCTCCCCGCCCACAATCATATCATTCCGGTATCATTCATATCTAAGCTATAGAAAGTTTCTTCGACGAAACAGGGAGAACGATAAACAATGAAAACGACGTAACACGGAGAACGATGAATCAGGAAGAACGATGACGTATATGTAGTTTTGATTTTTGAATTGGCTTGTTATGTTACGATCTAGGTTTCAGTGATTGACAGTAAGAGGAGAACTGAATAGCATAAATTATGGAATTGTACTTATATTTTTTTTTTGTTTTTTTCCTTTTTAAACGCAACAATTGTAAAATAATGTATCATAATTAATGTATCCTGACAATCAATTATGTATCCGGATGAGTCCCTTTTTTTTAAGGGATTTTTGTAAAATAGAAAAAAGAAGGTATATGATGTAATTTAGGTTTTACGCTATGGAATTTGAGTGAGTTATACTAAAATAATTGAAAAGCTATTGAGAAAGAAAAAAAATATACTTCTTATTTTGGAATAAAATATTTTTAGTTATTTTTACAACTAATATGAAATGGAGGATGTATTGAGATCAGCTAAGCAAAAAAATACTTCTGTCTATTAATGCATATGTAACTCCCTCTTTTGACCAAATGTGTACATGACTACTAAGGTTAATAATAACTTTTTTTGAACTATTCAAATTTACAATATTCATAATACGTTATATATTCAAAAATAATTAATTCTTAAGTTAAAATGTGAAAAAGTAATTAATTTTATTTTGATTTTATAAATTGATGATATTTTTATAATCACATGTTTCGTCGTTATTGAACCTTTTGCAATACAATACTGATTTTGATGAATTAACAAATAATCGAGTGTTAAATTAAAATGTTGATGAATTATCTTAGAACTTTCGAATGATCGATATCATGGTTTGTGGAATTAATAGTTCGTGTGAATAAGTTGTTAAATTATTTTAATGATGATTGGGTAATGATTATTATATCCATGTATTGGTGATTTACTGTATAGGTAATCTTTGTAACTGGTATAAAATAAATGAAAAGGAATGTTAATGACATGAGTATAGAAGCTATTTTGATACACTTTTTGTGGTGTTGGGGTGTTTCAGGTTATTAAAGTAACGGATTTTATTTTCTTAGCATTACTCTATATCAGAAGCTCTTATTATACTGTGGTGCACTGGTAGGACTGTTTCATTCTTAATCAAAGATTTTGAGTTCGAACCCTGCGTATGGAGAAAATTCTATTGGGAGTGCCACCTCGAATGGCCTTATAGAGCGCGATCTGAATTTAGTCGCAACTCTAATGTAAGCTCTAAACACCGGGTGAGAAACCAAATAAAAAACTCTTATACGTGTCGAACACTAGATTTTGGGGTGAATGCTGGATTGTATGGAAATAAATATAAATTTGAGTCTTTTGATTTAGTTTATGATTATTATGAACAAGTTCCTTTTTGAAATTATCTTTTAAGAAGGAAATAGGTGATAAATAATTCTCCTATCGAATTAGAGTCGATTAGATGCCCGTACAATCTTGTAATTGGATCTTGACAAATTCGGAACAAATATTTTCAATAATACTGACAGGGAAGAAGGGAGTATTTAATATTTTTAAAAAAATATTAGCGCTTCGTTATTCTCCTTTCAAAATTTATCTTGACTCTTCATTTTTTATGTCGCATTTGTTTTGAATTTTTTCAAAAATATACTACTTTTGATAAATTCAACAGACATTCATTGATATTTTTGAAGAATTCGATCAACATAACTATTATTACCTATAAAGTCCTTACCAAACTTTAGCAGAAATGAGAGAGATGTTTCCTCTTCCCCACAAGTGCACTAATATCATCTTTCTATTCAACTTCTTCCTCTTGTGTTTACAATTATGAGATTCTATATATTCTGCATTTTAACTTATTTTTTGATTGACAATTGTGCCCTACTGGACCATATTAATTTCTTGATACTTCATTGTCACTTTTTCACTTCTATTCAAATTCTTTCTTATAGAAATTCAATTGAATTGCTAACTTATATAAGTTGAGTGACACTTTAGAATTCATCAATTCCTAGGTAATCAAAGCATAATCTGGCTGGTTTGTACTTGGAATGGTCAAAAGTAGTCATAATTAAATGGGACCAAAGTGTGTGCATCAATAAGACTAAAGGATTCAAACTTTCACTAATGCTAGCGCCCCTTAATTTTAATTCTAAAAGCTACATTTCTCGTTGAATTCCCTTTAGATCTTACTGTTAAAGAAGTCATGTGAAAAATAATGAATTTAACTATGTTAACATCCAATCACTAACAATCAATGTTAGTATTACACTACAAAGTACAAACATTTTTTGAATTAGCTATTTACTCTCTAATATTATTAGTTTAGTTCTCGAACTATTGACAGTCTAAAAGAATATTTTTCTACTTAATTAACTAAACTAAGATACACTCTCGATTTGCCACATGACAGAAAAAACAGTGTCAAACTCTTGTAGGAGAATAAAACTCTTAATAAGAAGCTAAGAGAAACTTTATACAAATTTAAATATTTAACTGTACACATTCAAAATTAAAAAACATAAATATCAGTCAAAACCAACATATGTATGTGTTACGCCAATTTATCTTCGTGTCAAGTTGGATCCATGAGTTATGAAATTGGGTTAGTACAAGGAATTGAAAGGGTTTGCACGTGTATAAATTAAAATGATGATGATTACAAAAACACACAGCTGTCTTAGATGATAGAAACAGCCATGAAAAATGTTTGTTGCATGATCTACAAAAGGAAGTAGCTATCTAGCTACTAGAAAAGAAGAGAAAGATGAAAATAAAGTAGTAGACGACTTAAAACAATATTATTGAATATCCCAAGAACTTACTCTTCAAATTATATTGGGAGCAAAAGAAGCTTTTTGAAAGAAAAGAAGGCAGGCAAGGATCCGTTAATTCTGCATGGTCTCCAACAATAATTATTGAAATCTTGAAATCTTTTTAATTAGCTTAAAATATCAAAGTAAAAAAGCTAAAAGGCATAATATATACCAAGACCCCCACGAACTTAGACACCTTTTATTTATTACTATCTATAATTCATATTACGTGAATTGTTAGAGATTATTTTCATAGTTTAGAATAACTGAATTATTTAAAGTTTAAAAGATTTGTTGGTGTAACGATCCAAAACGTCGTTAATTAGGAAAGAAAAAACGTCATGAAACTGAGCCCCTCATCCCGCCAGAGAGGGCCAAATGCCGCAGGACGGCGATGCTCTAGCGTATAAGTGGCCGCCAGAGCGGGATGGATGAGACAGAATGTAAATAACGCAAAGTCTGATTTTCTCTTCTTTTTTTTTTCAAATGGATTTGCATGTATTTGACTCTCTCGATCACCTCTTTCCTATCTCGCTCGCCAGTGTCCTTTCTGACTCACATCTCTCCATGTATCTAGTATTCCAGATACACGACTCTAGTGTAATTCACATGTATTTATAAATCTCACTTGTCTCAAACCTATCTCGTTTCATCTCTCCCTATATATTTTAGTATATCTAGTAGCAAAAATATATGTATCTAGGTGTATTGAACTTGATCAATGAGAGTGAGATAATATATAATTATTTTAAATTATAGGGATAATTAATAAATAGGATGGTAATATTTATCTTATAAGATATATAGGTTTTCCATAAACCATATTCATCCCCCTAAAGGATATATAATGCGACAAAGGTTGTGAATACACACTCTTTTAAGGGTGTGAGAGTAAAGAAAAAAAAATTCCAAAATAAGCTTCTAAATGAATATTTCTTAGCTATAATTTGTTATATATATAATTATATTTTCTTCGCTACATATTAAATGAATCGTTGAATTAAGATTGTCCAAAAGGATGAAGGCTACCAAATAATTAATCAAGTATAGAAGGGATAATTAAGACAAGATTAAAGAACAATTTAGATTATGCACCCCTAAAAATGTCAAATTCAGGAGGTCTATCTCGAACTATTAAATCAAAAAAGAACTAAAAGAAGAAAAAGAGAAGACTTAACCCTTCAAATTAATATATGAATCCATGACAGCAAATCTTAGCTGTTTGCTTTTCTACAAAAGTACTATTTATTTGCTTAAACTTATCTTTAGGATGGAATCTTCTAACTATGTTTAAAGGCTTGATTGAGCTAAGAGAAAGAAAAGGGTTTTTTGTCAATCATGACATACAAGAAAAAGATTTTTTGTCAAAATAATGATTACATGAAGGGAATATCCAGTAATTCTTTATGTAAAAAGTGAAGGATGAAAAGAAAAAGGAAATATATATATATACATGAAGCATCATCATTAGAAGTTGGAAGTAAAATATATGTCACAACAAAGATTGTGGCCAACTTTGGTTGGACAGACTCTCTATTCAAACCACTTCTTTTGACCTAACGTGGAGTCCACCCAATGAATTAGTGCTCACCTCCAATTAGTAAAAGGAACAAAGATAGAATTTAGTTTCAATTTGTTTAACCTACTGTTCCGTTTTATAAAGAAAGAGTAATCTAGTTTAATTTGGAATAAAGTTTAAAAAAAGAAAGATTTTTTTAATCTTTTGATTTTAAACTAAAATTATATCAGATTTATTAAAATGTTCTTTAATTTTGTGATCTTAAATATGTCATGTGGAAAGTTGAAAATAAATTGTTGCCAAAAAAAGAAAAGGGAACATTATTTTTTAAAAAGTCTAAAAAAGAAACTAGGTCATTCTTTTTACAAAACCCAGAATTTGAAGAGTTTGGGTGCACCAATATAAACATAGCTCAAATATAAGATCTAAGCTAAACTTACAAATAAAAACAGGCTTAAGTGGATTTGAACCCTTGTCTAGAGGGTGGTAACTCTAGCTTCTTCCAATTGCACTAGAACAATTTTATACTTTTTATGGGTCCAATGTTAACTATATATTAATTTCTACCAGTTTTTCAAAATAGATACATATATACATATGATTTTTTTGAAAGTTATCGGGTGCACGTGCACCCCACCTTAAGGTGTGGGTTCGCCCCTGGGCTTAAGACCACAAAATTAAAGAACTTTTTGATATATTTAATATGTGTTTTTAATTTGAAATTACAAGATTAAAATTTTTCTTTATTTTCTTAAACTTTACACTAAATAAAAATAGGTAAAAACAAAATAAAGTCGAGAGAGCTTCTTTTTTTTTTACAAAAAAAAAATTATCTCATAAATAGGCCTGACCTTTATATCGGCTCAACTTGACTCGTTTAAGTTAAATAAAATTCGACTCTCAACTTGACTCAATTTCAATTAAAATTTAGCTCATATCAATTCTATAAATGTTGAAGATCGATTAAAAATAGCCACAGATCAAGGGTATGTTTGGTATGAAGAAAAATGTTTCATGAAAAATATTTTTCTAGAATGTTTTCTTAGAAAATAAGTTGGTTTCTAACTTATTTCTCATGTTTGGTTAGTGACTGAAAAATATTTTCTAGTGTATGATTGGAGAATGAAAAATATTTTAAAGAAAATATCTTTTATTTTTGGCTAGAGGAAAGAAAATACTTTTTAGAAAAATAGTTCTGACGTGAAAATCAACCCTGATAATTGATCCGGCACCTGACCCCTACTCCCGACACACGACTTGACATTTAAACTGAAATTCGATCATGACCATGACCTGAATAAAGATACAATCCCAAGACCCAACCAATGACCAAACCTCGATAGAGACCAGACATTCAAACTGTAATATGATCTCGACATCCGAACCTGAACCACACTCTGATTCAAAATCCAACCCCGACTCTCGACCCCGAACCACACACTGATTCAAAATCCAACCCCGACTCTCGACCCCAACATCCAACTTAAGATCAAACTTTTGAAGTGAAATCTTACCCCAACACTCGACCTGAGACGTTAACCCCGACTTCAATTCAGACCCTGACCCCGAGCCAAACCTCGACCTTCGACCCGACCTCGACACCTACCCCGAGACCTCACCCCAACCCATGCCCACCGCCATCATGCGACCTCGACTCGAGTAATGAGCTAAACACTCGACCCGATACTTGACCTGTATAGTTCCCAACACTCGACCCTAACTCCAACACTTAGAACCTTGACCCTACTTCGACCTCGACCCTAACACTCGACTGGACCCCAATACCTAACCTGAGACCCAACCCTAATACTTGACCCGGCACCCGACCCTAATACCTTACCTCGACTTTGACCCGAGACCTGATACCGACCCCGAAACCTATCTCGACACCCAACCCCAAAACTTGATGCCTATTTCAATCCAACACTTAACTCGAGATTCACCCCAACCCCAACGCGTGACTCGATCTAGACCCGAGATTCGAGACCCAACAACGACTTAAGACCCGACACTTGATTCGAGACTTGACCTGACTCGAGATTTGAGACCCAACAATGACCTAAGACCCAACCTTAACCGTAGCACCTGACATGAAACAAGACCCTGGAACCCGACCTTGAGACCTGACCCCAACCCGACTCGAGATCTGAACCCGACCTAGACCCAAGACCCGACCCCAACACTAGACTCGAGATCCTTTCTGAGATCGACCCCGACCTCGACCCTAACACCCGACCTGACTCGACACCCGACCCCAATATTTGACTGTTCATTCTAACTCGAGATCTGATCCCGACTCAATCTGAAAATTTGGAGTTGGAAATTGATAGCTGAAACTTAAGTTAGGAAGGAAAGTTCAAGTCGAAGGTTCAAAATAATTTTGAAAAATATTTTCCTTACTTTTTTAAGGTAAGATATTTTCCTTAAATTTGAAAAAATTAAGTTGATTTGAAAAATATTTTCCAATATATTTAAGACCCAACACATTTCAAGTTTCGACTCGACTTAACTAGATTGATTATGTTGAGCTTTAGGGTTTATAGTTACAATCATACTTTAACAGAGTCATATATAGTACTTAAACCCTACCATCCTTGAATTTTATAATTATAATACATGTGTGATTATGATCATCTTCTTCCCTTAGTACAATTCTAATTTATTCCAAATTACATTACCCTCTTATAAATGTCCATACAGCCTCCTAAGCAATACGTGAATGCTTGCTGGTAACATACATAATTACTACACCTCTATTTTTACTAGTGTATTATTTCACTTTATCATGGAGTTGAAAACATTAGTCAATTACCAAAGCTTTACTTCCTTTGTTCCATTTTAATTTTTATTTCTTTTTATTATGCCTAATGAAATAGTGACACATATTTAAATTGAGACGGAATGAGCATAAATGTCAACTCATATATATATATATATATATATATATATATATATATATATATATATATATATATATATATATGGCCAATGACAAATGAGTCTGAATTTGGAAGCAAATAGACAGTCTGTCCTAATCATTAGCAAAGAATTTCAAGTAATTATAACAGAAAATGTGCAATCATCACCATTTTAATTAACATGATACGACATTATTACTTCACAAGATCATAGTCGTTTCGACATATTGGAACAAAACATTAAGCCTTCATAAATTGTGTATTAACTATACATGTAATCTTCTGCTAGAGTATGTATAATATAATATTTTAGTCCTTCAAAATTAAAATAAATAAATGTATTTACTTAGCAATTTTTATTATTGGTGAAATTTTAAACTCTATTTTCTCGGCATCAATTTAAATATATTGATCTCTAAACCACATCATTGAGGTTCACTTTTAAGTAGACGTGTATATTCAGAATTTCGAAAAGATGAGTGTACTATTATGAAAAGAAATTTTAAAATTATATATAAGTCCAAAACTATTTCTATATATATATTCATGGGCGGAGCCACCTTGGTGGACGAATCCCATTCGACGAAAAATTATACTTTTTATATATGGTTAAAATAATATTTTATGTATATATAGTAGATGTCGAACTCCCTTAGTTATTCTGTATATTTATTTCTACGAATTTTGAACCCCCTTATTGAAAATTCTGGCCCCGCCACTGTATATATTCATCATCACATTATGTGATACTTTGAATATGAGGTGACATATATATTAAAATATTTTTAAAAATAAATAATATTCTCTCCGTCCCATTTTATATGACATTATTTTCTTTTTGGTCAGTCCAAAAAGAATATCATATTTCCGGTAAGTATTTAAAAGTACAATTCATCTTTTACTCGTGTTGATCCTACATAATCTTAAAAATAGTACTCCAATACATTTATGAGGAGAGAGAAAGTGAGTCTCTTTTTAATATGACTATTTTTCGAAGGGTAATTTGGTAGACATTATAAAGTTTTTATTTATTTTTAAACTCCGTGTCCAATCAAATGTTGCCATATAAAATAAACGGAGGGAGTATTACTTTATATGATCTAAGCAGGGAGTATGAGTTCACGTGTACAGAGGAGCCCGCTTCCAAGTTATAACCATAAGGACATGCATGATCCTTTTTTATTTGTAGTCGACGAAAACCTCATAAAAAAAGGAAAATTTTCAAAATAGCAATGTTATAGCTTCTAGTGGGACTCCTTAGCAACAATTTCATTATTTTTTAAAAATGTCATTACTTTAGTTTGTTAAGGGGTTAGTTATGTATTTATTTTATTTTAATTAATTTGAAAGAATACAAATAATTAATAACAGAGAATTTTTTTTCAAAAAAGGTAAAAAAGATTTTAAACACAAATTAGTTATGCTTTGAAAAGAGCATAAATAATTTTTTCTCGAGTGTTTTTTTTGCTTTCTTCTTAAGAACATAAAGAAAATAATTAATTAGTTTGTCTTCCGAATCATTCATCTGATAACTTTCAAAGCTTCTTCAAGTTGAATACGACATATATTTGGGACAGAATTTTTCAAAATTGACGACTATAAATTTGTCGCATCCAGTGAATAATTGAAAAGCAATCAAGTATTTTTTTCGATTTTCCTATTTGTTTGGATGAGATATTCATATATGTAGAGTACAAGAGTATTTTTTTTTCTAATTGAATCAGTGAAATCTTTGTATGTATTGAGATTAATAACTTTTTTCGGATATTTTGTATCCAAATTATGCTGTATAACGAATGATTTTTTTTTTTAGTTTAGTAGTTGTTTTTTCTGTTTGAATGCATACAATAATTTGTATCCCATTAAGTTAATGTAACTAATCGATCATGAACTATATGTTGAATACAACAATATATGAATACAAAAGTGAGATGAAAATACAAAGTTATAAATACAAAGTGAGATTGAATATAAAGTTCTGAATACAAAAAGAAATACTTTCTTCATTTGAAATACAAAGTGACTTTGAAAGGTAAAACACAAACTAATCGATCATGAACTATATGTTGAATACAACAATATATGGATACAAAAATGAGACGAATATACAAAGTTATAAATACAACTGAGATTGAATATAAAGTTGTGAATACAAAAGAAATACTCTCTTCATTTGATATACAAAGTGACTTTGAAAGGTAAAGTAGGTACATAAAATACAAAATTTGTTGGTATACAATTAGATAGAATACAAAACAAAAGAGAAATACAAACTTGTTCACATATAAATTGAGATTGAAATACAGAATGAACACCCAATGAAATATAAAATTGTTAGCATACTGTTAGGACGAATACAAATTAAGAAGGAAATACAAATATTTTGGTATACTAATTGAGATTGCAATACAATATAAAAATTAAAAATGTCAAACTTTTTGACATATAGATAGAATAAATACACAAATAAACTGTTGATCCAGACACTGTAGACATACATATGTTTTCCCCAAATCTAAAACCCTAAAAGCAATACATAATTAAAAATCAAACAAAATAAACATATGAATGGATTTGTAGATTCTAATAAATCTGAAATGTTAAAACAAAATCAGAAAAAAAACAAAAAAAAATTATTTAATCGACTAAAAATATGAGATATATAAATATTAGATGAACATGTAAACAAACTTGCATAATAATAAAAATATTAACGAAAAATCTGTAATATGTACAATGCGAAATATAAATCATAAATAGTGATATTGCAATCCGTAATACATAGGATCTGAAATACATACCATAATCAGTGATGTTAAACATCAAATCAAAATAAATCTAAATAAATAATGGAAATTACCTTGTCAATCGAGAAATCAACTAATTAATAAAGAGATTTTATTTAACGATAAAGAAAATTTCTTGAATTAAAATATATATTTTGATGAACAATTTGTGAGCACCTTCAAGAAATCTGAAAACTTGAAAAAGGGCTAGAACATGAAAGGCGGGGTAGAATATTAAGAAAGAAAACAAAGAAATTTTGATGATTGGTAATAGTTTCTTTTTAAACTGTTTCAATGATGGATGCTTTTAATTTTCTTTACTACTATGTTAAATGGTAAAAGATATGGTAATTTCATTTAGTAAGGAAAGAGAATCATAAATTAATAGATATAATAAAAGTAGAATCCTAATTATCTTATATTACTATATTTGATATTTATATTTTATAAAATAAAAAATATTAAAAATAAAAAAGAAATTTGCCTTAAAAGTATTGTCAGTGTAAAAAATGATACATTGATGGTGGATACAATTTAAACTCAAATTTGAGTACATAGTATTTTCTAAAATATTGTCATTCTGACATTTGAAATAAATATTTTAAATTGTTATTATTTTGACTAAATATGTTAGATATTATGACTTAATTGTTAATTTTCCTAGGAAAATAGAAAAGGTCAATAAGAATTGATCAATCACACACATCTTGATGCTATTGAAGTGGATGCTACACAATGTAAGATTGCTATTGAAAAAAGAATATTAAGCACAATATAATATTCAATAGTTTATTCGATTACAACTTTTATGATACATTTTTAGACAAGTAAAGCATTAACTTGTAGACCCTCAAAATAATTTTGTCGATTACCATTTATAAGATTTAACCACAATTTTTAATTGATGAAATATATACCATGCAATGGTAAGATTTTTGAATACTAGTATGACCTATATTTGAAAGTTCTCATGAAGCTAAGTTGGGCAATTATTGTTTTCGATCCTATCAATTATTTTACGCATGGGAGAGTATTATATACTATTATATATCTTTAATGATTACATTATTTCTACGTAGAAAGCCTTTTGACCAATTGGCTTATTGAAAATCTAGCAAAATGTGATATTAAATCATAAAAGCTCAATCTTTACTTTTAAGTTACCTAAAAGAAACAACTTCAAATGTAGCTTTTGTTTGGTACTCCCATAGTTTATTTTTATTTGTCCATATTTACTTATTCAAATTATTTTTAAAAATTTAAGAATAAACACCAATTAATAGATGTAGTATGGTAAAATAGTAATGTCAATAATTAGATAGTGTGACACGTAAAAGTGAATAGAGAAAGTATGTTAAAAGTCTTTCTTTTTATGTGATAGAAGACTATATACTATCCTCTCCAATTTATTTTATATTATCATATTCTTTTAGACATTTCTGAAGAAAAATATTTGCTATATCAAATTTTATGTGACATTATCTCCTTATTAGTCTGTTTTAAAAAGAATGTCACCTTATTAGAATTAGAAAAACAGATTAACTTTAAAATTTTCCTTTTATATTTAATGAAATAAATCTCAACCATACAAATATAAATGGATTGTTTCATACCACAATCTTTAACAGTATTTTTAAAAAAAAATTATCGTATCAAATCAAATGATATCACAGAAAATGAAGTATTAATTATAAAGGTAATCGGACTAAATTATTTTTTGCTTGCTCATTGATTTCAATTTAATACTATAGTACTCTTTTTTTTACCACATTAATCCCACTCCCCATTTAAAAAGTAAGAGTAAAGATTTTAACAAACAATTGATTATATTATATCATGCTTTTTTAAGCTACTCCTCTAGTTCATTAAGTGAATTGTTAAGATTTTATTATGATTAAAAATAAGTGATTTTTTCAATATTCAAGAGAAATATTTGTAGTTTTCCCCATATCTACGCTTCCTTTTAATGGAGTTCTTAATTATGTTACACTTTCTAGGAGAATAGTTTGAAAATAATGAAAATGATAATACTCCTTTATTCCATGGTAAGTGAAATTAATTTTTGGGTCTTTTTTCATTGTTTGAAATAAATGAATTTTTCAATATTCAAAATGGATGTTTGAATTTTTTTTCCATATTTTTCCTTTCCTTTAATAAAGTTTGACATTTTATAGGAGATAAGTTGCACTACCTACAAAGTTATATTTATGATTTCACAAAGCACAATAGTGGAAAGTACTAGTTTAAATTATATCCTTGAATATTTTTCTTAATAAATGTGCATTATCTCACAAACCCAATTAATATGGACTAAAGAAAGGGAAAAAATGTATAAAATGACAAACTATTAATTCAAATTAAATGTTATAACAATAGTTCAATTTAATTCTAATTTGTAACAAACACTTTGCAATTCGCATCTCTCCCCAGTATCTCGCTCTTCACTCTCAGCTCCCTAATTTCGCTCGTCGCTCTCACTTTATACAACACAAATGTAAAATTTGTTTTTGTGTTTGTATAAAGTATGAGAAAATTGTATATACAAATACAAATACATATCTCTTCGTCCTATACACTTATAATTATAAATTACAAATCTTCCCCAACTCATCAGTTCTCTATTGCCTTTCTCTCTTTCTCACTTTATACAAACACAAATTATATATTGTATTTGTATAAAACTAAAGAGAAATTTGATTTATAAATACAATTGTTTTAACTCGATTCAATTGTACATGAATTCAATTTTCATGCAGATATACAAACACAAAGAACATATACATATACAAACGGAATTTGCGTAGATACAGTCACCCGATTTTTCACAGATCTGATGCTCCATAGCAAACATAAAATTTGCTATGGAGCACAATTATGTAAACTATATCTATAACATGCAAATATAATTTTTATATTTGTTAAACCTAAAATTCCCTCTTTTAAAAGTAGTAAAATGTCTTTTTTTCTTGGGGAGTATATCATTTTCTAGTAATTCTCTTAACATGGACTAAAAAATAACTACTATTATTTTAAACTTAGCTATTTTTAATAAATACGACAATTAAAACGAACCCGAAAGAAAGTATCCGACAATGGGACAAAGAATACGCTCGATACAAGAGATACTATCAGAATTTTAAGAAATTAGTACAATGGTCCCCTTCAACAAATGAGAATATTATTTTTTTTTCTTTTTGGTCATTTAGCTGTTGACCCTTAATGAAAATATTCTTTTACATAAGTGAGATGGATAGGACCATTTGCTTGTTCTCAGATAAGCAATATCTATGAACAAAAGCTGTCACTCAGAAATAATATTCTTTTGTACATTTGATTGTTTCTTAGACTCTTGTCTATGAGACATTTTTCTTGAATTGCGTTTTAATACATATTTGGTGATAGACAGATACAACGATGCATTTCTTTTCTTTTTGTCATAGCTTTGGAATATTGAATTGTTTTGGTTTTAATTATTTAACTAGTAAAATGAAGAAACCTTTAATTAACATGAATCTTTATGTAGATACATAGATATACATGTTTTATTTCAATAAGAATAATAATGATTATTGTGAAAGAAGCTGTTTGTCAGTGACAAAGTGTTTGTGTCTAGTTATACATTTACTTTTTCTATTTGGCCTATAGGAATAATAATGATTAAGTGAAAGAAGCTAAGGTTTTTCTTTTTCAAAAATAAAAAATAAAAAATTAAAGCTATGGTCTTTATTGTTTGCTAGTGAAAAATATTATGGGTGAAAAACATTGTTACTCCTAATTTTTGACCGTTGATTTTGTTGTTTATATAGATGCCAATGTCTAATTTCAATGATTACAACAAAATAATTTATGGATAAAATATTATCTATAAGCTAATTGGTTATGTTCTTTATATTTTCAAAATAATCATAAATTCACTATTTTCGCACACTATAATAAAAATAATTTTTAGCGGCATTGAATATTGACATTAATAAAAGAATGCTAAAGTCCTTATCGACACTAGTTAAGTGCCATTAAAACCAATGTCGCTAAAGGCTTAAGAGACATACAAAGAGTGACAATTGCCACTAAAAATAAATATTTAGCAACAATTAAAAATTAATTGCCGCTAATTATCATTTTTGTTGTAGTCACATAACAAAATCACAAATATCACTATTAAAACCTGCTTTTGGATCGATGAAATTATGTTGATGTTTCAGAATGGTAGATGCTAGTACACATACAATCATAAACTCACACTAACTCGTCAATTTAGATTCAAATTCGAGACTTTCCTTAAAAGGTATCAGCAACGATTTGAAATGAACTAATGTTGGATTTATACAGAATTAAGAATTATTGAAGTTCCTTAAGGACCTTAAGGAACTATAACACATGAGGAGCCAAAAAGAAACATAGATGAGCATTTTAAAAGTAGCAATCTACTATATATTAGCATTTAGTTTCATATCTACATTTTTACACTCAAATAACATCCAAAACATTGAGCAACACTCATTAATTTATGCCCAATACAAAGTAAACAAAAAAAAAAAAGAAAAAAGGTAACATTAAGATAAAGACAAAAATCTTGGAGTTGGAGTTAGAAATCCCAAAATCTAAACACTACCACACCTTTTCAACCCTAAACCACAAGAATTTGATCTAACAAAAGAGTCCAATGTCTTTGCAACATCACTAGCACAAGGCCTTGCTGCTGGCTCACTAGTAGTACATTGAAGAGCCACATTCATCATCTCCACCATTTTATTCTGATTATTCACTGCATCACTCTCCAATAATGGTTCAATCCATGTCTCCAAATGACATTCTGAGTAACAATATCGCGCCCAATCAACTATACTCTCACGCTTCCCAAATTCAGCATCACCGCGATTTTTTCCAGTCAATAACTCTATCAAAACAAGCCCAAATCCATATATATCGCTCTTCTCCGATATTCCATTGTGTTCTACATAGAGAGAAGTTGTAAGTCGTAATTAAGTAACAATATTGTACGTGCATGGCATAAAAGGCCATGACTTTTGTTACACTAAGACTAAATTAATTGTTTTCTACGTAAAGAAAGAAATGATAATATATTGATAAAGTTTAGATAATTATATGTCTCCACATTTATTCTAAGATTAAAAAAAAACATTCATGATTGCTTCCATGACATTTATTTGCTTAATTCCTTGACCTTATCATTACTCCTAGCGACTATGCGAACCAAAGTTAAAAAAAGAAACCAAATAAAGTCCAAGTACGTAGATTCTAAGAAATTTTTTCTATTCTAATAATTAGAAACATTACAAAAAAAAATTTAGTTAATCAAATAATTTTCAACATAGCATGACATTCCTATCACATCAATTCTAAAGCTGAAAAAAAAACAATTTTTATTAAAGTCATCATAGCTACGTTACACTCTTTAAAAACTATATATATATAGTTTGTTTAAGTGATAACAAAAGCTGTTAAATATCGAGTTCATTAATAAGTTATATGCTTTATCAGTATAAATTAATTTTACACGATCTAGCTAATTAGTTGAAAAATATAAGATTATAATCTTGCAAATAAGACATGTTACCTGGCCGATGTTAAACTCTTAAGAAATGCCAAAACAAGAGAGAGGTAAAAGATCGATGACAAGGGTAAAATGGTAAATTTACCTGGACCAACGTAGGCGGTAGTGGTTGGAAGACTCAATCGCAGACGAGGTTCATCTTTTCCGTCAATGATAACTTTCCGGGAAGAAAGTTCACCGATGAAAATGCTTGGTGAACAAGAAGAATGCAAATATTTCAATGCTCTAGCAATGCCAATAGCAACTTTTTGTCTACGTTCCCAACTCATGACTCCAATCACTTCACTCAAATCTTTACCTTCTACATACTCATAAACCAAAATACCTCCTTTCTCCGATTTGCATGCAGCCAATATCTTCACAACATTTGGATGTCGAATATTTCCTACTTGTTGGATGTTTGTCCAAAAACTTGTTGGAATAATATTCACCTTCAATTTCTTCACGAACATTTGCATGTTACTTATTTCAGAATAAAACCCTCCAATCCCTAATATGTCATCTAGGGTGATGGATTTCGAGGCTTTTGAATCGAAGAATTGTATTTCCCAATTATTACCATTTTGAATAGTACTCTCCACTTTCTTCACCTTCAATTCTCTTCTTTGAGTAAATACAATAACTAAAGCCGAAAATACTAGCAAAACTAGTATTCCAAGAAGAAATGTCAAGAACCACCAAATTGAGCTTTTCTTGAGCGATTTACAAGGCGTTAAGCCGCTTGTAATGTCGTCTCCACGGGCACATAGTTGGTTTCCAACCACCGCACTTGAATTTATGGCTAGGAAAGCTCCGGTGGACGGTAAATTCCCATGGAAGTGGTTGTGAGAGATGTTAACCAACACTAGTGATTCAACTTTCCCTAAATTAGCCGGAATTTCGCCTGATAATTCATTCATGGACAAATCAAGAAGGCTAAGAACTGGCATTTGTGAAAGACCAGTTGGAATTTGACCCCAAAATTGATTATGGCTCAGATCAAGACTCACAATCTTCTTGCATGAGGATAATTCATTAGGGATTTCACCTGAAAGCTTGTTGCTTCGTAATTTAAGCTCCATTAACTCTGATAACTCCCCAAAAATCTTAGGAATTGTACCGTTAAAACCATTTTCAGATAAGTCCAAGTTTTCGAGTTTCTTGCTACCAAAAGAATCAGGCAAGGTACCGAAAAACTTGTTCCTAGCTAAATTTAGCATTTGAAGTGATGGCATATCCCATCGTCTTTCGCTAATGGAGCCAAAAAGATTGTTTCCAGAGATATCAAGAAAGTAAACAAGTGGGAGCTTTGTGAATTCTGGGGACAATTTACCGGTGAGGTGGTTGTTTTGAAGGCGGACCCTTTGTAAGCTTTTGCAATGGCTCAAGCTTACAGGGATTTCGCCATGAAGTGAATTCGAAAAGAGTATGAGTTTGAAAAGATGGTTGGAATAACATATGGTTTCAGGTATTTTACCCGTAAGGTTATTGGTGGAAAGGTCTAGAATAGTGAGATTGTTGTGTTTTCCAAGGTCCTTGGGAATCTCACCACTTAATTTATTAGACCATAGTTGAAGAACTTGAAGTCTAGGTAAAGAAGATAAAGTATTTGGAATTCTACCAGTGAAATTGTTTGCGAATAATTGTAGAACTTCCAAATTTTGTAATTGGGAAATAAGCTCAGGAATTTCACCAGACAAGAAATTATCACTTAAATCAAGTGAGACGATTTTCTTGAGATTAAATAGAGATCTTGGAATCGGGCCAGTGAACTTGTTTATGTAAAGAAAAAGGTACTCAAGATTGGTGAGATTACCTAAAGATGAAGGGATTTCTCCTGTGAGATTGTTGTACACGAGATCGAGATGGTACAAAGAAGACAATCCACCAATCTCTTCCGGTATTCCACCGGAGAAATTGTTGTATCCCAAATAAATAAGCTTCAAGTTCTTCAAAAGACCTAGTTCTCGAGGGATTTCTCCTATTAGTTGGTTTGAAGCAAGAGTCAAAAACTCCAAATTAGAAATATTTGCAATAGACTTCGGAATGCTTCCAACCAACACATTTCCACCAAAATCAACAACTTTGAGCCTTGAGAATAAACCAATATTTTCGGGGATTTTCCCTGAAATCATGTTGTTTGAGATATCCAATGTCTCGAGAAGTGGGATTCTCGAGCCTTGAGGAAGTAGACCTGTGAAGTTATTGTTACTAAGATTGAGATATCTCAGCGCCAAACAAGTTGAGATATTACTTGGAATTTCTCCATAGAGTTGATTATTCGACAGATCAATCGATTCAACATAAGGAAAGTTGAAAATCGTCTCGGATAATTTTCCAGATAGGTTCTTCCCTGATAGCTCAATTTTTGCAACATGCAACAAGTCATCACAAACAACACCATTCCAATGGCAAAAAGAGTGAGATTCTGGAATCCAATCATGAAGAGATCCTAATGGATCCTTCATCGATGTTTTCATCGATAAAAGTAGCTCGAGCTCAGAGCTACTTTTGACTTGCTGCATGTAAAATAGCACGAACACGATCAAACACATGATCGATTTGGATCCTATGCTGGCCATTTTTTTTCTCTAGCTAGATATGAAAGCTCTATATCATAAGTTGCATGGAAAAAGGGGTAACTAAATAAAGCTTGAGCAACTTTTTGCTAAGAGGAATGATACTTCATTATCCTGTCACAAACATGAAAAAAATTCACTGTTAATATAACAAAAACCTTGGGATCTGGTGCTTTACAAAAAAATTAAAGTTTCTTGAAATAAATAGGAAAAAAAAAGTGATGGACTAAAATCTAAAATAATATCAGCTTTCTATGTGGAATCTTTTGATATATAAATCTGACATTTTAATATAACTATAAAAATGTTCCTATATTCTCATCATCATTATGAACACATTCAAGGCAGCACTACACATTTGTGTAGTTAGAGTCTTGTTTAGATTGACTTATTTTAAGTGTTCTTAAGTTGAAAAAAAAAAGTTTTCAAACAAGATAAATTAGAAAAAATTTGTTTATAAATGCTTGATTTTAAGTTAAAATGATAAAACCAATCAAAAGTCAATCTAAACAGACTCGTTATATATTTGCAAGACATAATGTTGCAAATGGTAATTTACAAAATAAAAAAGAGAGGAAACATGAAAGATGAAAAATAAAGTATGAATAATTAACAAAATAATTCAAACTCACTTACCAAATTAATTAGCAATAATTTTTTTTTTTTTTTTTTTTTTTGAAGGTTGTTTAGTTTTGAGGATTTGAAATGAAGATATATGGGGTTGAATAGATAGGGTTTGGTTGTGAGAATTTGAGAGTATAAATAGATGGAGTATTAGGGTAATTAAAAAGGGCATAGAATTGTGGAATAATTACAAGAATGCACCTTGACCTGTATTTTGAACCTGAAGGGTTGGTTGCAAGTGAAAAAGGAAGAAAGGGAAGGGACACATGTTGGAGAAAGGCTTAAGCTTTTGTCGGATTTTACCAAAATGCTCTTTTGACTCACTTTTCGAATTGTCAAAAAACAAATTAAAGGATCTCTCTAACCGTTGAAAATAAACATTATTGGCCATATGGGATTTCTTTCCCTTTTTCTTCAATTAATTATTATATATTCAATAATTATGATAACAATTTTAGCAAATTAAATCACAATTTCAATTGTCTCTTATTTGGTTTAGTTTTGGAAAATGATTTTAAAATGAAATAAGGAAGACATTTTTTAAAATTCTCCTCTCTCGAGATCCGAGATTCAACCTCAACCTAGCATACGACTCTCGATCCAACCTTTGACCCAACCTTGAAATCCAAATTTTGACACCTAGGTTGGGGATCAACAGTAGGGTCCCCAGTTAGGTCTCAGGTCTTAAATCGAGGTTGTATATCAGTCTTGGATTGAGGTAAGATCTCGGGTCATAATTTGGGTTGAAAATCGAGACTTGAGTCAGGATTGAGAGTCAAATCTCAAGTCGAGCTTGTATCCCAAAATTAGAGTTGGATCAGAAGTTGGGTCTAGGTATATGTCGGGAGTTGGATCTCATTCCAGGATTGGGTTCCAGGTCAACATTAAGAGCAGGGTCTTGGTTCAAAACCCTGTTCTAAATCGAGAGTTCGTTTTTAGGTCGAAGTCCTCGATTGGGGTTAATTGTAATTGGGTTATGGTTCAAGGTCTTGATTATTGGGTCAAGGTCGGAAGTTAAGTCTCTGGTTAGAGTTGGATCTCAGGTCGTAGTCAGGATGTGGATCTTGGGTTAGATTCTCGGGTGAAGGTCAGGGTCTAGACCCGACTCTTGAACCAACTTAAGAACTATCTCCTGTACTTCAACCCTAAACCCCACCCAATACTCAACTATCTGACCTTGATTCAGGATTCAACTTTTGTCGTTGACTCGGGACTCGAACCCGATCCTAGACCTGAATTGTGAGCCCAACCCTCGAATATGACTTCACACGTAGATCTAAAACCCAAGTTTTGACGTTGAACTAATTCAAGACTTGGTTGCCCACACTGTCCTAGATTCAGGATCATCTCCCGATTATAGTATTTTCTGATACAGTGTATGTCATAATATTTTTTTTAGATTACACCTGAATGCTCTTGTGATGATATTTTCTCTTACTAACCGAACAACAGAAATAAGTTAGAAAAACACTTATATGGTATATACAAAACATATTCTTGTGTTGAAAATACAATTCAATAATAAAACGTTATTCACTCTAACCGATTAAGCTTAGTTGAAATGGTTAGACACTTTATATAACATGATATCAGAACATGTAAAGGTCCTGAGATCGAATCTCACCGTCATCCATATCACAAATATTTTTTCACGTGTTTGACCTATGAAAAAGAGTCATGCCCGCACATGAGGGGAGTGTCTTCTTTTAAGGTAGTCATCCCGTGAGCAAAGGCGGACCTACATGTTAGGATGGGGGTGCACGCGAACCCCTTAACTTCGAAAAAACAGAAACTAGGATATAATTAATAGTGCACCCATGAGGAGAATAGGAGTGTCCTATTGGTACTAGCTAAATTATTCACTCACAAGATCACGGTTTAAGTCCGACTAGAGCCTTTTTGATTATTTTTATTAAAGTCTAGCTTAGAGATCATATTTGGTGCGCTCGAAGTGTTCAAATCCCGAATTTGACTCTCTCCGTGAGGGGGGTGTCTTCTTTTAAGACAATCTTTTATGATACCATATTAGTATATGATATGCTATGTAGGTATACAGAGGACTGAGGAGTGTTTTTCTTTGAAGGGATGAATCAGTCCTCTCCGATACTATGTTTGTATGTGATATATTATGTTGATATCATAGAATATTGAAAAATAATTTTTTAAAGAAAGTATCGGTCTTTTATGATTTGTAGTCAATTTTTAGGAGGAAAATTATGAGGTTAAATTTTGTATACCATCAATATAAACAATTTTTCATAGTATCAAGTTATCTTAAGCATATTTATCAGTAAGTCTCCTTAAAATATGTGATTTAAACTCTTGAAAGTAAGATATGATATTTGCTACGATAAAGTTCATGACAGACTGGTGTAAAACCTACCGTACTAACCGTGCGTGTATATTACTTATAATATAATATACTTATGAGCTAGTGATAAAGTTCTCACCAGTTAATATATAGACTCCTAAGTTTGAAACCAAATTGATATAAACGAATTAATTAGATTTGATAAAACCATAAGTTTGATAGGTATGAACTCATAACTAATTTTTCATCGTCTACTCCTCAAAGAAGCATTCAAACATATTTGTGAAATGATTAACTAAATCCTTTAACTTGAATTTGGATGTTGGCGTTACCAATCTATGAGTTGTCATTCGTTTTACATATTAAATTATGCAAACGTATTTCATTCAAAAAGTTGATGCAAAAAACATTTCATTCAATTAATTAAAATTGTTTATGGCACTGTCAATTAATGATAAAGTGATTTGGATGTTCCAATCAGGTCCATATTAATCATTAGAATAATAAAGAGGTCCAAAGTTTTATCTTTTAAGTTTTTACGCATATCTTCTAATTCTTATTCAATTTTATGGTGAGATATACAATTGTTTTATTTTATTCTTTTGGGGAAAAAGTCTGAAATATATTTGAACTTTAATTAAAATTATTGTAATAATATCGAACTTTGAAAATGATCTTTTACCTTTTGTACTATTTCATAATGTATTTTAGAGGTATATATGTGTCCACGTGAACATGATAAATATTGCATAATTATAAATAGTAAGGTGTCCAGGTGACACATATATACCTTTACAATATACGATTAAAAGTTTTTTCCAAAGTTTGGTATCGTTAAAACAGTTTCGATCTAAGTTTAAATATATTCTGAACCCCCTTTTTTTTTTTTTTTTGGGGGGGGGGGGGAGGGGTAGGGGGAGGGGTGTGATAGTTAAAATTATGAAATATGAAATGAAACTATGACAAAGCATTTTGATTGTACTTCAAACGAGCTCCACATATTGTTCATTTTCATGTCAGATTTCAAAAATGCAAAGAAAACCCAGAAATCTGAAGAATCAACTAGCAGTATAGGAGTGTGCATTCTAGTGTTTAGTACGGAAAAAATATTTTCTTCAAAAATCAAATGAATTTTTTTATTTATTTTTTAATATTTGGCAGGTATGCATGAAGAAAATATTATTTCCAATAATATTTATACGTTCTAATTCTACAAAACACTATAGAAGTTGGAGTGGGAGTTTTGTGTGTGTGGGGGGGGGGGGGGGATGTATTGTCATGCTATGTTACTTGTTTTTCCTGATGTCATTTTTTTTCATTTTTCTATAAATTTGTTAATTCTAGAAAAAATACTTTTTAATCAAACATGATAAATTTAAAAAATATTGATCGAAAAAATATACTTTGGTGATACCAAATTTAATTTAGCACTCTTTGTAAATTCTGAAAATTAAAATAAATTTTTAGTAGCATTTGACACTCTTTATAAATGTTAAAGCTTATAGCAACACTAAATCTTATGACAATTAACTAATGCCGGTAAAGACTTTATCATTCTTTGTTAATGCATATATTAATTGTTGATAGAGATTGTTTTTGTTGTAGTGATAGTAGATTTAGAATATTTTTAGATAAGTGAATGAAGGATATTCATGAGTCAATTTTTATATGTCAATCTCCTTCTGGATTTCGTGGACAAAGTCAAGATCGTTTCAATAATTTAAGGTCTAAAATAAAACTTCATAAAAATAATAAATTCAATTCAAGAATTTGACAAACTGATATAATGAGTTCATACTCATCATCATATGAGTTCATATTAATCGTAATATGAGTTCATATTCATCGTCATAAAATAGATAATCACATAAGAAAAAATACTATAATAATTAATGATCTTATAATCGAATCGACCCCAAAAGAGAGTAAAGAGGGTGAGGGCAAAAAGGAAAAATGTATTTTTCAAAAGAAGATAGATGCATAGATACAAATAGAGAAAGTTGAGAAGAAAAAAGAATGTGGGGATAATGAAAAAAGTGGAATGTCTTTTTAGAGAAAAAAGCAAAGAGTGATTGAAGGTCGTGCGTGCCTCTTTCTCGAAGGAATATACAGCGTCTCGTCTTTGTCAACACCATGCTTTCTCTTATTACTCCATTTTCTAGGGATTTTCGCTTTACCCCATATCTTCTACCTCCACAATCATAATATCAGATACGGAATCAGAATTTTTAATTTATGTTTTTTTTTTTTTATTATTTATATTTCTAAAGTCAAACTATAAGAATTTTGACTGACATTTTAAGACATATTTTTTCATCATATTGATATGATTATATTTTTTTGCAATTTATAGTACTTTTTATATTATTTTTAAATATTTAAATTTTTTATTTAAAATACCGAATTAATATAATCTAATTTATCTTTGAAAATTAGTCAAATTGAGTGAATATATTATATTGACATTATATATAATTGTGATTTGTGTGTTCTTAGCTTAGTTTAGCTACTATTTCTATTCTCTAATTTTGAATGTGCATAATCATATATTATGTGGTTAAACAAACTTATACTATTTAATTACTCATCATTTGCTATAATTATCACTCGCGACTAACATTAACCATTAATTACGTGGACTTAGTTCGAGTTTGTATTATTAGTCACATTTGTATAATTTACCACATTTGTATCATTCACAACTAACTATTCTTCAAATGATTTGTATTTGTATATGATGGTTTATATATGTATATGACAATGATTGTATTGATTTTTCAATTTTATTCAGCATATACATTCAATTTTTTTATATTTAATTTTTTTACGTTTGTATAAACGTGTTGTTTTCGGGTTTTGTATGATATAATTTTTTATATAATATAATTTGTATAGTTTAAAGTTGATATGTTTATATTTGTATCAATTCGTTATTTTGAGTTTTATCACATTTGTATAATTTCAGACTTTATATTACTCAATTATACAAAAAAAACACGTGAATTATACAAACGTAACCGCAAATTATACAAATTATTGCCCTCGCTCGCTCGCCTCTCTCTTCTCTCTCCCAATCTCGCTCGCCTCTCTCCTCCCTCTCCAAAAATCTCGCTCACCAGATATACAAATACATATGTATAGCAGTTACATATATACAATTATCTAATTATATATATATAACAGTTCATCTCTCTCCTAATCTCACTCGCTACTCTCCTCCCTATAACATGTAGCTATGAATCATAATTAGCAAACTATAGCTACAGAACATAATTATGTTATTTTTGAGTGATTACATTCGAAAATTTTCCATTGTATAAGATTAAACATGTAGATATCCGTATCTTGCGTAACATAATACATGTAAATATTAAAAATTTATTTTTGATCATTTCACCCACTTTATTAGCTTTAGCTAATAAACGAGAAACACAAAATAAAAAATCATCTATTCTATCCTCCTTTAGAAATTTACTAGTTTTGTATTGAAAATCTTTTTTCCTTTTTTCTAAGCGACTATTTTCATTAAAATTTGTTGACATCAATTGGACCAAACATAGTACGTAGCTGTTATGTTTAATTATGTATGTAAATGGTGCAATCGTGCCCTTGTTTAATTATTCCACTACACCATTAATAATAATCTAAAACATTAGTATAACCCGACCAACAAAAAACCAAATGAAAAAAAGGGTAAAGTAACAGAATAATACAGATGTTTTTTTTGTACCAAGGTTATAAGCTGGTTCCTAATTATTATTATCAAAAACTCTCATGCCTTATAGCTTCATTGTGAAGCTCATTATAATCCCATCTTAGTATAGATTTTTCAAATGATTGCTAATTATTGTCTTAGACACAATATCTAATTGTATTTATACTTTTGTTTTTTGTTGGTGAAAGTTGACCCATGAATTGTGGTAAAAGAGATTATTGCGAAAACAGGAATGGCTCTAACACATTAATGACCTAAATTGAAAAAAGACTTTAAATTTCAAAAAATAAATTAATGTATTTTTTTACGAAGTTTATTTATTTAGTTCTTTAAGAAGCAAAAGTTATTATAACTGATTAGTTTATTAATTCTTTTTAATTGATAATATTAGATTATTATCGATCAATCCTAGATATTTTGTAAAATTTATTAATATACTACATGTATGCAAAATTAAAATAATTAGAAGATCTGTACTTCTATGACAATCAAATACGAATAAAGTGTGGTGGAAAGATTATCAACCCACCAAACGTACCTTAGCAAAATATTATATTTTCTTGAAAATGGTGGTATTAGGGTCAATTTATATGTACCTTAACAATATATTTAGATATGAGATTAGAGATAAATTTAAAATTTAAATTTTATGTATTTAATTTTTAAAGTTCAGTCATAAAATTATTATATTTTTAAAAAATTTAAATTAATAGTTACTTTTTATTGTAATCGTAATAATTTTTACATATATATTTATATTTCATATAAAAAATATTAAGTTCATATAAACCTAACATTGAAAAAATTGTGTATACAACGTATCTATATTTACCCTAAATATTTATTTATTTTAGGAAAAATTATATGAAATAGAAAATTATTAATTTAAATTAAATGCTATAATCATAGTATTTGATTTGTAATTCGCAGTAAACGTTTCAATTTTTTGTCATATGATTTGGTATACAATCAGCCATTTCTTATATACAATTAGCCATTTTATACATTTCGGTATAAGATGTATAAAATGTGTTTGTATTTGTATAAAGCGAGAGACAAGTGTATATACAAATAGAAATACATATATTTTTGTCTCATGCACTTATACTTATACAAATACAGATCTTATTATATAAATTACAATGTATAAATGAATTTATACTAAACTGAACAATTTATATATTTGAATGAATCTAGCGAATTATACAAATCAAAAGCTCCATAAAAAACATAAAATTTGCTATAAAGCGCAATTATACAAACTATAACATAACATACAAATATAATTTTTATATTTGATATACCTAAAAACTACTCTTTATTTTACTATAATTTATGATAAATTCACCAACAAATGTATTTGTATCTCAGTTTATCAATATAGTTATTGACATTATTTGAGTTGAATTCCCACTACTTTATCTATCTGTCATGCACTATACTATTTTTACTCTTCTTTTGAAGTTATATTGATGTGAACACTTTCCACTTACTTCTTTAAATTAAATATCTATTTTTAAGTTAATCAATTCAATTAATTAATTAAATGTGTGGCACTATCAATTGCTGATTCAGTTCATCTCCTTTTGTCGATACATGAGAAAGTTTATTTATGCCATTATGCTCCAAAAGAAAACACTAACAACCAAAAGCTAAGTGGTTTAGTCGTAATCAAACACTAATTAATTAATTAAGCACTTTTAGTTCCAAGCATCCATAAAATAATGTTATCTTATTATAATTATTTTCTAAACTTTCAATTTATTGTATTGAGAAGAGGTATGCATGACGTTAAGCCGACCCATTTCCCCTTAATTAGGGTCTCCTTTTTAAGGAAAAATAAAAGGAAAATTATTGGGCCTCATGTTCTTAGAGAGGTCCATTTTTGGTTACTAAGAAAATATTTTTTAATCACAAGATAATAGTAATTAACAAGCTTTTATAAGATTAAAAAAACACAGGGAAAAAGATCGGAAATATATTCGAATTTTGATCGAAATTATTATTACGATACCAAGCTTTGGAAAGGACATTTAACCCCTGCACTATTTATAGTGTATTTTAAAGGTTTATATCGTCCACCTGAACATAAAACATATTACATAAATATAAATAGTAATATGTCGACGTGGATACATATATACCTTTAAAATATACTATTAAATTAAACTGATAAAAATTTTAATACCCTTTTTAATGTCAATATTTATTACCACCAAAAATTATTTTTATGATATTGAAAAGATCTTGCATAAAATTTGATAGCTTAACAAAAACAAAATTAAAGTATTTGTCGGACCCTTTTCCAAAAAAATACTATATTTATAATAGTAAGTATCATTTAGTGGGGAATGGATATGAACAAACTACTTTTGTGTTTTGGAAAAAAGAAAGAAATGCTATTTTTAATTAATGGAAATTCGTTTAATTTTCCATTAAATAAATTTGTAATGACATAATTTAGGTGTGTTAGAATTATTGTTATTTGTCAAATTTAAATGAATGAGGTAATATTTTATATAATAGATATTTCTTCCATCATCGTGTGTGGTATATGACATTGACACCATTCTTCTTATATTTCAGTTAGCTAGTTAGGTTATATCAATTTGGGATAGAATAAAGTAAAGCTTTAGAACCTCACTATATCATGTTCAACTATACGATTATTTTTTTTTACAAAAAAAAAACTACTTTTAAAAAATTATAGTATAAAGTAATTCAGATATTTATATGACTATAGATCATCTCACTAGAGATAAAATGAGTATTTTAAAATTAAAATACTACTCATATAAAATAATAAAAACGTACATTGAAACGGATGACGTATTATTTTTTGGACCGGTCTATATTTATCGGAACAGTGGTATAGTGATACCATAGTTCAATGTGTCTCCACCCCGTATATTTACCAATTCACAGCTCTATGTAATTCTGAATGTCCATTTCTATAGTTCGGGGATTAAAAATTTAGGACAGAAGATTGATAGTGGGTTTGAACACACAACACTAGTGTGAAAGACACTTTCATCGCCTCTTACTTACCATTAAATTGTCAATCAATTATTAGGAAATTTACAACTTAATATAGATATATAGTTATTTAATTTTCAAATACTAATATAAATAAAATATTTAAAAAAATAGTGAGTTGCTCGAACTACAAACCTCCACCTTTTTTTTTTTGGTAAGTCATAAGATATACCTCACTCATTCAATTATATAATTAACATATGGAGTAGGTGATTTCACATGATATTTAGCAAGCATCACATTGAATTTTATAATTTAGTATATCCTAACAAGCATTAAGAATCCTAGTTTCCACTCGACACTTCCGCACTTACATATTGTTATGAAGCATATAAATGTTTAAAAAAATTCGAAGTGGTAGCTTCTTAAGTGAAATTTGTAAACGACTTCTCATTACACTTTCAAAGGTGGTGTGACGTAGAGGCGTGAAGCTAAGATTAAAGTTTATGATTAAAAACATTAGTTCTTATAGTTACAAGTTCAAATTAATATTTTTTTATCGATTCAATGAATATTTTAACACTAATACAGATTACAGAATTTGAATCAAAGCTATATTACGTGTGTGAAATGTAAATAGTGTAGCTCCGTCCTTAGTGGGAAGGTATAAGAGTGGAAATACTAGCAGCATGCACTAAGCACGCCTACTATATATGTTAGTGTTTTAGTCAATGTAAACTTCGAAAAGTTCCTTTTGATATATCTAAACAAATCTTTGTCCTTTGACAACTATAAGTCTACTAGATTTTGCTGTTTTGTTATAAAATAAAGACTAAATATTAAAATTAAAATTAATAGCAACTAAGAAGAGAAGAATATAGTAGAGAGATAAAATAGGAAACTTGAATCTTCCTTATTTTGGTGTATTTTCCATAGAGATTACAATGCCTTTTATGGGCATAAGAGGGGTATAATGGACATTCACAAATTGTTATTTACAACACTCCCCCTTGAATGTCCATTTAGAATAAATTCTTACTAAAGTAACAAATGTAAATAGTTGATCCTAATACGCATTACTTGCTGCCTCATTAAAACCTTATCAGGAAAACCCAGTGGGATAAAACCTTGATTAAGGAAAAAAGAGTACAGCGCGTATTTTACTCCCCCTGATGAAAACCATGATTTAGCTGCCCAAGTTTTCTCATTCCAACCTTGTATACCATCTTCTCGAAAGTTGCGGTTGGCAAAGACTTGGTGAATAAATCAGCCACATTATCACTCGAACGAATTTGATGTACGTTGATATCACCATTCTTCTGGAGCTCATGTGTGTAGAAAAACTTTGGTGAAATGTGTTTCGTTCTATCGCCTTTTATGTATCCTCCCCTGAGTTGTGCTATGCATGCTGCATTATCTTCATATAAGGTTGTGGGTACTTTGTCGCATTTCAAACCACATTTTTCTCGAATAAGGTGTATAATGGACCTTAACCACACACATTCTCGGCTTGCCTCATGAATAGCTATTATCTCAGCATGATTTGATGAAGTGGCCACGATGGACTGTTTCGTAGATCTCCAAGATATAGCAGTACCCCCACATGTGAATACATAACCTGTTTGAGATCTAGCTTTGTGTGGGTCAGATAAATATCCTGCATCAGCATAGCCAACAAGATTTGGACTACAATCGTCAGAGTAGAATAAATCCATATCAATAGTCCCTTTTAAATACCGCAATATGTGTTTGATTCCATTCCAATGTCTCTTAGTAGGAGCAGAACTATATCTTGCCAATAAATTAACCGAAAAGGTTATATCAGGCCTTGTAGTGTTAGCAAGGTACATTAGTGCACCAATTGCACTGAGATATGGTACTTCAGGATCGAGAATTTTCTCATCCTTTTCTTGAGGTCGAAATGGATCTTTATTTACATCAAGTGATCGGACAACCATTGGAGTACTTAATGGATGTGCTTCATCCATATAAAATCTTTTCAACACCTTTTTTGTGTATGCAAATTGATGAACAAAAATACCGTTTGTCAAATGCTCTATTTGCAAACCAAGACACAATTTTGTCTTTCCGAGATCTTTCATCTCAAATTCATTCTTTAAATAATCGATTGCCCTGTGAAGTTCCACTGGAGTTCCGATAAGGTTTATGTCATCGACATAAATAGCAAGTATAACAAACCCTGATATTGTTTTCTTTATAAACACACATGGGCAAATCGCATCATTTATATAACCTTCCTTAGATAAATACTCACTAAGACGGTTATACCACATGCGTCCAGATTGCTTTAAGCCATACAATGATCTTTGCAATCTAATTGAGTACATTTTCCGAGGCTTTGAACTGTATGCTTTGTGCATTTTGAATCCTTCAGGAATTTTCATGTATATCTCATTATCGAGTGATCCATAAAGGTTGGCTGTAACCACATCCATCAAATACATTTCAAGTTTCTCATGAATCGTCAAACTAATGAGATAACACAATGTTATTGAATCCATAACGGGTGAGTATGTCTTTTCATAATCGACGCCGGGCCTTTGAGAAAATCCTTGTGCAACAAGACGTGCTTTATACCTTTGTATTTCATTTTTCTCATTTCTTTTCTGAATAAAAACCCATTTATAGCCAACAGGTTTAACACCATTAGGTGTTTGTACTATAGACCCCAAAACTTCGCGCTTGACAAGTGAATCCAATTCTGATTGAATTGCTTCTTGCCACTTTTGCCAGTCATTTCTCTGTCGACATTCTTCAACAGATTGAGGTTCAAGATCCTCACAATTTTGCATAATTTTTTATTCAACATTGTATGCAAAAACATAATCCACCGTTATTTCTGAGCGATTCAGATTTGTTTCATGATCACTTGATTTTATACATAGTTCATTATTTCCTTGAGTCTCAAGCTCATTGGTTCCTTCAAGGATATCAGAATTACTCACATGTTGACTTTCTATGTGAGGTTTTTTCATAGTGTCATTTTGATCTTTTAATTTTCTTTTTCTAGGATTTTGATCCTTTGATCCTAATGGTCTACCACGCTTCAGGCGTGCTTTTGACTCATTAGTTATGACACTAGTTGATGGTCCTACGGGGACATCAATTTGAATTGGGACATTCTTTGTAGGAACATGTGATTTAGTAATCCTTTCCAAATCTGTAAATGCATCTGGTATTTGATTTGCGGTTTTCTGCAAATGAATGATCTTTTGTACTTCTAGCTCACAAATGAAAGTACGAGGATCAAGATGAGACAATGATGGATTTTTCCATAAAATTTCTCTTTTAATTTCACTATTTTCTCCCCCTAATTTTGGGAAAAGTGTCTCATCAAACCGACAATCTGCGAATCGAGCTGTGAACATATCTCCAGTTAATGGCTCAAGGTAGCGAATAATAGAGGGCGATTCAAACCCAATATATATTCCTAACCTTCTTTGGGGACCCATCTTAATGCGCTGTGGTGGTGCAACCGGCACATAAACAGTGCATCCAAAAATTCTCAGATGAGATATATTGGGTTGTTGACCCAAAACCAATTGTAATGGAGAAAAATTATGATAATTTGTCGGCCTGAGACAATTAAGTGTTGCAGCATGCAAAATTGCATGACCCCACACAGAAGTGGGCAACTTAGTTTTCATAAGTAATGGTCTTGCAATCAACTGCAGCCGTTTAATTAATGACTCAGCCAGACCATTTTGAGTGTGAACATGAGCTACAAGATGTTCAACTCTTATCCCAATCGATAGACAATAATCATTGAATGTTTGGGATGAAAACTCTGCAGTGTTATCAAGGCGAATAGACTTAATCTGATTATCAGGGAACTGTGCCCGTAATCGTATTATTTGTGTCAATAATTTTGTAAATGCCAAATTGCGAGATGACAATAGGCATACGTGAGACCATTTAGAGGAAGCATCTATCAGGAACATAAAATATTTAAATGGCCCACTTGGTGGGTGAATTGGCCCACAAATGTCCCCATGTATACGTTCCAAAAATGCGGGAGACTCAATTTTGACCTTTGTTGGTGATGGTCTCACAATTAACTTGCCTTGATAACACGCATCATAAGAAAATTCACCATTTAAAAGAATTTTCAACTTCTTTAATGGATGCCCATTTGAATTTTCTATAATTCGTCTCATCATTATAGACCCAGGATGTCCCAGACGATCATGCCAAAGTACGAAAGTATTGGAATCAGTAAACCCCCGATTTACTATAGAATGTGCCTCAATTGCACTAATTTTTGTCCAATACAATCCAGAAGATAAGGCCGTGAATTTTTCTACAACATATGTCTGCCCGGAGATATTTTTGGTTATACCAAGATATTCAAGATTCATTTCATCAATTGTCTTGATATGATAACCATTTTCACGAATATCTTTGAAACTCAATAAGTTTCTCCGAGATTGAGGAGAAAACATGGCATTATTTATTATGAGTTTAGTTCCCTTGGGCAAAATTATAATGGCTCTTCCGGAGCCCTTAATTAAATTAGTACTACGAGATATCGTAGTAACATTCATATTGCCCATACTCAAATGAGAAAAATATTTCTCATTTTTGAATATCGTGTGTGTTGTACCAGAATCAATCAAGCAAATGTCTTCATAATTTGATAATTTGTTTGGAGAATTATCCATATCTTCAAAAGTAATGAAATAAATTTATATTAAATGATTAATTATATTTTGTTAAATATTTAAGAAATAATGTAAATGTTAAAAATAATATTTGAATCATTAATAATGCATAAGATATTTCTCACTCAAATCTTTAACACTAAATTTGATTTAGTTTAGTATGTTTAAAATAAGTATTAATATAATTTATTATCTTGAAATGACATTTGAGTGACAAAAAGGAAAAAGGTGTTTTCCACTAACCAATTTAGGTAGTGGTCTTACTTATACATTTTTCTTTTATAGCCACAAAAGTTAAAGGAAAGTATAATTTTAATATTTTTCAATTCCTTTTCAAATCATAACATTCCAACTCACTTTCCATTGGTGTTTCTAAAAGAATGAACTCAACTAATATGCATGAACAAATATGAGCACTTTAACAATTTATTTTCCAATTATGATCAATACAAAACAACAAATATTAATAACATTAGTAAATATCAACCATGATTATTCTTCCATATCCACAGAACCGTCACCAATTAAGTGATCTATTTTTCCTTCAGGGTGTGTGAAGAAATCTGCCACATCCAAGTGTGTGATGTCAACATGATCAGTGATAAAATTAGTTTCGGGATTTTTATCCTTCCTTTTTAGTGATGCTTGATAAAGCTCAACCAAGTGTTTAGGAGTACGACAATCACATGCATAATGACCCTTTCCACCACATCGGAAACAATTTATTTTAATTGTTTCACGTTTCTCATCTTTTCCTTTTCCCCTTTGATGACTATTTTTCTTTGGTGAATGATTAACACCGGGAAAAGGATTTCGCTCTTGGTCGTAATTACGACCACGTCCACGGCCTCTTCCGTGGTGGGCGTACACCTCATTCACTTCATGAAGTGGTGTAGATCCAGTGGGACGATTCTCGTGATTTTTCATTAACAAATCATTATTTTGTTCAGCCACGAGAAGATGAGAAATCAGTTCAGAATACTTCTTGAAACCCTTTTCTCGATATTGTTGCTGTAAAAGCACATTCGAGGCATGAAATGTGGAGAATGTTTTTTCCAGCATATCAACATCATTAACTGTATCTCCACATAGTTTCAATTGAGAAGTAATTCTGAACATGGCAGAATTGTACTCATGAATAGACTTAAAGTCTTGCAGTCTTAAATTCATCCAATCATATCGTGCCTTTGGATGAATGACCATCTTCAAATGGTCATACCTTTCTTTTAGATTATTCCACAGAACGAGTGGATCTTCGACTGTGAGATATTCAATTTTCAAAATTTCGTCAATATGATGACGTAAGAATATCATTGCTTTAGCACAGTCTTGTTTTGATGCTTTATTTTCAATTTTAATGGTGTCTCCAAGACCCATAGCATCCAAATGTATTTCGGCATCCAATACCCATGAAAGGTAGTTCTTGCCCGAACTTTGAAGGGCAACGAACTCAAGTTTAGTAAGATTAGCCATAATAAAAAGAAGAAAAATAATAATGCCTTAGCCTTCAAATTTAGTCTTCAAACTTTGATATGACAGAGTCTCGTGCTGATAACGTGTTATAAAATAAAAACTAAGTACTAAAATTAAACTTAATAGCAACTAAGGAGAGAAGAATGTAGTAGAGAGATAAAATAGGAAACTTGAATCTTCCTTATTTTGGTGTATTTTCCATAGAGATTACAATGCCTTTTATAGGCATAAGAGCGGTATAATGGACATTCACAAATTGTTATTTACAACATGTTTAATTTTCTTCCCACTTCTTCTTTGTTAAAGAGGCCTATTGACTCATATATTGTGAACTCCATTTGAATGCTAGCTGGGAGACTAACTTGACAAAATATTTGATGATGGATTACAGGCTTAAAGTGAATTTCCACTGATTGACAATTATTAGTTAGAGGTCTAACAATGATTGAATGACACAAAATTATCTTTAATAACGCGTAGGAGATATCCTTAAATGAAGTAACCATGTCTCAAGAATGACGAAGGATATCTGTATATCATTTACGATTGTTGAGGGATATATTTGTCTTTTTTTTTTCATATACAAATATAAGAATATTAAGGCTATACAATCTGTTTGCTAGTCATATACATGTTTATCATGTCCTGTCTACGCCATCCCCACAAAGATAAATTTGAAAAATGTTTCTCATGTTAAGGCTAAACTCTTAACTTACCAGTTACCTCGATTAAGTTAAGAGTTTAGCCTTAATTACATAAGAAACATTTTTCTTTTTTTTTTTTTTTTTTAGATTTCAATCTTTCACAATCAATTTTTCAAGTTCAAACGCATCCCATTGAATCAATTATACTACAAAGAATGTTGAACAAAGTTAAAGGAATCAATTTCTATAATTTAATACGTGATCTAGGTCAAAATAAACAAAAATCACAACTAAGTTAGTTCTATGATTAGATTTCAAATCGATCCCCAAATTCTTATTATTCACTCTCCAAAGCTTAGTTCTAACCCTCCAATTTTCTACTTCAAATTTTCATGGTTTAAGCATGAAATAAAGTGGTTTATCAGGGTACTTAATAATTAAAACGAATTATAATTATTTACCCAATCTTTATAGACAAAACCCTCTCAAGATCAATCCATCTCGAGCTATCAAGTCTCAATAATCTTAAAACAACCTAAAAATTCTGAAATTGCACATTTTATGACAAAAACAACAGTTTACGCAACATTTGTGGTAATAATTACCTATGTCCTAAGATATAATGCATATCAGTTTGTTAAACTTGTCAGAATATTTTATTTAGACACTATGTTACTTTTGCCAACATGTCATAATCTTATTGAGCTCTTTCACCACTTGAGTTAATGAAGATTTATATTAGTAGATGATCATATTCCATAGTTCTTTTTTTTTCTTCACAAAAAGTGTGGTCCACTAATTTCACGATACAAATATGAAAATGGATTGTGGAACTTAACTGCAAGTTAATACACTCACCTTTACTCGATAATATAACCAACTATGGCGAAGGGTGTGATTGGTATGAAAAGAAAATACTTCCATTATTTTTTAATGTTTGGTTCGTTAAAAGATTATTTTTCTTAAAAATAATTAAAAAAATTAATTTTTTATAATGAAAGTAGGAAATAGAAATTTCATTACTCACATTTAACGGTATTTGTCTTCTTCTCACCATAGCCCTTGTCGCCCACGGCCCACCCCAGCCACACCTATGTATTTACATGTTTAATAAAGATAAATATTTTTAGGATAACAATTTTTACATACTTACTATATATTAAACATAAAGAAAATATATAAGATAACCATTTATTTTCTAGAAAAAATATTCCTTCCATTTCAATTTATGTGACAAATTTTGTATTTCGAGATTTAAATAAGTATATCTTTGACCGTAAATTTTTCATACATCTCTTAATTATTTTGAGTTGTCAATTATTGTGACTTATAGTATTTTTACGTAGTTTGCAATACATAACTTTCATTTCGAGAAAAAATGAAGATTCCGTGTGCATATTCCCTGTCAAATTTATATTATTTGATTCTCAAAAATAGAAAAGTGTCACATAAATTGAGACAGATGAAATATATATTTCCCTATGAAAATCATTTTCAAAGGTACCAAAGCACACCCGATGTCTATGACTTAGCTTCTATAGCATGCATGCGAAAAGGTTTGCGAGTTGATAACATTTGGGACCATATAGATCAAAGGTAACACTTATAATGTGAGATGCTCATTACTCTTTTGATTAACATGATGTATACTAACAAAAAGGATTGTAGGAAACGGACCACCCTATATCTATTAATTCCATATTGAAATGGAAAAATCACATAAAAGATATACTTTACACTACTATATATATTATTATTATCTGTACTTTTAAAATACTACGCATCTTACCATCACTTAAGATATTCCTACCATATACTAAGGAAAGTGCACTTAGATACATGTGTTTATCTACTAGATACACAAAAATAGAGAGATATGCGAGTGAGATGGGGAGGGAGGCGAGTGAGATTCTTCATATATCCAAGATACATGTTAATCACACTAGATTCACATTAGATACATGTATTTGTATATATTTAATGTGATTCACATGTATCTAAGATACCAAATACATAGGAGACCGTCGAGCGAAATGGGATAGAGGCGAGGAAGGTGAGCGAGATTTATTTTGTATCCCAAATACATGTGCACTACATCCTTTTGATGATGTAGGTTCAGACACTCGACATTCATATCACACATAGATCGATTCTCGATTCGCATTCAGCAACTTGAGTGGCGAGTCCTTATATTCTGAGGTCATAGACACTACAAGAATTCTGATATTTGGTGGCGATCGAAGTCGCCACAAAAAGTCTTAAAGTCGCCACAAAATGCCTTTGGTGGCGACTTGCCAGCCGTAAAGAATAACTCAGTGGTTGAATGTTTATCGGTGCGACAACAACAGTCCCCATAGTATGCCATCACGAATAACCTTTTGTAGCAACATATGTCGCCACAAAAAGATCTTAAAGTCGCCATAAACAATTTCTTGAAATATTTTTAAAAATAGGGTCGCCACTGAAAAAATACTTATTGTGGCGACTGCTATCGCCTGAAATAGTTGTTAGTGGCGCTTTTCATCGCCACAATAACTATAATTTATAGTGGCGCGCCGCGTCGCCCCACAATAACTATATATTGTTGAAGAGCTATCGCTCTCAACTACATTCACCATATCAACACAAGCAGAGGCCGTAGTCCAGTATAGACCACGACGTTTGTTACCACGAGCCACAACCAAGGAACCCTTGATGAGCTTCCATTTTCCATCACCGTTGGTACTAACATATCCTTCATCATCTAAAACACCAACAGAAATTAGGTGAAGACGAACATCAGGAGCATGTTTCACATTGTTCAAAACTAGTTTAGTTCCAACACTAGTTTTCAAACAAATTGTACCAATACCAACCACCCTAGAAACAGTCTCATTACCCATACTCAAAGTTCCAAAATCACCAGGAGTATAGGAAGAGAAAAAATCCTTCCTTGATGTCACATGAGATGCGGCACCAGTATCCACAACCCAGCTTGACTCATCACAAGCAATATTTATCATGTTTGCATCAAGAACGGTAACAAGATCTTCGGTGGTGACGGTGGCTAGGCAATTTTCATTGCCATCTTCTTTAGTTTCCTCTTTGTTTTTGTTCTCCCTCTTCAACTTCCTGCAGAACTTCTTCGTGTGCCCTTTCATACCACAATGATAGCACTCAATATCCTTAAGTCTGCCTCTGGATTTGCTCCTATTTTGTTCTATATTCTGAGAACCACGAGTTTTGTTTCCCCCCTGGGGCCAGTTATCAGGACATCCAACGAAGAAGAACCTAGAGATTTTTCTTCTCATCTCTTCGTTCAAGACACTACTCTTGGCGGAATCCATAGAGATCACACCATCCGGAGCAGAATTTGACAATGACGTTCTAAATGTTTCCCAAGAGTCTGGTAGGAACCAAGTAGAAGCAAGCCTTGAATTTCTTCATCAAATTTGATGCCCATAGCAGATAATTGGTTCATGATCCCCTGAAAATTATTCAGATGGTCTGTCATCGGAGAACCATCATGATACTTCAAACTCAACATCTGCTTTATTAAGAACATTTTGTTGTTGCCAGTCTTCCGAGCATACAAACTTTCAAGATGCTCCCATAGGGTTCGAGCATGTGTTTCCCCAGAAATATGGTTCAACACATTATCGTCGACCCATTGCCTAATGAATCCACAAACCTGTCTATGCAACAGATTCCACTCTTCATCTGTTTTATTATCAGGCTTTACAGTGGTAAATACTGGTTTGTAAAAATTCTTAACATAAAGCAGATCTTCCATTTTCCCTTCCAAATGGCATAATTAACACCATTCAAGGTAACCATTCTACTTGTGTTGGCTTCCATTGTTTTCCCCAAAAAATATAGTTATCGCAAATCAAAGTAAATCTTTTATGATGTGGAAGTTCAGACTGTGCTGCAACCACAGAGCATACTCAGATAAAACCTTGGCTCTGATACCAGTTTGTTGGAAAAACACGAACAAACACAAAATTATATATGGTAAAAGTAATGGAAATAAAATGGGAAAATAATGACACCAAGTTAGAGAGAAAAACCATTTTGAGAGCAAAGTGAGGTATTCCATAGACTATACAAGAGAATAGTCTGTGAAGAAAAATAGAGTGTGAGCGATATTTTAGTAAGACGGAAACCAAAAGAGTATTGTTCCTTTCGAGTGTGTAGTAGTCACTTTGAGTATTGTATTCGTGACTACACAGTGTAAAATTTCTTACTGTAGTAATATCAGTTGCTCCTCTTGGCCCGTGATTTTTTTTCTTATTCAGAAGGGTTTCCACGTAAAATTCTTGGTATCATTATTTTTCCATTTTATTTCTATTACTTTTACCATATATAATTTTGTGTTTGTCCGCGTTTTCCCAACATATATAATAGTGGCGATTATATACTGTCACTGATATGGTCTGCAATGTTTACTACAGACATTTAATGGCTACAATTGTCACGATCATGTAAAAAAAGTATTAAAAAAAATACATTTTCCCAATAATTTCCCAACAACATAAATGTAGCACATTACAAATTCAGTCACTTAACAAAATGCATATATAAATTTTTTCATCAACAAAAGTCATAACATAAAGTAGACAAGACATAATAATTCATGAGGATCATTGTACATACACCTCATCATTCAATATACACAAAAAGAGAGTCGCAAAATAATCTCTAACTCTTCCTTCAGCTTTCTTGAGAATTATTTTCCTGCTAACAACTGCCCCTAAAATAGAAAAAGAAGCAGAATCACTTAGATAACTCCAATAACATACTGCTAATTCAAATTAAAATAAGAAATAAGAAGTGAAAAAGAGCACGACAATCTTAAGCTCGGACTACAACTTAAATTAGTCCTTGTTTTATAATGTAGAACGCTAAGTATTGAAATGTATTCTACCGGTTTTTATTAAATTGTATGCTATCATGTGTTATGTCAAATACTAAATAAAATTGTCATTTTCTTCTTCTTTGATGTACAATAAGAGAAATCAGTTCAAGTTTAGGATGATGGTAGAGTATATGCAAGAGTAACACACATCGAAGCATGTTATCAAATTTCAACAACTTTAATTATTTTCAAAATACAAGAACCAAATAAAGAATTGCAAGCTATCATTACGTGATCATGCCTCCAAACTCTGCACTATAAGCTATTAGTTGCTAGATATGCAGTGTTAAACTCCAAACAACTCACATTTAGAATAAGTCACGACAATGTAGTATCATATTAACTCAACTGAGTCACTGGAATAAATGGAATATTACTATGGATGGTATAAACAAGAGTAGATTAAAAAAATAAAAAAATGCTATAAGATAAATTATTAATTACCTGTTTCATTCTAGACATCATAACATCCATTTGTTCTTGGATTCGTCTATCCAATTCCACTCTCATTTGTTCCTGAAATCTTCTATGCATTTCTTCATGAATTTTTTTCAGTTCTTCTTGCAATTTCCGATCCATCTCAGCTTGCATCTCTGCTTGGATCTCAACTTGCATTTGTTGACGCACATTTGTCATAGCAGAAGACACACTAGCCTCTACATCTGCTTGTTTCAAACGGTTCTTTCTAGGAGGACTCTTTTCATAACCTTTTCCACGAAAGTAGCTCGTTCGTTCCCCATGAGCTGTGGTAAAATCTTATCTCCAGTCATTTGATTCTCATTTCTTCAGATTGTGTTGGGAAAACGCGGACAAGCAGAAAAATATATATATTAAAAGTAATGGAAATAAAATGGGAAAATAACGACATCAAGAATTTTATGTGGAAACCCTTCTGAATAAGGGAAAAAAGCACGGGCCAAGAGGAGCAACTGATATTACTATAGTAAGGAATTTTACACTGTATAGTCACGAATACAATACTCAAAGTGACTACTACATGATGATGATAACATAGAGGAGTTCAACTATGTCTTGGTTTCTGGTATCCTAGTTTGTTTAGACTTTGTTGTCTCTGTACCGTAATCAACTAGGACTCTTGGTAGGACTCTTGGTTAGTCTCTGTATGTATATATATCCTCGTGTAAGTTGAATATGATTGTGAGAGAAAGATTTTATTTCATAGTATCAGAGCCAGGTTGTCAACAAGTCTTAGCCCACCGGGAGAAACTGGTTGTCGCTCTCTCCAGCCCAAGGCCCGATGTGTGAAGGGGGAGATTGTTGGGTTATCCCACATCGGAAGTGGAAGGGGCTGGTGGTCAATTTATAAGTGTGAGGGAAAGCCTCAACCTTTGAGCTAGCTTTTGGGTTGAGAAGGCCCAAGACCACCCAAAAAGAAAAAGAAAAACAGAGAACTAACTCCAATGGCGATGGACGATAACATCTCCACAGCCTCTGAATCGTTAGGAACAGATTTGATTGCAACTACACAAACCTCATTCACTAATATGCCTTTACCGTCACCAAATCTCGCACACCAATTACCAGTTAAACTCACCTCCTCAAATTTTTTATTGTGGAAGACACAATTTCTTCCTATGGTTCGAGGGTGTGGTCTTGGTCATCATATCGATGGAAGCGCAGTGATTCCAGATCAGGTTCTGACTGGTGATCAGCCTATTCCCGCGTACCATGTTTGGCTAAGACAAGATCAACTTGTGTTAAGTTGGATTGTTGCCTCAGTCTCAAAAGGTATTTTACCTCAACTGGTTGGTGCAGAGACTGCTCATAAAGCGTGGAGCAAACTTGTGGCTGCCTATGCATCTGGTTCCAAGCCACAGATTCGTGAGTTGAAAATACAGTTACACACATTGCGGAGAGACAATTCAAGTATCGAAACCTATGTGCAACATGCAAAGGGTATTGCAGACAAATTGGCTGCATTGCAGCATCCCGTTGCTGATGATGATTTGGTAGAATTCATTGTTGCTGGTTTGGGACCAACCTATCTTCCTTTTACACGATCACTTGAATCGCGTCAAGAAGATATTTCTTTTGATGCTTTATATGGATTGTTGTTGAATGAAGAACGACAATTAAAAAGAGATGAGGCTCTTAATGTCATAGCACCAACTGCACAATTTACCCATACCTCAGTTGCTACCAATCGTGGTCGGGGTAGAGGTAGAGGTAACAGAGGCCGTGGTCGCTCATCGAATCATGGCTACTCTCAGATGGCTCAAAATAATGGTTATTCTTACAATCCTCCATCCTCTAATATGAAGTCGTCCGTCACTGATGCATCACCCATTATTTGTCACAATTGTGAAGGAAAAGGTCACATAGCACGAGTATGTCCGTCACCTAGAACACTCAATGAAACTCGATCTTTTGGCAGACCCGTCTCCAACCTAGCAAACACCCAACCCTCACCTACCCAAGATTGGTTGATGGATAGTGGCACCACGCATCATCTAACAGCTAACCTTAATAATCTTGGAATTCACTCTGAATATCAAGGTCCAGAGGAGGTGACTTTAGGTAATGGCTCTAAACTACCAATTTCTCATATAGGTAAAAGTTCCATTATGGCTTCTGCAAAAAAATTTACACTTGACGATATTCTTCATGTTCCTACTGCTACTCAAAACTTGGTATCCATAAATTCTTTTACCAAATCTAATAATGTTTCTGTTGAATTTTTTTCTAACCATTTTTTGATTAAGGACTTGGCAACGAGGGCACCACTACACAAAGGGTTGAGTAGCGGAGGACTATATTCACTTCCAGTTACAAAGTTATCATCTCCAGCTTGCTTTGCAACTTCTCTCGGTGTTTGGCATGCTCGTTTGGCTCATGCTTCATATCCTACTGTTCGTCAGGCATTACCATCAACTGTTTTAAAGTCTAGTAAATCTTCTAGTTTATGTGCTACATGTGTTGTTAGCAAAAGTCATAAGGTCCCTTTTAGTAAGTCTAGTTTTCAGGCCTCCAGGCCACTTGATTTAATTTGATCAGATGTTTGGGGTCCTGCCCCAGTTGTTTCTAATGATGGTTATCGTTATTATGTGATCTTTTTCGATCACTTTAGTAAATATACGTGGATATATTTTCTTCACTTTAAGTCTGAAGTCCTTGCTGTGTTTATTCAATTTCGTACCTTGGTTGAAAAATATTTTGGTTGTCCAATTAGATCTTTTCAAGCTGATTGGGGTGGTGAGTTTCAAGCTTTGACAAGTTACTTACGTGATAATGGCATTACACAACGCTCTTCTTGTCCTTATACACCCGAACAAAATGGTTGTGCTGAACGTAAGCATAGACATATCGTGGAAACTGGTAGAGCATTACTACATCATGCTAACGTCCCCTCTCGTTTTTGGACTAATGCTTTTGAAACTGCAGTCTACACCATTAATAGATTACCTACGCCTAGATTGCAAAATCGATCTCCTTTTTTGGTACTATTTCGAATTGAACCAGATTATTCTCTATTGCGCGTGTTTGGTTGTCTTTGCTTTCCTTGGCTGCGTCCGTATACGAAGGACAAATTATCACCTCGTTCAAAACCTTGTGTGTTCTTGGGATATAGTAAAATTCATAAAGGATATAAATGTTTTGATCCTATTTCCTCCAAATTTTTTGTATCTCGGCATGTCATTTTTTATGAAAGCGTGTTTCCTTTTTCATCACAGGATGCTATGGTGCCCGAAACATCAACCAATGCCACCAACAATCCTCTCATATTCCAACTTCCAGTTACATCTCCAACAGTTCCTTCTCCACCTCCAGTTTTGCGTACCTCCCAGCCACATTCACCATCCAGTCAAATTGAATCTCTACCTACAACCCCTTCAATTACATTTGGAACCTTGCAACCTTTACCGACTCACTCTTCAGAGAATGCGATTTCTCAATGTACTGACCTCTCTAAATGTGACTTGCCAGTTGGTGCCTCTGACTGTATTCCATCTCAGTTGCCCTCAACACCTGCTCGACGAATGGTTACCGATCTCAAACAGGTTTATTGAAGCCTCAACAACCATTTTCCATGTCTGCTGTTACTCCTTCATTTGAGGAACCTACATGTTATACTCAAGCTATTAAGACTAAACATTGGCACAGTGCTATGGCTGAGGAGTATAACGCTTTAATACATAATGGCACATGGCAGCTTGTTCCTCCATCTCCGTCGCAAAATATCATTGGTTGTCGCTGGATATTTAAAACAAAATTGAAAGCTGATGGTTCCTTAGAACGTTACAAGGCCCGTCTCGTTGCAAAAGGATATCATCAACGGCCTGGGGTTGATTTTGTGGATACCTTTAGTCCAGTTGTTAAGCCAACCACTATTCGTTTGTTACTCTCGTTAGCAGTGACTAATGGCTGGCATATAACGAAGCTGACATCTCCAATGCTTTTCTTCATGGACACTTAGATGAGGTGGTATATATGTCTCAGCCTCCTGGTTTTATTGACCCCTCTCGTCCCGATCATGTCTGCCTACTTAAGCGCTCTCTTTATGGTCTCAAACAGGCACCTCGGATGTGGAACAAGCGCCTCACTGATGCTCTCCTTTCACTTGGGTTTATGGGTTCTAAGACTGATACTTCTCTATTTTATATGTCCACTCCAGGTGGCAAAATTTTCTGCTTGATATATGTGGATGATATTTTAGTGATGGGCAATAACCCTGTAAGTATCAAGGCTTTGGTTGCTCAACTTCAATCTCAGTTTGCCGTCCGTGATTTAGGCACCTTGTCCTATTTTTTGGGTATTGCAGCAACTTGGACGAAGGAAGGATTATTCTTATCGCAACACAAGTATGTCACTGATCTTCTTCGCCGAGCACAGATGAACTCGTGCAACCCTGTTACTACTCCCATTTCCCCAGCTTCGAAGCTTTCCTTTTCTGGTGGAACTCCTTTCAGTGATCCTACTTTGTATCGTAGTGTAGTTGGTGCACTACAATACTTGACATTCACCCGTCCCGACATAGCATACGTAGTAAATAAAGTTTCACAATTTACGCATTGTCCTATGGACAGTCATTGGGTGGCAGTGAAACGGATTTTGCGATACATAAAATCTACATCTACTCATGGTTTATTCTTATCACGCACCTCAACCACCCTACTTCATGGTTTCACAGATTCTGATTGGGGTGGCGATATGGATGACCGAAAGTCTACTACTGGCTTTGCCATATATCTTGGCAACCACTTGATCTCATGGTCTTGCCGGAAGCAGCGTGTTGTCTCAAGATCGAGTACTGAGGCTGAGTATAGGGCCCTGGCAGCTGCAACTTCTGAACTTACTTGGATTGAGTTCCTTCTTCGTGAAATTGGCTGTTTTACCTCTTCTACTCCTATTCTTTGGTGTGATAATCTCAGTGCTACATACTTGACTGCCAATCCCATTTTTCATTCTCGTACAAAACATATGGAGATTGATTTTCATTTTGTTCGAGACAAGGTTCCCGCTAAAACTCTTGTGGTTCGTTATGTCAACACACATGATCAGATAGCTGATCTGCTGACTAAGCCGTTGTCGAAGTCACGATTTCATGAATTGAAGTTCAAGTTGACAGTGGTTCAGCACCCTGCTCAACTTGAGGGGGAATGATGACGATAACATAGAGGAGTTCAACTATGTCTTGGTTTCTGGTATCCTAGTTTGTTTAGACTTTGTTGTCTCTATACCGTAATCAACTAGGACTCTTGGTAGGACTCTTGGTTAGTCTCTGTATGTATATATATCCTCGTGTAAGTTGAATATGATTGTGAGAGAAAGATTTTATTTTACTACACACTTAAAAGGAACAACACTCTTTTGGTTGCCGTCTTACTAAAATATCGCTCACACTCTATTTTTCTTCACAGACTATTTTCTTGTATAGTCTATGGAATACCTCACTTTGCTCTCAAAATGGTTTTTCTCTCTAACTTGGTGTGTTCTACAAATGAGCAAGAATGCTCTATTTATAGAAGGATAAAACCATGCTTATGTCACTAATGATATAGGTAAATATAGCAAAGTCAAAATTGGTTGCAAATCTTACCAATTTGCCAACCACCAAATCTTTTATTTTCAATTCAATTACTATTCCTTTTTAACAATTGTTTGTACGAATTGAATAGCTAAAATTGACCAAAAAATGGGATGGACTCAACAAATCTCCCCATCCAGTCCCATTTACTGGAAGAAGGTATCTTCATCTTCTTCAGAGAGCTAGAGCTCATGCCTACAAGTTCTTTGCATAACTCAAACTTATCTTTCGGTATCGTCTTGGTCAGCATATCTGCAGGATTATCACTTGTGTGGATCTTTTTGATGTGAAATGATTCACTCTCCACTTCTCCACTTCCTCACGAATCCAATGATATCTAACGTCAATGTGTTTTGTCCTTGCATGGTACATGGAGTTCTTGCTCAAGTCTATTGCACTTTAGTTGTGACAATAGACAATATACTCCATCTGATTCAAACCAAGCTCTTGAAGAAATCGCTTTAGCCATATCATCTTCTTGCCGGCTTCAGTAGCCGCAATATACTCAGCTTCAGTTGTAGATAGTGCAACACACTTCTGCAACTTTGACTGCCATGATATAGCTCCCCCTGAAAAAGTAAACAAATATCCAGTAGTGGATTTTCTGTTATCAAGGTCACCTGTCATATCAGAATCTGTATAGCCTTTCAAGATTGGATTTGATGCTCCAAAACACAAGCATTCATCTGAGCTTCCTTTAAGATAACTGAGTATCCACTTCACAGCTTTCCAATTCTCTTTTCCCGGATTTTCGAGAAATCTGCTGACAACACCAACTACGTGAGCAATATCAGATCTAGTGTACATCATTGCATACATTAGATTTCCGACGACGGAGGAATATAGAACTTTGTCCATGTTCTCTTTTTCCTCCCTAGTTGTAGGACACATCTTCTTGCTCAACTTCATATGACCAGCAAGAGGTATACTAACAGGCTTAATTCTTCATATTGAAGCGCTCCAGTACACGTTCAATGTACTTCTTCTGGGAAAAATAAATCTTCCTTTTATCTCTAAGATGAGTAATTCTCATGCCCAAAATTTGCTTGGCATGACCCAAGTCTTTCATAGAAAAAGACATACACAACTCTTTTTTCAGCTCGTCAATCTTGGAAGTATTCTTGCCCACAATCAACATATCATCCACATACAACATGAGGATGATAAAATCATTGTCAGAAAATTTTGTACAAATACGCAATGATCTGAAGAAGTCTTCTTATAGTCTTGCTCCCCCATAACTGATTCAAACTTCTTGTACCACTGTCTAGGAGCTTGTTTTAGGCCATAAAGACTCTTTTTGAGTTTGCATACAAAATTTTCTTTACCTTCTACTTTGAAGCCCTCAGGTTGTTCCATATAAATCTCTTCTTCTAGGTCACCGTGACGGAAAGTCGTCTTCACATCCATTTGCTCAATCTCTAAATTAAGACTAGCAGCCAAACCTAGAACTATGCTAATCGAGGACATTTTCACAACAGGAGAAAATATTTCGTCAAAGTCAATACCCTTCCTTTGACCGAATCCCTCAACAACCAATCTAGCTTTGTATTTGGGCTTCAAGTTGTGTTCTTCAACTTTAACTTTGAACACCCACTTGTTCTTCAAAGCTCTCACGCCCTTGGGCAATTTTACCAACTCATAAGTGTGGTTCTCATGCAAAGACTTCATCTCATCTTGCATGGCTTCAATCCATTGATCCTTGTGATCCTCTTCCATGGCCTCCTCATAACATTCAGGTTCTACCCCGTCAGTGAGTAACACATACTCATTGGGTGAATAACGGGAGGAAGGAAACCGCTGTCTTGTGGACCTTTGAAGCGGAATATTTGATTCGTACACAACTTTATGAGCAACAAGATCATCAATAACAATATCATTTTTATCATCAACATCAACATGTTGATTCGATACATGATTTTGGGCGTCAACATTATTATCAAACCCAACAACATCATGCACACTTGTGTGAGGAACGTCACCATAATGAACTATACCATCAAACTTGAAGATTCTACCGTTTCCGCTTTGTTAATATCCTCAATTGTTTGATTCTCCATGAAAATAATATCACGACTTCTCACAAGTTTATTTTCAATTGGATCATATAGCCTGTAACCAAATTCATCTAGGCCATATCCAATGAAGATGCATTGCCTTGTCTTGGCATCTAACTTTGACCTCTCATCTTTCGTCACATGTACAAAAGCTTTGCAACCAAATACTCTCAAATGGTCATAGGAAACATCCTTTTCATACCAAACACTATTTGGTACATCACTTTGCAAAGCAACAGCAGGAGATAGATTAATAACATGTGCAGCGGTCAATAAAGCCTCACCCCAAAATGAGTTCGGAAACTTTGCTTCAGAAAGCAAACATCTAACTCTTTCCATCAAGGTCCTGTTATCCTCTCAGCCAAACCATTAAACTGAGGAGTTTTGGGAGGAGTCTTCTGGTGTCTAATACCTTGATGCTTGCAGTATTCGTCAAATGGTCCATAATATTCACCACCATTATCAGTACGAATGCATTTCAGTTTCTTTCCAGTTTCTCTTTCAAATAAAGCCTGAAACTACTTAAAGACACCTAACACTTGGTCTTTAGTCTTCAAGACATAGACTCAAAGTTTTCTCGAGCAATCATCAATGAAAGTGACAAAGTAAAGTGCACCACCCAATGTCTTTGTCTTCATTGGACCACATAAATCAGAGTGCACTAACTCAAGCAACTTTGTCTTTCTCAAAGGAGGGTAGGACTTAAAGGAAACTCTATTTTGTTTACCAGCCAAGCAGTGCTCCCACTTTTTTAATTTAGCACTTTTGAAATTTGACAAAAATTTCTTCTTGGCTAGAACATTAAGTTATTTCTCGCTAATGTGGCTAAGCCTCTTGTGCCATAATGTTGAAGAGCTATCACTCTCAACCACATTCACCATATCAACCCAAGTAGAGGCCGTAGTCCAGTATAGACCACGACGTTTGTTACCACGAGTCACAACCAAGGAACCTTTAATGAGCTTCCATTTTCCATCACCGTTGATACTAACATATCCTTCATCATCTAAAACACCAATAGAAATTAGGTACAGAAGAACATCAGGAACATGTTTCACATTGTTCAAAACTAGTTTAGTTCCAACACTAGTTTTCAAACAAATTGTACCAATACCAACCACCCTAGAAACAGTCTCATTACCCATACTCAAGTTTCCAAAATCACCAGGAGTATAGGAAGAGAAAAAATCCTCACATGAGATGCGGCACCAGTGTCCACAACCCAGCTTGACTCATCACAAGCAATATTTATCATATCCGCATCAAGGAAAGTAACAAGATCTTCGGTGGTGACGGTGGCTAGGCAATTTTCATTGCCATCTTCTTTAGTTTCCTCTTTGTTTTTGTTCTCCCTATTCAACTTCCTGCAGAACTTCTTTGTGTGCCCTTTCATACCAAAATGATAGCACTCAATATCCTTAGTCTGCCTTTGGATTTGCTCCTATTTTGTTCTCTATATTGAGACCCACGAGTTTTATTTCTCCCCCTGGGACCAGTTATCAGGACATCCGACGAAGAGGAACCTTGAGTTTTTCTTCTCATCTCTTCGTTCAAGACACTACTCTTGGCGGAATCCATAGAGATCACACCATCCGGAGTAGAATTTGACAATGACGTTCTAAATGTTTCCCAAGAGTCTGATAGGAAACCAAGTAGAAGCAAGCCTTGAATTTCTTCATCAAATTTGATTCCCATAGCAGATAATTGGTTCATAATCCCCTGAAAATTATTCAGATGGTCTGTCATCGGAGAACCATCATGATACTTCAAACTCAACATCTGCTTTATTAAGAACATTTTGTTGTTGCCAGTCTTTGGAGCATACAAACTTTCAAGATGCTCCCATAGGGTTCGAGCATGTGTTTCCCCAGAAATATGGTTCAACACATTATCGTCGACCCATTGCCTAATGAATCCACAAACCTGTCTATGCAACAGATTCCACTCTTCATCTCTTTTATTATCAGGCTTTACAGTGGTAAATACTGATTTGTAAAAATTCTTAACATAAAGCAGATCTTCCATTTTTCCCTTCCAAATGGCATAATTAACACTATTCAAAGTAACTATTCCACTTGTGTTGGCTTCCATTGTTTTCCCCAAAAAATATAGTTATCGCAAATCAAAGTAATCTTTTCTGATGTGGAAGTTCAGACTGTGCTGCAACCACAAAGCATACTCAGATAGAACCTTGGCTCTGATATCAGTTTGTTGGAAAAACGCGGACAAGCACAAAAATATATATGGTAAAAGTAATAAAATAAAATTGGAAAATAATGACACCAAGAATTTTACGTGGAAACCCTTCTGAATAAGGGAAAGAACCGTGGGCCAAGAGGAGCAACTGATATTACTATAGTAAGGAATTTTACACTGTATAGTCACGAATACAATACTCAAAGTGACTACTACACACTCAAAAAGAACAACACTCTTTTGGTTTCCGTCTTACTAAAATATCGCTCACACTTTACTTTTGTCACAGACTATTTTCTTGTATAGTCTATGAAATACCTCACTTTGCTCTCAAAATGGTTTTTCTCTCTAACTTGGTGTGTTCTACAAATGAGCAAGAATGCTCTATTAATAGAAGGATAAAACCATGCCTATGTCACTAATGACATAGGTAAATATAGCAAAGTCAAAATTGGTTGCAAATCTTACCAATTTGCCAACCACCAAATCTTTTATTTTCAACTCCAATTACTATTCCTTTTTCACAATTGCTTGTACCAATTGAATAGCTAAAATTGACCAAAAACTGGGATGGACTCAACAGATTGTTGTTGAGTTACAACAGATTGAATGAAATCCTGCAATTTGAGTAATCCTTCACATATTTAGAAAATGTATATTGAAATAACAACAGCAATGATTTTTGAAAGTTACATGAATTTCTTATGATTGTAATTCTACTTTATCATTCTTATGTGTGTGTTGGAGCTCCCACGCTTTATCTGGTGTTGCTTTTTCTTTGATTATTGGTTCTTTCTGTAGTGAAAATGGATTTAGAAATCAACTCTATCTAAATAATTTATTAAAGAAATCCGTGGTCAAACAATTTTACCGTGGATTCTTCTACTTCTGCAAAGGATTTAGACCCACATGAGTGCTTAGTTGTTTGCTTTCCTCTGTTTAATTTATTTCTAGAACTTTGACTCTACAATTAAGATATTAGATAAAGAGATCAACCTTAATTTAGTAATTCATCAAACATTAGTTACGTCAAATTAAGTGATGGTTGAAAGTAGAAACAAAATGATCACTATGCCATTCACAAGATAATTTTCATTACCATATATATATTCAGAGAATACATTTATACAACACGACTATAGAGCTGATTAATATAATGGATTCGGTCCAATACTGTAGCCCAACTAGACTGAATGAACACACTCAGAAACTTCACAAGAAGGCTAAGGCAAAAACATAAAAGGCTCAAATATTTCAAAACTTATCTACTATCATATCATCAGTGGGCATTATGTTATGAATAACCCTCTATGTAACACGAGATATTTTATATGGTACATGTCTGTGCCATATCTTTGCATCAATAAGAGCAAAAGGTCTCCTCTTTCTCAAAAGCTTCCAGGCTGAAGATACTGAGAACTTCCTAGATTTAGCAACGAGCCATAAAGAAATATCGTCAAAGTTATTTGCCAACTGGATGTTAAAACTGGTAATGATATGTTTGATGTGATTCGCGGATTGAGGGTTGAGGGCATTCCAGTTCAGTGACCCTAGTGAAAGAAATCATTAATAGGAATATGTTGGTATATGAGGGTGTTCTCCAAGAGTTCGTATAACGGACCATGGTCATTCCATTTATCGAACCAAAAACTAGGTTCCCCAGTTAGTTTTCCAAAGAATTTTTTGTTCCACCTCTTCTCTAATTTTTCAGCATTGCCTGCCAACTATGTGACTGCCCTGGTTTCGACTGGACAATGGCAGGATGATCATCACTACAATATTTGGCCTTCAAGAAATTAGTCCAAAATGATTCAGTAGTTCTAAATCTTCGCCATTATTTAGATGTGAAAGTCTTGCAAGTGTCTTCGAGTTTTTTAAAATTTAAAGATTTTTCCAAGAAACACAGTGATCATTCTTACTTTCTCATTACCTGACCAGTTGAACCGAGTAAGACACCTCCCAATAATCTCAAGAGTGCCTTTAGGGGGATGAACTGCTGCCAAAGTATGAATATTCAGGGCAATTAGTACATTCCTAATAAGAGTCGTTCTTCCTCATGTGGACAACAATTTAAGATGCCACCCTTTAATTCTATTGGTAATTTTGCAGATTAGACCAGTGAAGATTTCGAGGAGTTTCCTCTCATTATATATGGGGCATCCCTAATATTTACTAGGAAAATGCTCTTATCTCATACGGAGATTTTTTCCAACCCTTTTGATAGAGATAAAGGGGGGGGGGGGGGGGGTCTACATTATAACATTAACAAAAGGGAAATTAATAGGCTATAATGTAAATCAACACAAATAACACACATTTCAATCGACATATAGCACCAGATTATGCCTTTTTTTAGGATTGAAAGAAAATGAATCACAAATCGAGCAACTTATCTTATTGTTGGAAACTTCTCTTGGTTATATTCAGAAAGCAGTTATGAGAATATAGCTTATTAGAGATATCAGTCGGCATAACAGTGATGATGGATATGAAAGCTTGAACGCACAATGTAAAATCTTTGACATTGAGTTTTCAACCAATCTTGAAATCGACAGTCGCATAATACCAATGAAAAGAACAACTTATACGGATAATAGTATGCACATATGATTGCAAATACAAGTAAAAGAACACAAAAATCGAAAAGAAAATTTTAAGTTTGTGGATGTATGTCCAAAAGTTCATGTAAACTTATCCTATTTTACGAACCAACCTATGATTTCGACACATTGTATAGAAGTTTATGGCGACTGCATGCCAAAGTGATACATAGTGTCATACTCTACAAACTTTGGACTTTTTGATCAAGCTACAGAGAAGAATTATTTAAATATCAATGAAATTTAGAGCAAGGTAGCAAAACAATGAAAAACTTATCGAGAGAGCCACAATATTAACAAAGAGATCAATTAGTGTCGCTAACGTCCACCTGCACCGATATTGACTTCTTAAATTGCATCACAAAAAAAGATTTATATCAAGTGAAAGTTTATACCCAGTACACTGTCCAGAACGAACATAACCTGATATCAACATATTTCAAGTAACAACATTTGGTTTAATCATTTCGTTAAATTATTGTTGTGCATTACCCAAAAGCTAAAATTTAACATAGAAATTGATCAAAGTTGTAGCAAAAAAGACATTGCTCACATATCCATATTTTAAAATGCAGCAATGTTGCTGCTAAATATGACAAAAACCAACCACGATTGGTACATGAACGAGTCAAATTAACTAGTGAATAAGAACTAGGCTTCGAACCAGAATTCAAGATTTGAAGTCTTTAAACAGGGATATCTCCAAGTACACTGATTAAACATGAAAAATGTTATTTTAGAAACTCTCATAAACAAAGTTAACATTGTTTAAATTAAAAATCTCATTTTCAAACTTATGCAATCTCCAAGTACACGATCTTACAACCAAGTCCAAAGTATAGCTTGAATCACTACTTTTAACAAAACTTAGTTTGAATCACAAAAAATACAATAGAAAAAGGTTATATTTTGAATGTATGAACTCTACAAGTACACTATTTCACATCAAAATCCGAAAAATAATTTGAATCGCTGAAAAACACAATAATAAAACGCTATATTTTTAACTTATTGGCACTACAAGTACACCATTTCAGATTCAATCCAAAAACTGATTTGAATCACTGAAAAACACAATAAAAAATCTTTGAATTATGAACTCATGAACACTATAAGATATATACTATTTCACATCCAAATCAAAAAAAAAAAAAGTACATTGAATCACAGAGCAATACAACTGGAAAAATGCTAAACTATGAACTTATGAACGCTACAAGCACACCATTTCACATTGAAATCCAAAAAGTAACTTAAATCTCATAAAGATACAACAGAGAAAGAAAACATTTTGAAACTTATAAGCACTACAACAACATCATTTCAGAGACAAATCCAGAAGAAAAGAATCAAATCAGTGATAATAAAAAATTTAGCTTGAAGAAACATAAAAATTAAATTTTACAAAATCACATAATCAACATAACTTACTTGCAAAGATGGAAGTTCCTGAGGTGGAATGTCATTTTTCGAAGAATCGCTTGGGGATCCACCGTCAATCCACAACCCCACCCCTAGCTTCATTCTCATGATCATTGCAGAAATTAGGGTTTTTTGTTCGAGTAGAGAGAAAAATGGGTGCAATTCTTTTAGGTATCACCCTGCAAATCTAACAAAAATTAGTAACCTCTGAATTTAATTTAAATTGCAAAGGTAGTAGAAACCCCCATCAATTCAGTCCATTTTTTTTAACTATAGACTTGAATGGATTGGATCTTGTGTGTTATGAAACGAAATCTTCATACAGAGTTAGGTCACGACTATATAATTTTGCCCTAATTGGAAATTCATTTCCTTAAATCCATGAAAAACAAACTTGTTTTCTTCATTTGATCATACATTGTTCATTTAATTTAGAACATCACAGATCACACTAAAATTTGTTTTATTGAATTTTCGATAAAGGATACAAAGCAGAAGAACTTCATAAAGTTCTTTTCTGAAAATTAAAGACTTACGACAACAGACTCAAAAACATAATTGACTAAATTAAAAGACTCGATAATTGCTCCTTGAAAATACTAGTTCCAAACTTAACAACTCCAATAACATTAGTGAGTTCCAGAACTCTCCCCCTCATCCTGACCAGGGACAACATTCAAATCAAACTCGAATTTCTCAGCCAAAATATAATTGTTTGCCTCTTCTTTTATTTTTTCCAACCGCAGCTTTTGTGCTACCAATTGCTCTAATCTCTGCTTATCAGGTGGTGCTTCTGAACCAGGGTATAAAATCTTATACCTCCATTTTCGATTGTGTTCCTTCTCATTCATAATTTGTACTTCTTCATAAAGATCATCAAACGTCTTAAAGACATTCGATTTTTCCACATTAGCTTGATCTACAACATTGGAATTTTCAATTTTCCATTCAAGAAACTTATGAGTTATACTTTCAATGCTAGTGGATGCATGTGAATATGGCCTTCCACTAGGTGAAATGAGGAAAATGCCAACATCAGCTCCAGTTAAAGATGAAAATTCAGTAGCTTTATTGAACAAACTTACTTTTCTTTTTGAAAAGGTAACATAACGTGCATCTTTTGATTCTACCAACTTCATTTCAATTTTCTGCCTACCCCTACTCGTCTTCCTTTCCATTGAAAAAACTAAAAACTAAGAAAATGTTGAGTGAATATGGTTTGATCATTTTTGAGAGGAACAACCATGTGATTTATAGGTGATGCACAACATTGTTTGTAACGTACAATTAATGTTTTTGTATGTGAATTTATTATGAGATAATGATAAATTTCAATAAAATTATAATAATTATTTATTTCAAAACAATTAAATTTAATTGGATCAAAACATAAAAGGAAAAATAACATAAGAAATTTAGTACTTTTTCAAAAAAATAAAATTCTAACTCATAAAACCGTGATTTTACACCTTTAGTTAATTGCATTTAATATTACATTTTTAAGGAAAAAGGGTCAAAAATATCCTTTAACTTTGTTTTATTGGTTGATTATGCCCTTGCCGTTAAAATAAAGTTATTTTTACCGTCGTTGTTACTAATTTCATCATTTATGCCCCTATATTGATGGTAATTCCCAATGCGATTTAAATGAGAGATAATTGTATATAATAGCAAACTAATAATCTAAAATAAATGGAGTAGCTAGGGCTTGATTTAATTGTGCTCCATAGCAAACGTTTATATATTTTTGTTCCCTCTCTCCCCTCTTCCAAATCTCGCTCGCCACTCTCCCAAATCTCGCTCGTCACCCTCGCCTTTCTCACTTATAAAAACAGAAGCGGAATGTATAAACTGTGTTTTTGTTTGTATAAAGAGTGAGAAAATTATATATACACATGCAAGTACATATATTTTCGTCCTATACACTTGTAATTATACAATAAAAATACTCCCCTGCACAGTTTCTTTTACCTTTCTCTCTTTCTCCTTTTATACAAATTCAAATTGTATCTAATTTCTCTCTTTCTCGTTTTATACAATTCGATTCAATTGTATATTTCCTGCCCAAGTCTCTTTTGTCTTTCTTTCTTTCTCATTTTATACAAATTCAAATTGTATATAATCGTTCGATACACTTATAATCATACAATTCATTTTATACACTTCATTTTATACAATTCTTTGCCCAAGTGTCTTTCTCTTTCTCATTTTATACACTTCGTTTTGTACAATTTGCTTCAATTGTATATGTATAGCGAATTATACAGTTTCTATGTTTGCTATGAAGCGCAATTATGCAAACTTTGCTATAGCATACAAACATGAATTTTTTATTTGCTATATGTGAAAGTTGCCATTTAAATTAACCCGATTCTTAAATAACAACCCAATTTCCCAATTTAAACCCATGTCCAACTCCTTTAACATATAATCTTCTTTCTTCCTTCAACTATCTGTGTAGCCTTAACTTTGAAAAAAGAAATATTCAATGATGCCCTAGGTTTCAAATTCTTGGCTTTTCTAGAGTGCGAGATGTCATAAATAATATTTTTGGATTTCGCGAATACCCTTTCATAGAGTTATGCAGGAATTTGAATGGATTGTGCATCTATTATGATGGTTGTTGATTCACTGAAAGAGATGACTGAAGGTGCCGAGTTATGTCGGTTCTAGTTCCATTTTCTTTCTCTGATGTTAGTTGTTCGTTCTTTTTGTCTGAGGTCGCACATAGAATGAGATTCAAAATAAAGATAAGCACAAGATGAACGCTACTTTGGACACTTTTGTTAAAGAAATGCAAGGTTAATTGATAATGATGTCCTGGATCTCAGCGTTAACATTGTTAATGATGTCCGATTGCTCTACCTCTAAGGTAATAGTCTTGTCCGTCAAGGTCTTCACAATTTGAAGGTGAAGGGTGGAACACTGCTGAAAGTTGAATCAAGAATAACTTTATAGCGAAGACGGTGAGGAGGAATGGACCAACAACTAGGGGTGTGCAAAAATCGAATCGACCGATAAATTGAATCAAAAAAATGTTATTGGGTTATTGGGTTTTTAATGGGTTTATAAAAACTTTTTATTGGGTTATTGGTTCGGTATCGGTTTTTACTATTGGGTTATTGGGTAAACCGATAACCCAATAAGACGTTCTAATTTATTATTTTACCCTTCCTAATTATTAAATACTAACAATTTAATATATAATTAGACACTATAACTACACAAATTATTAGTACTCTGACAACTTCACACTAGGACGCTTTATTAGTTTTTACTATATACCTAAAGATTAAAGTAAGGGTTCACAATTGTAACTATTTTGATTTTATTTTTTGTTTTAGTCTTGTTGGACTAGTTTAATTTAGTTACCATACTTTATTTTCGTGATGACATGTAATTATAACTTTTGTACTATATTTTCTCTTATTGATGCAATTTCTCATTATCTTTCATATTTCAATATATCAAAGCATTTAGAGAAGTGAGAAAACATATACTATAATATTTTACGGATATTTTTTTATTGGGTAAATCAAAACCGAACTGATAATGATAAAAAACCGACAAACCAAAAACCGATAAAAAATATCTTATTGGTTCATTATTGGGTTAGCATATTTAAAAACCGAAAATCGATAAACCGAACCGACAATACACAAAACCGAATCGAACCGACCGATGCACGCCCCTACCAACAACTTTGTAAAGAGATGAAAAATAGATTGGTGAATTTGGGTATTTAATTTGGTAATATTTATTTGGTTTAGAGGGTCGGGTTTAGATTAAAAAAAAAAAGAAATTAGGCTATTTAATTAAAATTGGGTTATTTTTGTTGATTTGGATTTTTCATCCAATTGAAGGATATATATAATAAGTTTGTAGACGGTGAGGGTATAAATAACTTTATTTTAACGACAAAAATATAATTAACCAGTAAAATAAAATTTAATTAAGGGTATTTTTTACCCTTTTTCCATTTTTAAACTTGACTTTCATTATGAAAGTTGTTGAACTAGTTTACCTTCCTCTTGTCATCATAGCATATTTATTACTTCCAATAAAAATTTAATTATGGTCAATAACAATTAATTCACACAATGCATTTACAACAACACATATCTTACTCCTTAAGTAAATTAGTTGTTTTTTTCAAAACAATTACACTCCCTAAAGTTAGCAAGTCTCAATTTACACGAGTTAATTTAATTCAATATAGAATTTTTTAAAAAAAAAAAACTTTTAAAATTTATGATCTAAATAAAAGTCATAGATATTTGTTTGAATAGATTATTTTATTAAGAATAAAATAAACATTATAAAATTAAATTGTTATTTTGTTACTCTACTAAATATAAAAAATGTGTTTTCGTTTTTAAGATAAACTAAAAATGAAATTAAGTCATAAATTATGAGAAATAAAATACTATTCTCAAGTTACATTAAGAGTGTGTTTGGTAAGAAGAAAAACATTTTCTGGAAAATGTTTTTTCCGATTTTTCCATGTTTGGTTGGGACAAAAGTTATGGAAAATGTTTTTCAAATCAACTCATTTTCCTCTAAATTAAGTAAAATGACTTTCCTTCAAAAATTAAGGAAAACATTTTCCAAAACTCTCCTCCAATTTCAAATTATATTTTTTTTGGAAAAACATCGATTTTAAAAAAAATATTTTTAGTTTCAAAATTTTATTTTTTCACCTGATCCCTGACCCCCCTCACCGGCCAGCCCCCAAACCCCTCCTCAAAGAGTTAACCCACCCCACCCCCACCCCCAAAAAATAATAATTTTGATTTAAAAAAATATTTTCGATTTCATAAATTATTTTTTACTCTAGTAAAAATAAAAAATGCCTCTCAAAAATATTTTTCATTCATAAATCAAACACTAAAAATCATTTCCGAAAAATATTTTCTACTCACCAACCAAACATGAGAAAATAAGTTCAAAATCTACTTATTTTCCTGGAAAACATTTTCTAGGAAAACATTTTCATTTAAAAAACATTTTCCTTTCGTACCAAACACACCCTAACAGTTGAAATGAACAATCGCGCTGCTTAATGGACAAATGCATATAAAATTATTTTTTGGTATACTCCCATATGTACAGAAATACGAATACAATCACTTTTCTTTATAATTAATCTTTCCACATTTTTTAAATTCTTATTTTATAGAGTTATTAAAAAAATTATATAACTTTTAAATCTTTACTTATATATACTATTAATACACTATAAGTAATTTTATTAATTATTATGTTTAAATAATCTTACGCTACATATTAAAATATTTTAATAACTGACATAAAAATTTCATATTAGACATGATATATATCGACGCAAGGGCGATTCAACATATGTAAAGGCCAAAGCCGAAATTTTCATTAGAGGCCAAAAACTTAACGTGCCTCCAAAATCTAAATAAATCTCATATTTAATCATTTTAAATTGGAATAATTGTAGAAAATGACAAACTAATGAAGGTAATTATATGCACTAGCTTTCCTCTCAATTATTCCCTTTAAAGGGTCAAATATCGCTCAATTTGCTATAGTAAGGCCCACCGAATTGTATAAACATTTTTCCCCAAAACAAAATTCTTTTTTCTTTTTCACTTTTATATTATACAATCTCTTGTTCTTTTCTTCAATTACTCTTTAATATTCTCCACAAATTCAATTTCAAATTTCTAACTTCTTTAGCACGTCTTTGCGGTTTACTAAAGTATTTCAAAAATTTCAGGTACCACCTAAAAACTCATCTCACTTAATCAATTTTTGTTATTTTTTTTTCAATTTCTTCAAACTAATTTTTTACTTCACTTCACTTCACAATTCCTCCATTTTTGGTCCAAACAATGAATGTTCAATCTCCATCGAAGAGATTTATAAGAGGTATACCATTGCATTTGTAAGCTTAAGAATTTCAACAACAAACATAACATATATTTATACAAATTCTAGCAATTTTTATCTTATACACATTTTCAAATTATTTCAAAAGTCTTTATATACACAAAATTAAAGCTTTATACAATTATACAATTCACCCAATAACACTAAATATGTATATGTATATAACTGACAAATTCGTATAAATATATAACAGTTTTATACAATTATATAATTCACCAAAAAATACTAAATAGATATGTATATATAACTGACTTATTCGAATAAACATACAACAATTTCATACACTTATACAATTGTCCAAAAAATACTAAATTGGTATATATATATAACTAACAAATTTAAATTAACATACTAACAGTTTTATACACTTATACAACTCACCCAAAAATAACTAAATAGGTATATGTGTATAATTCGTCTAAACATTCATCAGTTTCATATACTTATACATATTATGAATATCCAAAAAAAACATGATGAAGATGTATTGTATTAAACGAAAATGTAATAGTTTCATACATGAAATTAGCGAAGCTCAGAACACATATATAGTTTTAAAAACAAAAAATATTGTGAACTCAGCGAATCTCAGATCAGAAATTCAACATAATCAACAAATTTATCACAATTATTTCTAAATTTCAAAATTAACTATTCAACTCTATTGTGACAGAATATACACAGCTCAATATACATTCAACTGAATTGATAAAAGTGTAAAAGGAAATCTGATTTTGAACACCATTGTCGACAATAACAAAAACAAAATTAGAGTATGTTTTCGTCATGAAATTACCTCTTGTTTCTATCTCTGAAATCAAATTTATCTCGCTTGTTTGATACCTTTAATGGCTTGATCGATTTTTGAACTGACTACAATAAAGCTATTTCGATTGAAGGAGACGGAGAAAGAATGAAACTGAAACAGAATTCCCGTGAGTTCTGAGATCTTTTTCCAAATTTATCTAACAGATTATACTTTTTTTCACATTTAAAATGTATAAATAGCGTCTAAGATTATACAGAACAAACATCCGTAGCAAACTCAAATTTTGCTATGAAACACAATTTTGAAAAGTTTGTCATAGCCTAAAATTAAGAATTTCATATTTTCTATGTATAAAATTTGCAATTTCTTTACACTTTTTAGATGCAAATTATACTTGACATTTTTTTTATGAATGATTTCTTCAAATATATATTTTTTAATTATTAATTTAACGAAAACATTTCATCACTATCGTTGAAAAATATATTTTCACTGATAAGTCATTATATGAACAACTAACATAATTCTAAGTAATAAACAACAAATTCAATATGAAAATATGAGTTAAGATTATAGTATCTAATTCAAAAAGATGATAACTTAGGTACCACCTTAATATGCTTGTTGAAAAAAGAATAAATTAATGTGAATGTTAACACAAAAAATGTAAGAAGGTAAACAATATTTTCTTGATTTCTTCTTGATGTCTAGTGGACCCTTGTACTTGTATGTGTTTGTATTCTGGATCCTTGTACTTGTATGTGTTTGTATTCTAGACCCTTCTACTTCTCCTTTTGTCATATGGACCACTGAAACCATCTAAATACAACATTTTAAACACAAATTTTGATGTGGTATGATGTGTGTTGCACAAACACATACTCGTAGACAAAAAAATAAAAAAATAATTCACATATGAATATTAATATGAAAAAAACATTAACATATAAAAGATAAATAAATGAAAAGAACAAAAAAGGAAAATTGCTGCCTCCACCCCAACCAAATTTTTTATACCCATTCCACTTCTTTCCTTCTTTCTTTGGATTCACCCACCATTTTCCTTGTTCTTCTTAACACCCACATATTGTCCCACCCCTAAATATTTTCTCAAAGTTTATTTTTTTGCTACAAATTAATTTTTCTCATAGTTTTTTTCGTTTTGTCATATTTATTTTTTTGAAATCTCAATTTTTTATGTATTTTTTTGTGAATGTGGGTATAAGATATTGAAAAATGAAAAATTTCATGGATAAGCTTGATGAAGCTTCAAGAGTAACAAATGAATTTTGTGAATTTATGACTACATCGAGCCGTCATGGAGAAGACCAACAAAATCAAACCAACAAAGATACAATACAATCAACACAAAAAATAGATGAGTAAATTGAAGGAAAAAATAAAAGAGAAGAAATTTGAAGGGAAAAAAAATTAAGAAAATAAATAAGAGAAAAACTAAAATTTATCCAACAATGGTGTTGAGTGAAATAAAGAAGAAAAAATGGTCTTTAAAAGTAAAAAATTGACTTGTTAAGCTGTCTCACTCTCTAGTTTTGTGCGTATCACACGCTTCATGTGGAGTCTTTCCACATAGGATGCCACATAAAAAATTGTGTTTAAAATGATGTGTTTGGATGAGTTTAGGGGTATAGATGATAAAAGGATAAGTAGGAGAGTCCAAAATACAAACAGATACAAGTACAAGGATCCACCAGACCATTTCGCCGTAAATAATTCTAGAAACATCTTCCTATAAATGAAGTGAATAATGATCAAGGATATAATAATAATTTCACGCTAACAAAAATCTACCAAAAATTATAACAAAAAAATTAAATATTTTTAGAAACATCTTTAGTTATTGTTACTACTATTAACTTATTTTGTTATCATTTCACTTTCTTCTCTTTTCTTTTCTTTCCTTTTTTGTGAATTATTGTGATATATATTTATTACTCTATTTTACTTACTTTGATTTAGTGTTTAATATTTTTTATATTCATTATACTTATAAAAAATGTCTACTTCAAATATATAAATTCATTATGAATTGATTATTTTTATCTTTATTTTGGCTCTACTTAATATACTTGAAAAGAAATAAGTTCAATAAAATTAATAATATATATTAGATTTAAATGGAAGAAAATGATGTTAAAAGTAATTTTACAAATAAAAGTGAATAGGATGATATATTTGATTTTAAGACGATCAAGAATAAAAATATAATTTCATTCTCATAGAAATATAATAAGAGAGATAGCAAGAAAAACAAATAGTTCTAGAAATATCTTTTTATATATAAAGTGAATAATGATCGAATGTAAAAATTCAATTTCACGCTAAAGAAAATCTAACAAGAATGATAACAAGAAAACTAATAGTTCTATATAAAAACATCTTAAGTTATTGTTATTACTATTCATATATTTTGTTATTACTTCACTTTTTTATGAGTTCTTGTGTATCTATTCATTACTCTATTTTACTATTACTTTAATTTAAATTTTAATATTTTTTATTCATTATACTTACTAAAAATGTCTACTTTAATATAATAATTCATTATATAAAAATATAATTAATTATTGTCATTTTTATTTTGGCTCTAATTAATATACCTGGAAAAAAATAAGTATGATCATAAATTAATAATATATAATAAATTAAAATTAAAAAATAAATAAAATTAAGTTTCAATATTTAAAAAATATATTTTAAGGGTAGGTCATTATTTTTTATTTGTTAAACACCTATAAAATAAATTTTAAATGTATTTAGAATTGATCTATAGATAAATCAATAGACTCTATCTTCATATAGTTTATGAAAATTGTTAATATATTGAGACTCGTAATTATTTAATTCGAATATATTGTTTGATACGATGTTAAAATAATCACTGGAATATGTGATATTATTTTATTATTTCTTATCATATTTATTTGAAATGTCATAATAATTTTTCTTTTTGAATACTAATTAAACTTCTATCATAAATATATATAGTATTGTAATATTGAGCCCGTAAACGGGTCTTTCATTACATTAGGCCCATATCACGGGCCTTAAATTATATATATATATATTTCTTTATTATAAATAATTATTTTTTTCTATATAAAAAATCTACAAGTAATTTTCTTTTGATAAAAACTTGAGGCCTCCTAAAATTGAAGCCTAAGGCATATGTCTTATTCTTTACCCTATAAAGCGGCCTCTACATCGACGCATTACAAAAAGGGAAACTTACATAAATGTATAATAAAAAAATATTTATCATTTATAGCGATAGCATTTTTTTAATTGATCACTTTTAATTTATTTATAATACAAGTTTAATACATATTACAAAGAACAATTTATTATTCACATATAATACAAGTTTTAATGATGGATAATACATTTACCACACATTTTAATATACTTATTATACAATTTGACAATTTTTTATCAAACAAACATAATATATTTCAAAAATAATTATAATTCAAATATATTGAATACATAATTCACTTTTAATACATATTACATATCTATCACAGTATTGCTATAAATGGTAATAAATAAAAAGTACCGCTAAAATCAATAATTATTTTTTAAAATATATTAATTCATGTAATTTTTCCTTACAAAGGGAAAAAAATCATACAGTTTAAGTATCGACCCTAATTTCTATTAACTCTAATACAGTCACACATTAATGTGGGTGTTACGTTGCGTCCCTACATAAAGGTCATTTGAAACTTGTGAATCACTATGATTTGTATAATTGTATTAATATGATCTCCGATAATTAATTGTATTAGTTATTATGTTTGAATAAATTTAAACAACATATTTATATAAACTTTAGAAATAAATTAAAAAATACTTTGATAGCGGCAATCAAAAATCAAAACACTTTAAACATAAGACATTAACACATTACAGAAATCACAAAAATCATATATGTCAACCTTAGTTAACCCAAGAAAATTATGCATTAATATTATAGTCTTATACCCCCTATGTGAACTTATCTATAAACAAAAGAAAAAAGAATTGAGGGACATTGGATTTGATTTTTCCATTTTGGAGTTAAAATTCAAATATGAAGTCGAGACTGGAAAATACCACTATGACATGTGTATAACATTCTATGATATGTATATCACAAAAGGATATACATAAATATATACATAGAGATAGATGCAAGATACATTCGACTTTGCAACAATTTTGTAACACACTTCGACTTACAACAAATAAGCTCAAAATTTAGTAAAAGTTTCACACAGAGATTTTGTAACACATTCGACTTACAACAATTTTTGAATTTCTCTTATAACAATAAGTTTCATCTTTTTTTTTTTTCTTACAACATTGGACAAGTTGAAATTGTTAAAGAATGTGCGTGTAGAAGCAAATACAATGTATTTAAAGGTAACTTGGATAAGATATATAATTATTAGAACTATTGATACATTAAGTAATTAACTCATATACTGATGTGTTTTATGAAAGTTTCTCAACATTAGACAACCTAAAATTGTTCACAAAGTCTTGAAAGTAATTACAATTTATGCGGCTAAAGTTAATTGTCATTGGATTTAATATCGCTATAGGGACATGCACAAAGAGTTTTAATTGTTGTTAAAAATACATATTTAACGACAATTAAATTATTATCATTAATTAATGGCCAGTAGAAGATCGATTTTATTGTAGTGTAAGAAAATTATATACTCAATTTGAATATAGTATCTTATAACATTCAATAATTAAAACATGAGCAATGAAAAATATGTGACCTAAAATTATCTTATGACAAGAACTTCGATAAATCTTCTAGACATTTTCTTAAACAAGTTCAAGATTGTTTAATAGTAAAGTCAATCCTTGGAACACAACTAGAACTTCTTGAAATTTTGGACATTGTATGATACTTGATTTTCTCCTTATTTTCATGACTTCTCCTTGCAATGTTTCTCATAGCCATAGTGAAAGATAGCTTTGGGTTGAGTCTTGTTGAACTATTAAATTCTTGACAAAACTTTGTATGTGAATTCATAGCTTCTTCAATTGATCCTCTTTTTATAAGTCCTTCTTTTACAGCCTCAGAACAAAGCACACACCCATTTACCTGAATAAGAATCTTTAATTGTTTTTATGTAATCTTGTGTGCAATCCTCTCTAAGGCCACAACATTCACATTCTGCTTGTGTAACTTCATCAATTGGGCAAATATTGTCCAAGTCTTTGCCAATTTTGTTAATTTCAAATGACACATCTGATACCACCTTCCTTAATACTTGTCCACTCTAAATAACAAAGCAAGAATTTCAATTCATTAGTTTACATGGCAAAAAAGAAAGAAAAAAAAAAACTATGTTTAAACCAAGAAACAAACATGTTATAAATAAATAAATACTTTTTGAACTAATATTTTCTACTTATTACTTAACAAACACTACTAAAAATACTATTTTCCCACTACAAATTTTTAATCATTATTCCTATAGATATTTTGATTAAATCGGTTTAAGAAAATAATTGATAATTGTTCATATAGAAAAATTAGTAAGCTTTTCACTATTTCAATGAGAATTGGTCTACCACCATGTTATTTTCGAGTGATCTGATTTGGTGGGAAATGAGGGGAAAATCATGTTCTATAGCACAAATTTCTCACTGATTATAATGGGAAAAATCTTTATTTCTAGTAGTGAAACACCAAAAAAATAAATTATAAAACCACATATTTTCCAGAAAACAAACAAAATATTTTCATCCAAACCATAATTCAGCAAGAATTTCTCGAGAATATGTGAATAAATTACGTGTAGTGATACATTAAAATAGTGTTAAACTATACATATATTGACTAATGGGTGAACATCAAAATACATGCAAAAAAATATGTGACTCTAAATTGATCTAAACACTAAAGAAACATAACATTTGTACATTTGTGTTGTCTCTGAGTGTGTGAATGAAACTCAAACACTTGATATACATATATATGGATAAAACTATATATTACCATGATATATAGGCAAGTTTGTTCTTCCAGAGTAATGAAAATACTACGATTTTCCTATATATAAAGAAAGAAGGATCTTTTGCTTATCAATCACCTCTCAAATGCTATATATATGGATAAAACTATATATTACCATGATATATAGGCAAGTTTGTTCTTCCAGAGTAATGAAAATACTACGATTTTCCTATATATAAAGAAAGAAGGATCTTTTGCTTATCAATCACCTCTCAAATGCTATATATATAGGTTTCACTGACTTGAAGATGATAAATTAAGGATCCAAAAAGGTAAATAAATCTTAGAAAAAGAACAAGTGAACATATGAATTGATAGGTACTTGTCAATGGATTTTAGAAACTTTCTTGTTCATCAGTGGATAGGTACTTCCTAATTAATTTTTGAAACTATATTTCTCATGCTAAGGGTGACTATCTTTACAGATAAGAAAAAGAAAAAAGAAAACATTTTAAAATATTACTCTTTGTTTTAATTTGTTTGTCTTACTTTTCTTTTTAGTTTATTTCAAAAAAGAATATTTATTTCCTAGTTTGACAGCTCTTTAATTTCAACATTTCGATGATCATGTTTAATACCATAAGAATAAAGACATTTTGTTATGTTAACGGAGGGCTTTCCCTCCTTTCCACCTGACCCTTTGGTCTAAAGAATGTTGGTTTTAAGAATGAGTCCTTGTCCTTCTCCCACCTTAACTGCTCAGCCTGAGCACAAACAGTTAATATGTTCCACTTATTGATAGGGTCTATGGTCGGCCTGTGACCTCTGGATGTTGAAGGTGTCCTCGGGGTGATCTCGTAATTTCTACGGGGTGATCTCATAGTTTCTATGGGCTGGAGAATGGAGATGATGGAGTCGGTCTACGAATTTTCCTTCCTTTTCTTTTCCCGTAGTTTCCTTTGTTCATTTTTATTTGCTACATTAAACATATCAAGAAAAGAAAAAATTTTCTACCCTTAATTAGCATTAGTTACTTATTCCACATATCATTTCCATAACCTAATACTAAACATCGATTAATCGGGGTAGTATAATAAATACACATGTTAACTATTGTTTTCTTAATGAGTGTGTCGATTTCAAATATGACAATAAAAATGAATGGAGAGACTACATATATCTTAAATTAGCTCAGAATTATAAAATTCAAAATTTCTTTTATATTATTAAATTTAGTGTCAAATCAAATTAAAACAAACAAATTAAAAATATGAAATTAGTACTTTTTAAAACAAAATCTTTAAGTTCACTTGCCATGCATTAATGAGATATTTGTTCCAACTAGGCCTTTTGTGTTGCAAGTTGCAAGAGATAGTTGTTATATATTTTCATAGCATGCAAAAAAAAAAAAAAAAAGGTAGTGGAGTTAGCATGTGACTTACCAGAAATTTGAGACTAAAAATCAGTTAATTAGTTTATGAAATTTATGGAATTTTATGAAATTGGATAGACAGTTGATTGAACATGTCATTGTATAATTAATTCATGAAAGTGTGTGCATGAATGTCTGCATTTTGGGTGAAGGGATTAACATGAATACCATGTGAATTCTTGTATCAAAAGCATAGCCTAGCCAAAGTAGCTAAGAATCTAGCTAACAAAGATAGCTGCTCAATTATCAGCCTTGCAACAATAAGATCTACCACTAGAATCAAATATCTCTTACCAATTGAAATTATTTTGAATTTACGTGAGCACTGTTTGACTGAATTCAAAATTTAAGAACGAAGAATTTTTAGAACTGATGATTTAAAATAAATTTTAGATATTTGTCTGGCTATGAATTAGGAGTATTTGTTGCGGCCAAATGCACACACAGAAGTACACTATCGTCAAGTAACGAAATGAGTAAAAATTGGATGTTGAACCCACGTGGACTTGTGATTAATTATCAATTAAATTAAATCAATAAGCTAGCCTTTTGAATTGATTTAATTAGGCTCAAATACCACATATTCACACGGTATGAGAATTATGTTCATCCTTGTTTGGAATCTCAGTCCACGCTTCAATTGGGCTTTTGAGCATGAAGGAGAGTATCTATAGTGGGTTTAAGTTTAAGTCCTACAATAATTGGAAAATTGAGTGATGGTCTACTGATATGGAGTTGGCCGATTCCCTTCATGAGCTAGCTTTTCGAGTTTTTTTTTTATTAGAGAGAGAGAGTGACCATTCCCAAGGTAGGATCATGAAGATTTAGAGGGTAGAGAAGAAATTGTAGGAAATAGTTTGTGTAGGTATTGCAAGGATGGTGGTTGTAATATATTTGATAATTGGGCTCAAATTTAATGAAAGAGATTGAAAAAACTAATATGCAAAGTAGGCCGTGATTTTTAACTCTCTTGATCAAGAAACTTTTTACATAATTTCTTTTTTTTTAATGATTTAATTTCCTCATTTTACGTACAAACATAGTTACTCAAAGAATTTTATTCTTTGAGTGCTTAAAATATAACCAAATTAACAATGTCGATGTAGTCTACTGCTACATTGTAAGAAATTTGAGTAGACATACCTATAATCAAAATAAGAAATTTTAATCGGGCTCCCATAAGTTGGAATTGACTAATGAAATCTCTTCATTACATTGCACGCCCCATATTTTATAGGAGAACTTTCACATATATCCATTTAAAAATAGCATAATTACTCTCCATAGCTATAGTTTGATAATTACAATTCGTAGCTACATGTTATATGGAGCAGAGAGGCGAGCGAGACTGGGAGAGAGAGGGGAAAAAGAGTGGGAGAAAGGTGAATTGTATATGTATATCGATTAGGTAATTATATATTATACATATATATTTGTATATACGGCAAGCGAGAGTGGGAGAGGGAGGAGAGAGGAGAGCGAGACTGGGATAGGGAGGACAGAGGCGAGCATGATCGGAAGAGGGAGGAGAAAGGCGAGCGAGAGAGGGCAGAGAGTGAGAGAGAGGTGAATTGTATATATATATATATATATATAATTGTATAACGGAAAGAGGTGAATTGTATATGTATATAATTGTATATTATACATATGCATTTGTATATATAGCAAGCGACATTGGGAGAGGGAGGAGAGAGGCGAGCGAGAGACGGCAGAGAGTGGGAAAGAGGTAAATTGTATATGTATATAGGTTAAATAATTGTGTATTATATATATGTATTTGTATATTCTGGCTAATTATACATATACAAACGTGACTAATTATACCAACTCGAAGTCAGCCTAGTAATTAATGTATAATGTTAGTCGGGAGTGATAATTATAGCAAACTATAACTATGATGAGTAATTAAATAGTATTAATTTGCTTTATTGCATAAATTTCTCTATTTCATATACTAGACAGCCTAAAGTATTGTGTTGTAATTAACAAGCATCCTGACAATAGCTAGTGAATAAATCCCACTATACTTCAAAAATAATTACATAATCTTCGCTCTCTCCCTCCGTCTCTCGCTCTGTCTCTAAATTCTCGCTTTATATAAAGGCAATTTATAAGCATATTTTGATACCAAATACATATCTATCCACGAATACACTAAGAATTTGAAACCCGATACATTGACGAAATTGATATTGAATGCATTAAATAAAATTTATTTTGAATACACATATATATGAAATTGATACAGGATATGCGGATACATGAAATTGATACTGGATACATCGAATATATAAAATATATAGTTATTGAGATTATTGATAATTTGAGTAATTAGCACCTATATTAATGTACTTATGGAAGTTTTTTTTTTTTTTTTTTTTTTTTAAAGTTAATGATTACTTTGTAACTTGAGTCACCCCAATCTACTTAAATAATGATGGGCCAATCCATGGAAACTGTGGTAGAGATTAGCCTGAATTTTATGGGCCGTAGTGAAAAGTCATAGTACAAATATTTGGACATTTTTCGTTTGAGCTACTCCTCAAATTTATCATTGTTTCCACAGAGATGATACTTCTAAGGCCTATTTAGGAACCTAAATTTGGCCCAATAGAATTGTTTTGGGAGGAAGTTACATATTTGACCCGTAAATCAGAAATAATTATATATGTATTATGTGTCAAAATATATATTTTATACATAGTATACAATATACATTTGTTCGCTATTATTTTAGGTCAGTTTCTATTGTTTCTTCAAGTTTGGAATTGTAAAAATGGAGAAGAAAACAAGAAGAGAATGATTCTTTTAAAAAAAAATGTTGTCACTACTTATAAGTACTTAATAATATTATATTTAAAGAAATCATGTTATTTGAATAACAATGTCTCTTCTTCTTCCTTTTTAGAAAACCTTGGTTTGCTTTTATTATTGTTCCACTTCACAGCTTTTTTAAACTTAGTAAGTTAGCTGAACACTTATTTGTATAGATTTCTATTATATAAAGGATTTAAGTGTTTGATTTTAAAAGTATACATACAAAAAAAAAGGTAATATATTCATGTAGGAAATAATTTACTCTAATTAATATGTATTTATCCCTCCATATAAATTCGATTGCGATAGAATAATTTTATTTAGTGTAAACACATTTTCGATATAAAATAATAAAACTGGTGATGAAATTTATGTCTAATTAAATAGTTCATAACATTTTTTTGATAACTCATTTGCCAATTCAAAGACGAGCAATAGATTGAAACATTTGTCTCATGCTTTTAATAACAAGCCAATAAATAGAAGAAAGATTTAAGTTGCATAATATTGTCTCAACTTTTTTATACTATTGTAATATATTATTATATATGTCAAATTCAAAATTTCATACATCCACCATTTTTCATGGATACCCCATACATTAAGAAATTATTTAAGATGAGAAGAAAGAGGAAATTCATTTAAACATTACAAGAAGATTACTCTACCTATAACAATAGTCACGTATAACAAGAAACACTGAGTGAAATTTCACAAAGTGAGGCCTGAGGTGCATAGAGTGTATACAAACATTACTAACTATATAGTTAAGATACGGCAAACAAAACAATAGAATATATAGATAACAAAATATCACCAATTATTTTTTCTACTGAAATAAATGAACATAACATGAAATTAAACATATAAACCATTATGATTAACTTAAGAACTTCAGATAAAGAAGCAAATACAAGAATCCCAGGGGTTAGAATAATTATTACAACACTCTAACAATAAAAAAAAAACAGTTATTTATATAACATGAAGCATCAACTCCCTAACTTAGTTGATCTACATTATAAACAAATCCTAAAAAAAAGTTATATGCACTGACGATATAATAAACAATTAATATGATCATATTGGAGTAGTGACATAATAATATGAGCAAACGAACGTTCTCCTCAATCAACAATTTTAAGATTATTAATATCTTTTGTAATGGCAGGAATACAACTTGAGCTCCTAGCAATCCCACCTTTCTTTTGAGTATCTCTAGGACTAAGAGACTTAGCTCTACTCTTTTTCAATATTTCTCTCATAGCCTCAGCTTGATAAAGCACAGGATATGCCCTACCAAGTCTATTGAACTTAGAACATGCATTCATATGCTCATTTAAAGCTTCTTCTAACTTCTTACCTCCATTCTTCTCCATCTCTTCCTTCACAGCCTCAGAACACAAACCACAAATCAACTTCCCTGAATATTTCTCCTTAACTCTCTTAACATATTCAAGTGTACATTCTTCAGACATACCACAACACTCACACTTTGCATCTTCAACTTCAGAAATAGGTGGAAGCACATTCTTCTCAATAAGTTCAAATGAGATATCAGATATTGTTCTTTGGAGACCATTGTCTATGGCAAGTTTTTTAGTCCCAACAATAGTTTCTTCTCTATTATGTCCCATGATGAGATTATAAAGATTAGGGTTTGGTTTTGTAAGAGATGGAAAAAAGGTTTTCTTGAAGATTTGAGTAGTATATAGAAAAATTGTATGTTAAGCTTCTAATTTATACTAGAAGGGAACATGTATATATGGGAAGTGTATGTGGATAAATATGTCTCAAGTCAACATTTAATGTATGTGTGTGCCTTTGAGTGAGTTGGAAGAGAGAGACAAGGAAAAAGGGAGATTAATCTTGAATCAACTAGATATTTCATTGCATTTATGAGTATAATCTAATAATAATAATGTATGTTCATTCTTGTTTTCAAAGTTGGAGTTGTAGTCTATTGATAAGTAATAATTTCACCATAGATGATTTAGGTGCACACGCTTACTTTATTTGATTTTTAAAATAAAAAGTATAGTGTAAATTGAAACGGAAGTATCTATTAAAGCACTCAAAATCATTTAACCTATAACAATGGTTAGTTATTACTTTTGAGATACTAGAAAAATAATATTATTATTTCTGATGTGGGATATCAATTTGCCAATATTTATTCTAGAATAAACAAAATAATATCATAAGAAAAAAATATAATCTAATTACACAGGAGGGTAGGTACGATGGAGTACAAGTAACCTACATGCGAGTTCAACTGAAGTCAGTAGATTTGCTCAAAGTAGTGTTATGTATCATTTAAAGTTGCCATTATAAATTCAGAAATTATAAAGTTAAAATCTTAATTTCGTACAACTCGATGAGGTGAATATGCTTTTGTACCTATGAGAGTGTGAAGGGTTTGTGAGTTTGTTCACGGGACTTATAACACTCCGACCATCACTTTTTTAGTGTTGTTGGAAGAAAATGAAACCATGAAAAGAAGGAAATAAAGAAAAGAATATAGTTAACTTCATATGTCTTTACCTAATACATATACATAAATGAAAAAACAACAATGAAGTTCACAAGCAATGAACAAAAAGCAAAATCTTGTGCCTTTTTTGGGTAGATTTAGATATGAAGGGGGGAAAATCAACTTTAATTGCTTTAGTTTGTGATAGAATCACATGAATCTTGAAAATAGCAAGAAGCAAAAAGGGTGTTTTGTGGCTTCACTACCTAGCTTAGTGATGGATAAGTTTAACTTATTTTGTTCTAAAAGTAATAGGTTTTGGCTTTCTTTTTATAAAGTTTTATTTCCTTGCCATATGAGAATATTATACATCAAGGTGAAGTATTTTATTATTATAAATCATAGTATCTTTGCTATAATTGATCTTTTGCCTTCATACTTTTATTTTAAATTGCGAGAGGTTTATGCATACTTGACAACTTAATGCCTAATTATTCGATTAGTGACAATGATATTTATTGAGATTTAAAAATTGCTTTTAAGTTAAAACGATAAGAATAAGTCAAAAACTATAAGTTAGAATTTCAATCTATGAGTTTAGGCTTATAAGTTCAAAAGTAAAAAATCAATTCAAATCGATTCTAAACGGGGTATCAAAAATTCAAAATAGGTCGCCCGTGAACTTTTTTCTCTTTTACTTTTTGGGAAAAGGATCAAAAATACCCCTCAACTTTGGTTTATTGTTTGAATTTACCCTCGCCGTTAAAATAAAGTTAATTTTACATCTGCCGTTACTAATTTCACCAAAATTGCCCCTTTTTTAACGGAATCCCCAAAATTGACCCAAATTACCCGTTTTTAATAAAAAAAAACTTATTCTCTATTTTAACCAATGACCCGACCCGGTTAACCCAATTAATTCAATGATCTATTACCCATTCTCATTTACCCAATTGTTTGGTCAAAACAAATGGTACATGGAAACTTAAAATATCAGAGTTATGCTTGTCTACTGTAATGACCAATATTGTAACGGTTTGAGTGTGTTCAACGCTGAATGATAGCTGCATTTTAGGAGGAATTCAACTGATCAATGTTTGTCAACTCTTACAATTGTTGGAACCTATTACTATTGATTTCAACAAGGCTGATTACCAGTCATGAGCAGCAGCAGAATATGGATGTTTCCGGTCAAGAACTGTCACGATCCAAAAATGGATGTGATGGCACTCGTTTTATCCCACCAAGACAAGTCAGCCTAAAACTCAACCATTACAATGAAATGCGAAAAATTTCAGAAACAAATCAAAACACCCCCAAAATCTGGTTGTCACGCGTACAAGCCTCTAAAGTATTACAATTGATTCAAAAGAAACGGTACTCTCAAATGAACTTGTTTCTAGAATAGAACAAGGTCATAACTGAGGAGAAAGAAAGTCCGCTGAGACGACAAACAGCTACCTCACAAATCTCCAAGAAGCCTCAGACAAGAAGAAGAAAAATATCACAAAGTCCGGGCTAGTAACCTACAAAAAATTTGTAGTAGCAAGGGGTGAGTACCACACCACACGGTATCCAGCAAGTAAGCTTTTAAACACAAGCTAAGGGGATAAAATACGAGTACTCCTTACACACCAATCGAACCTCCACAACTACAACCTGCATAAAAATCAGCCCAACCTAACAGTTCACAGTTTTCATAGCACCCAGCTCATCAAAATTATTTTAACAAATTACACATCCTCAACTACAACTCAATATTCAAAATCACAACTTTCACAAAAAGGCACTCACAATATCAGCATCACACAAGATCAAGTTTGTCAAATAGAGGTAATCAAATATCAAGTACTTTCCCAACCACCAATAAAACACATAATCATCAAGAATGAAGAATGTCATGGGATGCAATGCAATATGACACCATGAAGTGATATGCCTCAGAATACCAAGTTCTCTCTCAACCGTATATACATGATACTCCTCGGAAATACATCGAGAGTTCATGACCCATGGGGGACTCGCGAGGTTCATATACCAACACGGACGATCTCCTCGTGTCTGTGCGGACGATCTCAACGCACTATCATAAATCAAATAAATTTCGCACGGACGATCTCCACGTGCCCAAATCATAATCATAACTTTTCTATCGGACGGACGATCTTCACGTGCCCAAATAATCATAACTCGATCTCAACACGGACGATCTCCACGTGTTAGATCTTTACTCGTACCCAATCACATGTCAATGCATGTATACAATATGATATCAAATAAAGAAGATGATGCAACATCTCAATAAATCAAATGTCGCTATGACATGTAATCACCTCAATTATCACAATTATACGGGTTCAGTAAAGAACACAATCATACGTAATAAATCAAATCAATAATATATCAGTTAATGCATATATGCTTTGGCATTCTCGGATTATAATCCTCATTCTATAGTAATAAACCTTCCTATTATAACACCGGTACTCGTACCATTCTCAACACATCACATACAAATAATAATCACATTGTCTTTTATTACCCCTTTTTTATCATTGAAATTAATCAAGGTGGACAAGTCAATCCTTCACCAAGTCCCATTACTCCCAACAAATACCACAATGAAATACACGAATTTTATACACTTAACAAGGGTTTAGAAATCCACTTGTCTGAATCAAATAAGAATTTACTCCGAGACTTGAGTCTTTCCCATTTGTTGAACTTTCAACTCAAAGCAATCTATTCAGATACATAATCACAATAAGTTTTCAAAACTAACACCCATATCACTATAGGTTTAATCTAGACCCAAAAACTCACTCAATTTTATAATCAAGTTCTTAAGTTTTGATCACAACTAATATGTCAACTCCATATTCTCAAACTCCAAACCTAGGGTTAAGTTTTGATTCCCTCAAATAGCATAAATCTAATAGTATTCATATAATAAACTACCCCTAATGTTCAATTACCTATCTCAACATATCAAAATTTGAATCATAATGCGATAATTAAAATAAAAGTAATTAAGGTGGAATTCACTTGTTGAAACCAACATCTAATAAGATTGACTAATCCCGTTATCACTATAACCATCATAGCCATCCAATTAGAATGTCACTGGACGCTTCAACATTGGCTCAAATAATAGAGAACTTCTAAAAATAATATTGAATTTTCCATAAAATCATCATTAACTATTAGCCAAAATTAGTTTTATTTTCTTTCTCTTTTCCGCCATAATAATAATAATAACAACAGTAATAATAATTTAGTATACAATGACCTCTATGCATAATCACAAGTTCACATATCAGTATAAATTATACACGTTTTTAACCTAAAAGTTTACTCCTAATTACATAAAAACTTAATAAAAAGGATGAAAATAATTACCTTGACACCTTAAGATGAAAATATCAAATTTTCTCCTCCTTTTTCTTTTTTTTTTCTCCCTTTCTTTTCTTTTCTTCTTCTGCGCATTCTTTTTTTTTTCGTTCTGTTCCTTGTTTTTTTTCAATCCGCTGTTGCAGACTTTTCAACAATTTAGGGCACTTTGCCCTTTTTTTGTTTAAAATATTATTATTATTTTGTTTATTTATTTAATTTAATTTCCTTTTCTGTTTTTCTTCTTATTTTCATTATTATTAGAAATAAAATAATCCTTTATTAAATCTGAAATTCATGTCACTCATTCTTATAAGTCATAAATTATTTATAAAATCTATTAAAAGATTAATTAAAAAAATAGTGAAAATTTCTAAAACGACTAAGAGGGTCGTTATAAGAACAGTTAATGCATTAACAAGCCATGACAAGTTCAACATCTTTAACACTCTCATTTGAAGCAATAGCCTCACCAGCTATATTAGCCGCATTCGGTCCACATTCTGCCAAATCCAATTCCTCCAAACAACATAATTGCATCAAACTCAGCACCCCACAATCTGTAATCCTATCACATTCAGCAAGAATTAGTTTTTCCAAGGTCATCCTAAGAGGTCCTCCTGTTAATGATTTCAAACCCGCATCATATACCAACCAACACCCTTTTAGATTCAAGTACTTCAAAGAGCTAACACTTTCAATACGGAATTGGATTAATCGGGTTATCCTAAAAGGGTCGGGTCATTGAGTTAAAATATGGAATATGTTTTTTTTACAAAATTCAGGTCAATTTGGGTCAATTTTGAAAATTCCGTTAAATGGGGTAATTTTGGTGAAATTAGTAGTGCAAGAAGTAAAATTAACTTTATTTAACGGCGAGAATAAATTCAAACAATAAACCAAAATTAAGGAGTATTTTTGATCCTTTTTCCTTTTTTTTAATCAAGATATTTTATGTAGGCCCAATCCACAAGTAGCTAAGGTTGAGATACATAAGGATGGCCCAAGAAGCTTAACTGGCCCATAACTTTGTCTGAGACACTCTTGTTTATATTCATATATCTTTGTCAAAAACTTATTGCCACAACAAAATGGTAAATGTTATAAAATAAAGACTAAGTGCTAAAATTAAACTTAATAGCAATTAAGGAGAGAAGAATGTATTAGAGAGATAAAATAGGAAACTCCCCCTTGAATGTCCATTTAAAATAAATTCTTAGTAAAGTAACAAATGTAAATAGTTGATCCTAATACGCATTACTTGCTGCCTCATTAAAAACCTTATCAGGAAAACCCAGTGGGATAAAACCTTGATTAAGGAAAAAAGAGTACAGCGCGTATTTTACTCCCCCTGATGAAAACCATGATTTAGCTGCCCAAGTTTTCTCATTCCAATCTTGTATACCATCTTCTCGAAAGTTGCGGTTGCAAAGACATGGTGAATAAATCAGCCACATTATCACTCGAACGAATTTGATGTACGTTGATATCACCATTCTTCTGGAGCGCATGTGTGTAGAAAAACTTTGGTGAAATGTGTTTCGTTCTATCGCCTTTTATGAATCCTCCCCTGAGTTGTGCTATGCATGCTGCATTATCTTCATATAAGGTTGTGGGTACTTTGTCGCATTTCAAACCACACTTTTCTCGAATAAGGTGTATAATGGACCTTAACCACACACATTCTCGGCTTGCCTCATGAATAGCTATTATCTCAGCATGATTTGATGAAGTGGCCACGATGGACTGTTTCGTAGATCTCCAAGATATAACAGTACCCCCACATGTGAATACATAACCTGTTTGAGACTAGCTTTGTGTGGGTCAGATAAATATCCTACATCAGCATAGCCAACAAGATTTGGACTACAATCGTCAGAGTAGAATAAACCCATATCAATAGTCCCTTTTAAATACCGCAATATGTGTTTGATTCCATTCCAATGTCTCTTAGTAGGAGTAGAACTATATCTTGCCAACAAATTAACCGAAAAGGTTATATCAGGCCTTGTAGTGTTAGCAAGGTACATTAGTGCACCAATTGCACTGAGATATGGTACTTCAGGATCGAGAATTTTCTCATTATTTTCTTGAGGTCGAAATGGATCTTTATTTACATCAAGTGATCAGACAACCATTGGAGTACTTAATGGATGTGCTTCATCCATATAAAATCTTTTCAACACCTTTTTTGTGTATGCAGATTGATGAACAAAAATACCGTTTGTCAAATGCTCTATTTGCAAACCAAGACACAATTTTGTCTTTCCGAGATCTTTCATCTCAAATTCATTCTTTAAATAATCGATTACCCTGTGAAGTTCCATTGGAGTTCCAATAAGGTTTATGTCATCGACATAAATAGCAAGTATAACAAACCCTGATATTGTTTTCTTTATAAACACACATGGGCAAATCGCATCATTTATATAACCTTCCTTAGATAAATACTCACTAAGACGGTTATACCACATGCGTCCAGATTGCTTCAATCCATACAATGATCTTTGCAATCTAATTAAGTACATTTTCCGAGGCTTTGAACTGTATGATTTGGGCATTTTGAATCCTTCAGGAATTTTCATGTATATCTCATTATCGAGTGATCCATAAAGGTAGGCTGTAACCACATCCATCAAATACTTTTCAAGTTTCTCATGGATCGTCAAACTAATGAGATAACACAATGTTATTGCATCCATAACGGGTGAGTATGTCTCTTCATAATCGACGCCGGGCCTTTGAGAAAATCCTTGTGCAACAAGACGTGCTTTGTACCTTTGTATTTCATTTTTCTCATTTCTTTTCCGAATAAAAACCCATATATAGCCAACAGGTTTAACACCATTAGGTGTTTGTACTATAGACCCCAAAACTTCGCGCTTGACAAGTGAATCCAATTCTGATTGAATTGCTTCTTGCCATTTTTGTCAATCATTTCTCTGTCGACTTTCTTCAACAGATTGAGGTTCAAGATCCTCACAATTTTGCATAATTTTTGATGCAACATTGTATGCAAAAACATAATCCACCGGTATTTCTGAGAGGTTTAGATTTGTTTCATGATCACTTGATTTTATGGATAGTTCATTATTTCCTTGAGTCTCAAGCTCATTGATTCCTCCAAGGATATCAGAATTACTCACATCTTGACTTTCTATGTGAGGTTTTTTCATAGTGTCATTTTGATCTTTTAATTTTCTTTTTCTAGGATTTTGATCCTTTGATCCTAATGGTCTACCACGCTTCAGGCGTGCTTTTGACTCATTAGCTATGACACTAGTTGATGGTCCTACGGGGACATCAATTCGAATTGGGACATTCTTTGCAGGAACATGTGATTTAGTAATCCTTTTCAAATCTGTAAATGCATCTGGCATTTGATTTGCGATTTTCTGCAAATGAATGATCTTTTGTACTTCTAGCTCACAAATGGAAGTACGAGGATCAAGATGAGACAATGATGGATTTTTCCACAAAATTTCTCCTTTAATTTCACTATTTTCTCCCCCTAATTTTGGGAAAAGTGTCTCATCAAACCGACAATCAGCGAATCGAGCTGTGAACATATCTCCAGTTAATGGCTCAAGGTAGCGAATAATAGAGGGCGATTCAAACCCAATATATATTCCTAACCTTCTTTGGGGACCCATCTTAGTGCGCTGTGGTGGTGCAACCGGCACATAAACAGCGCATCCAAAAATTCTCAGATGAGATATATTGGATTGTTGACCCAAAGCCAATTGTAATGGAGAAAAATTATGATAATTTGTCGGCCTGAGACGAATAAGTGCTGCAGCATGCAAAATTGCATGACCCCACACAGAAGTGGGCAACTTAGTTTTCATAAGTAATGGTCTTGCAATCAACTGCAGTCGTTTAATTAATGACTCAGCCAGACCATTTTGAGTGTGAACATGAGCTACAGGATGTTCAACTCTTATCCCAATCGATAGACAATAATCATTGAATGTTTGGGATGAAAACTCTGCAGCGTTATCAAGGCGAATAGACTTAATCTGATTATCAGGGAACTGTGCCCGTAATCGTATTATTTGTGCCAACAATTTTGTAAATGCCAAATTGCGAGATGACAATAGGCATACGTGAGACCATTTAGAGGAAGCATCTATCAAGATCATAAAATATCTAAATGGCCCACTCGGTGGGTGAATTGGCCCACAAATGTCCCCATGTATACGTTCCAAAAACACAGGGGACTCAATTTTGACCTTTGTTGGTGATGGTCTCACAATTAACTTGCCTTGATAACACGCATCACAAGAAAATTCACCATTTAAAAGAATTTTCAACTTCTTTAATGGATGCCCATTTGAATTTTCTATAATTCGTCTCATCATTACAGACCCAGGATGTCCCAGACGATCATGCCAAAGTACGAAAGTATTGGAATCAGTAAACCCTCGGTTTACTATAGAATGTGCCTCAATTGCACTAATTTTTGTCCAATACAATCCAGAAGATAAGGCCGTGAATTTTTCTACAACATATGTCTGCCCGGAGACATTTTTTATTTTATAGCAAGATATTCAAGATTCATTTCATTAATTGTCTTGATATGATAATCATTTTCACGAATATCATTGAAACTCAATAAGTTTCTCCGAGATTGAGGAGAAAACATGGCATTATTTATTATGAGTTTAGTTCCCTTGGGCAAAATTATAATGGCTCTTCTGGAGCCCTTAATCAAATTAGTACTACCAGATATCGTAGTAACATTCATATTGCCCATACTCAAATGAGAAAAATATTTCTCATTTTTGAATATCGTGTGTGTTGTACCAGAATCAATCAAGCAAATGTCTTCATAATTTGATAATTTGTTTGAAGAATTATCCATATCTTCAAAAGTAATGAAATAAATTTATATTAAATGATTAATTATCTTTTGTTAAATATTTTTGAGAAATAATGTAAATGTTAAAATGATATTTGAATCATTAATAATGCATAAGATTTTTATCATTCAAATCTTTAACACTAAATTTCATTTAGTTTAGTATGTTTAAAATAAGTACTAATATAATTTATTATCTTGAAATGACATTTGAGTGACAAAAAGGAAAAGGTGTTTTCCACTAACCAATTTAGGTAGTGGTCTTACTTATACATTTTTCTTTTATGGCCACAAAAGTTAAAGGAAAGAATAATTTTAATATTTTTCAATTCCTTTTCAAATCATAACATTCCAACTCACTTTCCATTGGTGTTTCTAAAAGAATGGACTCAACTAATATGCATGAACAAATATGAGCACTTTAACTATTTATTTTCCAATTATGATCAATACAAAACAACAAATATTAATGACATTAGTAAATATCAACCATGATTATTCTTCCATATCCACAGAATCGTCACCAATTAAGTGATCTATTTTTCCTTCAGGGTGTGTGAAAAAATCTGCCACATCCAAGTGTGTGATGTCAACATGATCAGTGATAAAATTAGTTTTGGAATTTTTATCCTTTCTTTTTAGTGATGCTTGATAAAGCTCAACCAAGTGTTTAGGAGTACGGCAATCACGTGCATAATGACCCTTTCCACCACATCGAAAACAATTTATTTTAATTGTTTCACGTTTCTCATATTTTCCTTTTCCCCTTTGATGACTATTTTTCTTTGGTGAATGATTAACACCGGGAAAATGATTTCGCTCTTGGTCGTAATTACGACCACGGCCACGGCCTCTTCCACGCCTAGCGTGGTGGGCGTACACCTCATTCACTTCAGGAAGTGGTGTAGATCCAGTAGGACGATTCTCGTGATTTTTCATTAACAAATCATTATTTTGTTCAGCCACGAGAAGATGAGAAATCAGTTCAGAATACTTCTTGAAACCCTTTTGTCGATATTGTTGCTGTAAAAGCACATTCGAGGCATGAAATGTGGAGAACGTTTTTTCCAGCATATCAACATCATTAACTGTATCTCCACATAGTTTCAATTGAGAAGTAATTCTGAACATGGCAGAATTGTACTCATGAATAGATTTAAAGTCTTGTAGTCTTAAATTCATCCAATCATATCGTGCCTTTGGATGAATGACCATTTTCAAATGGTCATACCTTTCTTTTAGATTATTCCACAAAACGAGTGGATCTTTGACTGTGAGATATTCAATTTTCAATATTTCGTCAATATGATGACGTAAGAATATCATTGCTTTAGCACAGTCTTGTTTTGATGCTTTATTTTCAATTTTAATGGTGTCTCCAAGACCCATAGCATCCAAATGGATTTCAGCATCCAATACCCATGAAAGGTAGTTCTTGCCCGAACTTTGAAGGGCAACGAACTCAAGTTTAGTAAGATTAGCCATAATAAAAAGAAGAAAAATAATAATACCTTAGCCTTCAAATTTAGTCTTCAAACTTTGATATGACAGAGTCTCGTGCTGATAACGTGTTATAAAATAAAGACTAAGTGCTAAAATTAAACTTAATAGCAAATAAGGAGAGAAGAATGTATTAGAGAGATAAAATAGGAAACTTGAATCTTCCTTATTTTGGTGTATTTTCCATAGAGATTACAATGCCTTTTATAGGCATAAGAGGGATATAATGGACATTCACAAATTGTTATTTACAACAGTAAAATATTACTGCTTCATTTTCAATAGTTGATCAAAGAGACCATAAAATATTAAATATACACAATGAATCAAATACATGTATTATTTATGATATTGTTTAATCCTTAGTTTGATGATATAAATTAAACCATTGCATAGAAGAAAAAGAGTAATTAACAAAAGACCACAACAAATATATATGTTATAATCCTTCATATTGCACTGAATTAGCATGTAAAAGGGTTTAAATTAAACGATTTCATTAGATATTTTAAAAGGGGACTATAGACTAACTTGAGTGTCAGTTGTGATATCTCCTTTGGTGTTTTGTACCACGCAAATTAAAAGGACTAAAGATTATTTGATTTGAATACAAATTACGATGGAATTAGTTATTCTGATAATCTTAATGAATGCATTGCATTATTTCTATAAATAAATTGTTTGTTTACGAAAATGCATTTCATAAGTGTAAAGGATGTAAAAGTGATGTATATAAAAGATTTTGAAGGAATATTTTTGTCCTTTTAACTATTTAATTCCGGAACAAGCTATCTTAGGATTATATTTTTACTTAGAGATCGAGATAACTTAACTCAATACAAACTATTATTAATTCTAAAATGAGTTATTACAAGATTATCTTTCTTTATCCATCATATCAAACGTGTCCAAGTGTTTAACTGAAAAGGTGGTGGAATTTTTTTAACCATCATTTCCACAAGTCTATTTCTTTGCATTGAACACTTCAACTTATCTATTGAAGCAAAAGTTGAATGAGAGACTAAGCCAACATATTTTTCGAAAAAATAAAATCTTTATCATCATGCGAAGCAATAATCTAGATTTTGGGTTGCCAAATATTATTTAGATTTAGATAGACTATTAAAAAAAAGAAAATTGTACAAAATAAAACTATTAATTCAAATTAAATGTTATACTCAGTCTATTTTAATTGTAATTCGCAATAAATATTTCACTTTTTTGTCATCTGATCCGGTATACAATTAACCATTTTCGATATACAATTAGTTATTTTATACATTTCGGTATAAGATGTATAAAATGTGAATGTGTTTGTATAATGCGAGAGAAAAGTGTATATACAAATACAAATATATATATATATATATATACAAATACAAATCTATTATATAAATTACAATGTATAAATGAAGTTATACAAAACATAACATTTTGTATAAAATTGGATGATTCTAACGAATTATGCAAATCAAAAGCTTCATGGTAACATAAAATTTGCTATGAAACACAATTGTGTGAATTATAATTATAACATATAAGTATAATTTTTATATCTGTTATATGTGAAAGTTGCTTTTAAAAAAAGAGTGAAAAATCATCATTGTCAATGGAAAGAGTATCAAGTACAAAATCGAAATTGAATAATGTCCACATGCTCTATGGTATGAAGTAACTTAAATTATAAATTATTATATAGAGCTAACCATTTTCTAAGAATGTGAAGTGGACATTATGTTGACGTACGCAAGTGTGAATATTGAATAGATATGGACCTTATGATCGTTGTGGGAAGTAAATAAGAGACATTTATAGATAAGATTTGAATTTTGAAATGAATATTGACAGCCAGTTGAAGGCTGGATCTTTTTATTATTCTAATATTGATATAAATTTATGAAGAGCGAAAGTATTGAGAATATTTCTAAGCTTAAGATTTATGGCTATTTGAAGTTGATCAAAAACTTCACTTTACCTAACTTAAATAAATTTTTAGATTTTTTCATTATTTTAAAAAAATGATATTTTCAGTTCTTAGTTTTTTCCTAACTATTTCAAATTGCAAGATGTTACACATAAACACAAAATAGGTTTAGCAGTAAACATTTGAATTTTGAAAGGAATAAAAACATTTTGATGCTGGATTAAAAAAATTGAAAATAACGTAAAAATCAGAAGTAGCAGTAAACATTAATATTGGAAGGAAAAAAAAAAAGCAGTTTGCTGCTGGAATAATTTTTTCTTTCAGATATAGTAAAAACAACTTATTATAATTATTTTGTTTACTTCGTTAGGCAAAATAACAAAGTCAATGAGTAGGTGTACGCTAATATCTCAATGGTTACTCAATGTAGAATAGTTCATTCACTCAGTTTTATTTTATTATACTTGAAAATCATTTAATTAGGAATACACTTAATTTTACTCTATAATGTAAAAATTACTTAACTATTATTATTTCACCTATAAAATCGTTAAAATTGGTTAAGAAATAAAAAAGGATAAGAATGTAGGCTAGCAATTAAGAATGTTGGTGACTGAAATCCCCTATTAGGACTAACGTGGCAGCAAAATTCTTAGGTCGTTGGACCTAATTTATGTAGTTTAACTAAATTTCTCGCTCCTTTTGTTTGTGACAGAAATCTAAGTTTAATTTTTACTAAGATTTAACTTTTATTTTTATTTTTAAATAAGTTTTAGTATCTACTACTACTACTACTAATAATAATAATAATAATTATTATTATTATCATTATCATTATTATCATTATTATTAGAGCTGTCAAAATAGATTTAGCTTGTAGAGTTGACGAAATTTAATTTGTTATTATAGGTAGGATTAATGGAATAAGATTCTTCAAACCTATTTAAAATTGGAGTTTATAAGTTCGATCCATATAAGACCTGACTTTTGAACCTTCATCAGTGTTGTTCATGAGTCAAAACTATTTATTGAATGATAACTTATAGAAATGTTAATAACTTAGATGCACGCTCTGTTGTAATATTACGAATTTTATCAGATTTTGACGCATTCAGATAAATAGACTTAAAATTAGGTGTAATTTGTTTGAGATATACACTCTATCCAAGTGAATTTGCATGCGTCTAAGATACATAAATAAAAATCCGAGTTGAGTCTCCCTCTCATCTCCCTCGCCACTCTCTTATCTCGCTTGCGAATCTAGGATGCATCACACCAGATATATGTATCTCGCTATCTAGCATCCTAGATACATGTTAAGTATACTAGATTTTTTGCTAGTGTTATTGGAACAATACATTTGTTTGTCATATTTGATTTTAAAATCTTATTATTTTCGTGATGTTATAGAATTTCAAGTTTGAAAAAAAGAATAGCCCACCCCAGCCTGTAGCCCTTCTAAGATTGGGTAAGATTGAACATTTTTAGGTCCATCCAAATGGAAAGTCGAATCACCCTAGCCCATCAAATTTTTGGGTCTACAAAGCTTGGATCGATCTTTTTTGACAACTCTAATTCTAATTGTATATACTCCTAACATATTAATTTTTTAAAAAAATAATATTTTTAATAAAATTTCTCCGAAATCAATTAGAATTACATACTAATAATTATTAATAAATTAGAATGAATTGTTCCAATAAAGAAACATATCAAAATCCACCAAACTTTTAACAAATTAAAACAATTAAATCGATTGAGCTTGACTTTGACATCTTAGAGCACATATAATTTAGTATGCTTTTGTTTCTTTTTATTTGTCAAATTTAATTTTATTTGTCTCTTTTTACTTGTTATTTTATACAAATAAAAAAAATACTCCATGTATTTAATAATATTTATCAATTATTGACTTTACACATTACTTACAAAACTATAAATAAAAGTATAAATTTACTATATCAGTCTTTTTTAAATAATAAATATAATATCTTGAAAAAAAATTAGAAAAATGACTATAATTAATTATGATGGTAAATTAAGAACTAGATGTAAAATATCCATTAATTTCATAAGATACTGTTAGATATTCCAAAATAATATTATGGATAATTATTATTAAAGAGAGAGTGTATACCTATTATACTTTAATTCATTTAGAGAGTTAAGTCTTTTTAAAAAGTAAAATCTCTCTAATAAATAAATTGATTTTAAAATATCCATCTATTAGTAAAGTTAAAATAATAAATTCACCGAGTTAGTTATTATTTTCTTAATAGAAAGGCTAAGTAAAAAATGAACCAGTAAAACAGGGAGAGTAAAAGATTCGCATCAAATATTTACACCAAGCTAATATATACGTGTCATGTGTTTAAATTTATAATTAATTTTACTTTATTAAATTATGTAATAATAAAAAATACATTACTTTGATATAAACACTTAACATGATCAATTTTTTTCAGTTTCACATGGATGCCAAAATTCTTGTTTACTCCGCAATTGTTGTATAGGGAACACCACAAATTTCAACTTTTATTCATTATATTATATTTAATAGTATCTTCCATGCATAGAACTTTCCAAAGTACTTTTTTGTTTTTTTCAAATACCCTTGCTTTCACTAACGTATAAGTTCCATGGCAGAAATAAAACACCAAATAACATTAATTTTATCTTCTATTTTTTCATTTATTATTAGACAATGACAAAGTCATTTACTTCTACGTTACAAATCATATATTCTGTTTTGAATGCAATGTACTAGAGATATACAAAAGGAAGTACGTATATATATTATATATAACAACTAGAGGTGGCAAATGGGCGGGTTGGATCAAATGTGGACGGGTTGAAAATGGGTAAACATAAAATGGGTAATCATTCAACCCGACCATATTTGATATGGGTAAAAATGGGTTGGGTAATAAATGAGTTGGGTAAAATACTAGTTTACCCATATTTTATCGATATTTCATGAATAAATAGTTTTTTATAAGAATTCAATATGGAGAAAATATTTTAGTCTTTTTTTTAGATGAAATCTGTTGAAAATGCTTCATTTAGTTTAATTTATTATAAAAATAAAAAAAAAACTTTTAAAAAAATTTCGAGGGGAGGGGGGAGGGTGATAGGGGGCTAGTGGAGGGGCGGGGGGGGGGGTCCAGGGTAGGGTGAAAAAAAATTTCAAGTTAAAAATATTGTTTAAACAAACTTAATATTTTTGAAGGGTGGGGGTGGGGGGACGATGGCTGGGGTGGGTGGGTTCAGGGTAGGGTGAAAAAATAAATATTTGAAGTTGAAATTTTTAAAACAAGCTTAATTTTATTTTGGGTGGGGGTGGGGCGTGATGGGATGACCATGGTAGGGATGAAAAAATGGATTTTGAAGTTGAAAATATTTTTTAAAAATAATTTTTTTTTTTTGGGTGGGGGTGAGGGGGCTGGTGTGGGGGGGTGGGAGGGGGGGTCGAGGTTAAGGGTGAAAAAATAAATTTTGAAGTTCAAAATATTTTAAAAAAATAAACTTTAATTCTTTTTTTGGAAGCGTGGAATGGAGGTCGAGAGTTGAAATATTAATATGGACCCATATATGAAAGTTTTGAAAAATCGCTTCTAAAACTTGGTAACATAAGATTTTTTGAAAATTTGAAGAAAACTTGCAATACCCATATTTGACCCGTAGTTTACCCATAATATACCATATTTTAATGGGTAAAATATGGTTATACTCCCAAATATTACCCATATTTAAAATCATTCTTTCAACCCATATTTAAAGAGCTATTTGGGCGGGTAATTGAAAAATGGGCTTAAATTGCCAGCACTAATAACAACCAATTAAGTGTTTTCTTTGTTCCTATTTATTTGTTAAATATTTTTTTAATTTAACTTTTCTTTTACTTATTATTTTTAACAAATCAAAAAATAATATTTTTTCTTTTAATACCCTCATGTATTACTCCATCTGTTTCAATAAGAATGACCTCCTTTCCTTTTTAGTCTGTTTAAAAAAAAATGACCTCTTTCTTTTTTTAGTAACAACTTTTCACGTGGTATGTTTAAGACCACAAGATAAAAAACCAATTTTATACATTTGACATAACTTTAATTTTGGACCACCTGATCAAAAATCTTATTTATTTTCTTAAACTCCATGTCAAAACAATTAGATCATTCTTTATGAAAACGGAGGGAGTACATTAAGTTAATCTCTTTGAAAAATATAGTAAAAAAGAGGGACTTTGCAAATAACCACTATAATAAAATTAATTATGCTCAATAGCTATAGTTTGCATATTTATGGATTGTACTCATTTAAGCTATCTTGTTTCTATAATTTGCGAATTTATATAATTCGCAGGCTTGTATAATTCGTGGGTACATTTGCATAATTCAATTATTTTTGTATAAATTCAATATAACAAATTTATACAGTTACAAACATTAAAAGTGTACACAATTATCCAAATTATGAATTAGACAAAATTGTACAAATTATATTATACAAATTTTGAATTATACAAACATGTGAATTATACAAAACTAAAAAGTTGTGCTGCATAATTATAGCTAAAAATAGGCCGCAAATTGTAATTAAGGCAAATTATAACTATGTTAAGTAATTAGAGTATTATATATTTGCTTATACGCGTAATTTTTTTTTGAAGGATTATGTTTGCAACTCAATCAATTGATAAATATAAATGATAAATTTACCCTACCAATTTTTTTTGTGTCAAATTAAAATCCGACAGGTAAATAGGAATGAAGAGAATAGTTATTAGTTGCATTTATTAGTAGGACCAAAATAAGTTCTTAGTAATTACCAATAGTATATGATTTCTAATTAAAAAAATAGTTTATAGCGTTTTTGTTTTTTTTTTGTTTAGTTTGGTACTTTTCGATTATGGAGTAATAAATAGTGCGACAAGAGTGTTAACCTCTTTTCAGTTTTCAAGCTACCTATTTTGATTATCCACTCAAAATCGGCCACGTCATCCGTTGCACATATAACTCCCTGTACCTCTCCACACGGAATCAAACCGTGTACTTGTTCTTTTTCAACATTTTCCTTGTTAAGAAAAAGTCATCATCTTCTCCATAAATAAATATTTTTCCATTATTTTCTCAACAAAAACCCCATTCACAAAAAAGCTTCATTCTTCAATTTTCACATATATATATGTTTTTCATTTGATGGAATCTTCGTCGCCGGTGGAGGAGCTTACTTCCGGCGCAAGTGGTCGGATAATTCCTCTTTTCAAAAATCTTCACCGGTCAGTTTTCTCATACCAAACTTACCGGAGACTAATTATATTTATACAGTCTATTTTCCTATGGGTAATTCTTCTTTCTCGACGCCGGTTCTCCACGTCACCTTCGTCTCCTCCGCCTTCGCCGTCTGCAGCTACTACGGCGGTGTTGGGGAAGAGGAGGAAATTTGCTCTGCGGAGGGATGAAGAGGATACGCAGAGAAGGAGGGCACTTGCTGAGGCGTTAGATATGACGGTTGAGAATGACGGTGTGAGCTGCCGTTGGAATACGTCTTTGTTCTTTGGGGCTCGTCGGAATGCTTTGTTTTGCCGATCGTGGTTTCCGGTTACAGATGAATTGAGGTATGTTCATTTTCGAAATATTGTTATGTTAGTTTTTATAAAGATAGAATTGAGATGAAGGGGTTTGTAGAAGGTTGATGGTTTATGTATAATAAGAAAGTCAAGAGGATTCATACAGGTAATTAATTTGGAATTGAGTCATACATCATGTTTATTAATTTTGCAATCACGGGTGTGTGGAGGTATGGGGATCTAATGTACGGGAGGAAAAAAACGAATTGAACGAATGAAGGTGTGGCCTAGTGCTCAATAAAGTGGATTGAGTTCTTAGGTTCAAAACACTAGTGGTTTCTTCCCCGTGTTTTAGCCTTGTGCGCACAAGCTGGTGTGGACACTAGGGTTATCAAAAGATAAGACTTTGATTTTGGTACTAACTTGGCAAAGAATTGTTCCTTCTTCGTGTTTAGGGGGAATGGGGGTGAATTGGGATATGGTTATTTGAGCATTGAAGTATGGAAAACACAACTGCATGGGTTCATCACCCCTTGCTGACTTTCATTTACCTCAAGTACAGAAGGGTTGTTAAGCATACCCTGTATGTTACCCAATGAAACTATTTTTCTTTTCTATGTTAGCTTCACCCCATGTGATTTATTTGACTTGATTTTATTAACAGAGATACTAGGGATGCTCATTTTCAGTACTCTCCTTTAACAAGAAAATTGCAAGTATTTGAAGTGATAATTTGTACGCGAGTATCTTATTGCGTCTGTACATGGTCGTTTTATATTGCACATGAGAAAAAATAGACATGAATTTGATTGGCAAGTTAGAGCATTAATATTGAGTTTCTAAAAATATTCTAGTTTGCTAGGACATGAAATGCAAGCCAGAATCTACCAGTGATCAAATGTGGTTTACTGCTTTCATCAGGAAAAAAGCTTAGGTTGAATTTCCTAGACTTGGCTTCACGTTTTAGACAATTCCTCCTCAAATCCTTCAAGGTAGAGTGCTATCTTAGAAGGCGAGTGATTTCCATTTGAATAGATCGATCAATATCAGACTTAAAAGAAAAACTGTACATCATTATTGCTTCTGATCATAGTAATCCTAAACCATTTGTTATAGGACATCAAAAATACCCTTTATCTTTATATTCCTAAGGCTCAGTCTGATAATTTGACAAAATTCACTCACTTTGTTGGGGTATTAAGGAGCACTAGTGCTGCAACTTCTGATATTTGTGTTTGCTTATCTGCTATAAGTTGACTCTCTCTTTTTTAATGTTTTAGTGTTTTTCTTAATTGTTTCTTAATGGATGGATTTTTCGTTTCAGGGGCATAATTATCATCATCCATGGACTGAATGAGCACAGGTAACAGTTTATTGACTTTTTTTTCTAAAATCTTGGGAGGGGAGGGATAGCTGTTTTTTTGAAGAAAAGGTGTCTTTGCTAATCCGGGTTGTTTAAGCCTTCTCATTTCAGCATTGAATACAGTACAATGTTTTATTTATGACTTGGCTTAACAAGTTGGATGACAATATTCCTTTTATATTTCATTTCAGTGGACGATATGCTCATTTTGCTAGGCAACTGAACTCCTGCAACTTTGGGGTGTATGCAATGGACTGGATAGGTACTTTTTATCCTTCATTTTGAAGACCTTGTTTAAATTGGTTAAAGGTCCTGTACTGACCATTTTATGATCGCACATTCTAGTATTTCATCCTAATTATGTGAAAGGGTAACACGGTCATTCTTAGGATGCTAAAACAAACTCACCTTGTCGTTAGAATGGCTACCAAAAAGGTCAATTATGGAAATGTGTGTATAGCTTCATCAATTTTCATTCTCATTGTATCTCTTCATCGGTGGTCCTTTCTTTAATTTCTTTTCCGGGGATGAAGTTGGTCTTTCTTACCCTGATACTTCTTTATTAGATAGCCTCTTATCAGGATTATACTTCTCTCTCAGATACCTCACAAAGTTTGTTCTTCTAAGATGCGTGGATTTGAGCTACATGCATTAAGTATGTCTTGCTATGTCTTATGGGTTCATAGATAATTAAATACGCTTCTCTGAGCTGATTGTTATGATCAACTATGCTAGTAGTCAAAGTGGATGGTTAATACACGTCTTAACAAATGACAGAGAATTGTTCTGTGTGACAGGGCATGGAGGGAGTGATGGATTACATGGATATGTGCCATCTTTGGACCATGTTGTGGCAGACACGGTAAGTTGTCACTGCTTTTATATTTCATGCTCCATCTCTGCCATATATCTGAACTCTTTTCCTTGAGGACTCTATTCCAATTATTTTCTTGAACTGGATATCCGATACTCCTAAGTAACAGGCTTAAATTGTGATCTTCATGCTACATTCATTTTTTTTTCATTGTTGTCTTGCCTCATCCATAGGGCCTGCCGAATCACCCACTATATTTTTTTTCATGTTTATACAGGGGGCTTTCTTGGAAAAAGTCAAGTTTGACAACCCTGGTATACCATGCTTCCTCTTTGGTCATTCAACAGGAGGAGCGGTGGTCTTAAAGGTAAGTCTTTTGAAGTGAAGTTAACTTCAACCACTCTGAAACCGTTAGTATTCATTGATTATTCTGCTCCCTTGCACAGGCAGCTTCTTATCCACATATTGAAAACATGGTGGAGGGCATCATATTGACTTCCCCAGCATTGCGTGTGAAACCTGCAAATCCTATTGTTAGTGTAAGGCGCCTACCCTTTTCTTTTATATGGTTATTTTCGTATTCTTTGATGAATGTTTTTTCACAGCAGCATCTTCTTTCCCTAACTTTGTGTTTTTTTATCCAAATTCAGGCTGTGGCACCAATTTTTTCATTGGTTGCACCTAGGTACCAGTTCAAAGGTTCTCACAAAAGGGGAATCCCTGTTTCGAGGGATCCTGCAGCACTGGTGGCTAAGTATTCTGACCCTCTAGTGTATACTGGGCCTTTGAGGGTGAGGACAGGGCATGAGATTCTGCGAATCTCGTCTTACTTGATGCGCAACTTCAAGTCAGTGACTGTCCCATTCTTAGTCCTCCATGGATCTGCTGATAGAGTGACTGATCCATTGGCTTCTCAAGATTTGTACAATGAGGCTGCTTCTGCATTCAAGGACATTAAACTTTATGATGGATTCTTGCACGATCTTCTATTTGAGCCTGAGCGTGAAGAAATTGCCCAGGATATCATTGATTGGATGCACAAGAAGTTAGATTCTGGCAATCTTGCAAATGTGTATAGTCAGTGCTAGTTTTCTAAATAATTAATTAGTGTTTTGATTGATCAAGGGGATATTTATTTCATCAGTTATCCTACTTTATTATTAGCTTCCTGCTTCTCTTCTCCAATGGAATCACAAAGATGATTCCCATTATCCAAGCTTGTATAGTGTGTGTTGTAGTAAAAATTAGTGTTGCTGATCCTTACACCATGTATTTCTATGAACACAACACAATCTTCTCTACAACTGATGATGATTATTTTGCTTATTCGATTTTTCCATCAGTTAAACGTGACAGATATAAAAGGTATGTAAAATTAGATCTTGAGAAACATACAAGAAAAAATGTACACGTTAATTGAAAACAACTCACTTGATTGTTTAACTAGAAAGAACCAGTATACCATGCTGATACTAAAGAATCGATCTGAATTTGTCATGATTCTGTATTCGATACAAAAATATCTGATATCATTTTTTGAACGAATTGAAAAAAAAAAATGTCACGTAAATAAATTGAAATAGATAAATTACTATCCATTTCTCAAAATAAAACACTACATACCTGTTTAATCCACATTGAAACATTACAGACAGGTCTTTTATTACTCATCCTATTTAACAGGCTTATTAATCAGAACTCGCAAAATCACCTAATTTAGATTTTCTAAAGCTTTCTCCATATTTTCAGCCATGCCTTGGAGGGATGAGTTAACATAACCCGAAAATAATTCCAAAGTCAACCCATCAATCGGGTCAGCAACGAACGACCATTCGATCTGGCACCCGCTCTCATCCTCACCATCTGATGTCAACACTTTCAACGTAGATATATAAGACTTGATTCCAATATTATTATCTAAGACCTCATAGCTGATACATCGCTCTACCTTATCAATCTTCTTATAAATATACTTATAAATATATTTATAATTATCAAGTGGTGTCATGAGAACCATTGACTAGTTAGTCAAGACCGACCATTAAATTAAGGGTCCTAATTAATTAGTGTACTTCCTCCCATTTATTTTACTTTTCATGTTTTTCTTAACACGTTAAAAATATTACTAACCAACACCTTGTTTGGATGGTTGTATATCTGTATTATATTGTTAGTTTAAATATAATATTTTCATTAGATGTATCCGTGTATTTATATGATTGTATCGTTATTATCTTAATATTTTCTTTTCAGTTTTCTTTACTTATTATTTAATTATTTTATTTTATCTTTCACCCTATTTTTTCATGTATAGTATCTATACCTCGAACCCTTTTTTTTCCCTGTAGGTTTATCATTTTATTTGTTGATTTATGATATTATGTCATGAGAAAAAACGATACATAAATTATTTTATTATTATATCATTAAAATAATACAAAACAACACAATACAAATTCAATACTGACCAATTATTTTTAATGATTAGTGACAAATAAAATGAATCAGAAAGGTTATTTATTCAAATCTGATAAAACCTGATTTAAAGATCCCATAAATTAAATATCGCTATTTGGTCATTTAATCATTGTTTTTGGACTATATATACTTATTAATCTGAATCCTAGAATTAATTAACATAGCTTGCTTTTGAATTTCAAGATTTTAAGCGAAATATCACTTACTAAAGTAGATAAATTTAACTTTGTTTTGTTTAATTGTTGTGTATTCATATTCACTGGTTCAATTAATTTAAATCTACGTTAAATGAATAAACAAAAAATGTAAATCACTTCTAATAAAAAATTCTTACTTTTAATTAATAAAATGAGAAATTTCAATCATGTCGTCACACATTGAAAATGATAGATCTAACTTATAAGGCAGTGGACCTTAAAAATGAGACGTAAATCTAACTGCCACAAATACACTACAACTCCATTTTTATTTATTTTTGCTTAAATTGAAATAATGTCTGGATTTAGGTAAAACAATCTCCACTTTTAATTACACCCTACTAGAATTAAAGATTTTTTCATAATGAATAAGTGAAAATGTTATATTATAAAATATAATTCTTTTTCTATTTAGTTTTCGCAGAATTCATATATAGATGTTATTATTTTTTTTACTTTCTCACCACCAATATATTTATACAATAATTAATAAACATTTTTTAAAAATATTATAAATTATAAACTTAAGTCAACGAGGTAGAAGCCTGAATTTAGGGAATTTGTTTGTAGTGGGAATAGTGGTCCAATAGGGTGTGGGCATATATCTCTTTCTTTTTTGATTTCTTATCACGAAAAAATATATATAATAAATTAATAATTTAAATTAATGTTATAATCACAATTTCATTTAATTGATATCCGTGGCAAACACTCATCAGTCATCATTCACCTCTCTCCATAGAGAATCTCGCTGGCCACTATTTCACTCGTCATTCTCCCTCGTCTCTATCACTTTATATGCAATAAATATATAAATTGTATTTGTATTTATATTTATAGAAAGCGAGAGAAAACTGTATGTATAAATACATATATTTTAGTATTATACTCTTATATTACACAAATACAGATTTTTACATACGAGTTCTTTTGTCTTTTTCTCTTTCTCGTTTTATACAAACACAAAAGAGAGAGATTTGAGATCTAAATATTTTATTTCGATCAATTGTATATAAATTTAAATTTTATGTAGATATACCAATATTTTCATTGAAACATATAAATAGTAGTTATATATATACAATTATTTAACTGATATATATCTACAATTATTGTGCTTTTATACAAACGAATGTTTGCCTGCGATTTAGACAAATTTGATGTTCTATAGCAAACATAAAATTTATTATAAAACATAATTATGTAAACTATAGCTATAACATGTTGCTAAACCTAAAATTACTCTTTTTATTGTAAAACTTACATTGAAGTCTCAATTAAAAATAAATCAAATACGACCAAATCTATTTAAAGTGATATTTCTAAAAAAAGTTTATACCTATTCAAAATTTATATTAGAAACCTCATTTGAGAATAAAGTAAAATTTCATCTCTACATTATAATCCGCAGGCATATATGTGAAGGCTACTTTGTCCAAAAATTCCTTTTTATAGCAGAATTTATTATTATAAATTACGTCTGGTCTGAATTGTCTATTTTGAGGGCTGTACACAGCCCAACAATACCCCACCGCTCTATTTTATTTTATTTTATTTTTTCTCTTGCGTTGAGAGTATTTAGTTTGTGGTTTACAGAAATTTTATCTATCTTAATTCATGGAATATATATATATATATCCATGTATATATATATATAAAATGATGGTGTCATCAGTATCATAGGGGTGGGGCCAGAGCAGGCTAATGGTGCACAAGTTCTTAGAGTACTCATCTCAACTTTTTATCTATCATATAATGATGAATTTAAATTTTCATTAAATATATCAACTTTAAAACGTATTTATCTATATTTCATTCAAAACGTTTCCTTAACTCCCTTCTATTTTGATTTGATCCATTTTCGATCTAAGTACACCTTTAATTTGATTTATTTTCACTTATACAATAATTTAATAATTTTTTTTTAGTTGTCACATATAAAGAAAAGACAAATTTATTTAATATTTTATCCATAACACTAATTGTTACTTATTAAAAAAAATTATGACCTACTATTATTAATTATTATAGAGTACTTATGTTATTATTATTATTAAAAAATATATAAAATTTAAAATGAATAAATAAAAATAAACGATTAAAATAAGGTAATAATTATGACAAAACACTCGTATCAATTTATCAATTGGATACTCAAGCTCAAAAAGCCAATCATCAAAACAAAAAGAAGCTTTCATCGCAATCGATATATAAAGAGCATTTTAGACTTTCGTCGCTTCTTGTTGAACTTGGCCATTTGGGCCACTTGCTTTTTGATATAATAAAAATTGAAAAAATTATTTAAATATACATTTTATTTTATTATAGTTAATAAAAAAAATATTGCTATTTAAAAAAATTATAAAAATTTTCATATATATATATATATATATACTCTCTAATACATCTTTCTTATTAATTAATGTATCATTAATAATTTATGAACTATCTATCAGCAGGTTATCTTATATATTCGAGATCCAATAAATTTAAAAGATTTTTGTACTAAAAAAATAAATGTAGGATGTAAAAAAAGTGTTAAATAGAATTATATGAAAGCAAGTCCTCCAAAGCCTAAATTATTGTATTCACACAATTTAAATGTAATTCTACACGATTTCTATTAATTGGTGTCCGGTGAATTTATTTAGTTGAATTCATATGGCATAGGAAATAAAAAACTTATGAACGGAGAATCTATGTAATTCAATTGGTTAGCTACTGAACTTTCGCTTTATTCATAAAAGTTCAATTTTTCCTTTTTCATTTCCCCATCCTAAAAGAAAATAAAAAATTTGTTGACCAAATCCTCCAATCTCATCCTTCAACTGGATCAACCACTCAATCACACATCCATCTTGACCATCAACTTCATTTGGAACAATACATGTCTTTTATTACTCATTCTATTTATTTAATTAGAACTCTCAAAATCACCTAACTTAGACGATTCTAAAGCTTTCTCCATGTTTTCAGCCATGCCTTGTAGGGATGAGTCAACATAACCCGAAAATAATTCCAAAGTCAACCCATCAATCGGATCAGCAACGAACGACCATTCGATTTGGCATCCGCTCTCATCCTCACCATCCGATGCCAACACTCTCAACGTAGATACGTAAGATCCGATCCCAATATTATTATCTAAGACCTCATAGCTTAAACATCGCTCTACCTTATCAATCTTCAACAACTTCTCGTGACACCACTTGATGATTGCTTCCCCATCGTTTGATGACGATGAGGGCGTAGTGCTAGCGCAATAGCGGATAATTTCATCTTTATTATCACTATTAATTTGATAACAAGTGTCAATTTTAGGTAGCCAATTGTGGATATTGAAGAAATCTTCAAGGAGTGGCCATACTTGTTCAGCTTTGGGATGTTTTAGATTGACTATACATTTGCCTTCCCATTTGGACTCAAGTGGTTGAGTTGCCATAGAAGGAGAAATGAATAAGATGAAAGGACCAACTTTTTCTATAGGAAAAGAGTAAGAATGGTGTATCACCTATTTATATAACTTTTTATCATATATTTAATTATAAGATGAAAGGCAAAACCATTATATAGTCAAGATCAAACATTAAATTAATGGTGCGCATTAACTAGTACCATACCACCTAGATATAAGATACTTCCTCCCATACACTTTATTCTTCATCTCTTTTTACACTCCAAAAATATTACTTCCTCCGTTTAAAAAAGAATGATCTAATTTAACTTAAAACGAAATTTAAGAAAAGAAAAAAGATTTTTAATCTTATATTTTAAATTAAAGTTATGTTAAATATATCAAACTATCCTTTAATCTTGTAGTCTTAAACATGCTACATAAAAAGTTAAAATTAAAGTGTTGCCAAAATAAAAAAAAAGTCATTTATTTTTAAATAAATTAAAAAAGAAATATAGTCATTCTTTTTGAAATAAAGAGTAACTAATGCCTTATTTGAACGGTCCTTACTTATTATAATATTAAATTATATTGTATTCATTTAAATATATTATTACAGTAAGTAATAATGATAAGTTTTATTTTGTGTGACAGTATTACTTTTATATTTTCTTCTAATATTGTTCTAGATTTATTATTTTATTCTGTATTTTATTTTTTCAGATATTTTTACATCGTACCTTTCTTTTTAGGTAGATTTACTATTCAAACTAATGATATGTAATATCATATAACAATCTAAAATAATATAATATTTAAATATTATATCATTAAAATAATTCAATATAAATTATTTCAATTAACACTGACCAGTTATTTTTAATGATTAGGACAACTAAAATAAATGAGAAGGGGTGTTTATTTAATCTGATAAAACCAGAATTAAAGATGGATAATTGTATAGAATGACAAACTAATAATATAAAATAAATATAGTAGCTACTCTTTAATTTATTTGTGTTCCATAGCAAACTGTTTGTCAGTCTCTCTCTTTTTCATATTCTCGCTCGTCACTCTCCTCTTTCACTCGTCTCCCTCACTTTATACAATAGAATTGTATAAACTATGTTTCTAATTGTATAAAGCGAGAGAAAATTATATAAACAATACATATATATTCGTTCTATAAACTTATAATTTACAATACAAATGTTTCCTTGCCCAAATCTCTTTTGCCTTTCTCGTTTTATACAAATTCAATTGTATATAATTTCACTCTTTCTCGTTTTATACAATTCGATTCAATTGTATATTCCCTGCACAAGTCTCTTTTTACGTTTCTCTCTTTCTCATTTTATACAAATTCAAATTGTATATAATTTCTCTTTCTCGTTTTATACAATTCGTTTTATACATTTCGCTTCAATTGTATATGTATAGAGAATTATACATATATAAATTAGTTATGGAGCGTAATTATACAAACTTTGCTATAACATACAAATATAAATTTTATATTTACTATATATGAAAGTTGCCCATTAAAGATCCTATAAATGTCGGTAATCGGTCAAATCATTGTCTCTCAATGGGAAAATGCATAAGTATCTCCTAGAGTATGGCCGAAATTTTAGAGACACATTTTAACTATTTTAAGGTCATATTATCCTTTTTTTTTTTAATGTTGTGCACCTTTTTGACTTACGTGGTATTCAAGTATCTCTCACGCGTCTCAATTGCGTGAAGTCACGGAGAGTGACATGTAAAACTAAAGGTATATAAAATTACAAAAAGTAAATAAATTTAGAGGGATAACAAGACTTTATTTTAGTTAAAATATGTCTATAAAATTTTAGTCATAATTTAGAAAATACTTTTACATTTTCCCTTTCTGAACGATAAAGAGAGAGATTTATGTTAAGGCAATTAATTTGTCTGTTCAATTTAGTTCTAAGTCAATATTGAAGGCCAATATTATGAATTATGATATCTGTCAATCAAATAATTCATGATAATTATTTTTATTCTAGTCTAGTATAATAACTAGTGATAGTTTGTTTTTGAATTTCAAAGTGAAATATCACTTTCTAAAGTAAATAAATTGAACTTATATTTTATTTAAAGCTCTCTTGTGTTTGTTTTATTAATTTAACTAATTTAAATTTACATCAAATAAATAAACTAAAAAAGTAAATTACTCCTTACAGGATGTTCTTAGCTTTAATTAAGTACAAATTTTATATTTAGCAAAAATAAAAATTATATTTGTATGTTATGGCTATAGTTTACATAATTGCATTTCATAGCAAATTTATATGTATGTTTGCTATGAAGCATTAGATTTGTATAAATCGCTGGCAGGAGTATCATATATGTATAAATCGTTGGCAGACCTCTCATTTTTAGAAAAACACAGTGATTGTATATATATATTAGTTAGATAATTATATATATGTAACATATGTATCAATAATTGTCTTTGTATATCTACATAAATTTTAATTTGTATACAATTGAATCGAAATAAAACATTTATATATCAATCTCTCTCTCCCCCCCTCTCTCTCTCTCGCTTTATACACAAAGTATACATTGTAATTTGTATTTGTATAAAGCGAGAAAGTGAGAAAGAAAAAAGAGCCCTGGTAGGGGAAGATATGTATTTGTATAATTATAAGTGTACATACGAAAATATATGTACTTGTCTATACAAGTTTTTCTCGTTTTATACAAACACATTTTATACATTTGTGTTTGTACATAGAGAGAGTGGAGAGCCAGATTCTTTGGAAAGGAAGGCGAATAACAAGTGTTTGCTACAGAATACAATGAAATGAAACTATAGTTATAATATTTAATTTGAATCAATAGTTTGTTATCTTATACAATTTTCCTTAAATATATACTATTAGGAATAAATGTTTCTATCATCAAGAATGAATTAAAAAAAACATGTTATAAAACATTAATTTTCTATTCATTTCTCACAAAATCATCTCGTTAAATAAATGCATGATGAAAAATAAATTTTCACTCAAAATAACAAAAAATTACTAGTATTTCATGTAACCTATTATTATATTATTTTCTTTCTAATTTATTAAAATATGTATTAAATAGTTACTAAACATTCCTTATGTTCTCTTAGTATCATTACACCCTGTTAGTTTTACACATCTCTAAAAAATATATTTTTCGTGTATTATATTAGTGTATCTTATCAAATTAGTGTATCTCGCGCATAATATTAGTGTATCATGTATAAAATGTATATCAGATTTGTGAATCATCTATAAAATATAATGTATCTTACTTGACGATTAATGTATCTTGCGTATCAGATTAATATATCAACACTTATATTATTATATCTATTTAAGAAATTTTTATAATTATAAACTTATAAAAGACAAATAATAAAATTACGTAAAAAATATGTAATTTTTGTTGCCCTAAATTCATATTGATACTCTAACTATGAAGAAGAGCATCGTGCTAAAGGGTAGTCATCATTACCTCGGTAACAAGCTTAATATAATTTGTCCAAGTAATAACACGTATCTAGAACATTAATTAAATACAATACACCTTTCATTTTATGTTAATTGAATTATTAATTGAATTATTGAGGTGCTTAATTTTTTAAGAAAATAATTAAAATATAAATTAGAAATAACTTTTCTTTTTATTATTATTAATTATTATTAAATTTATAATTAAAATAATTAAACTTTAATTAATAATTAATTTAATATTAACTAATAAAAAGTAAACTTAAAAATATCTTAAAAATTGAACAATCGAATTAATTTTTAAAAATAAAAAATATTTTGAAAATTTAATTAATATGTAACGAAGGGAGTAGAGGATAAGTAATTCACTTTCTAGTTGTTGCGTAACACCACCAAATGTCAGTGAGTAGGAGTCTTTGTAGGCGGGAGGAGAGGGGCTCATTTTCTATCTCTTTTAGCAAAAAGTTATATTATTTATATATAATTAAATAATTAATATATATATATATATATATATATATATATATATATATATATATATATATTAAATATTAAATTCTTTTAGCTATTTCAGGTGTTTATTTCTATAATTTTTAATTTCTTATTAAAATTTTTAACTCTACCTCTATGAGATTCTCACTAATAAATTAAAATATTAATACTAAAGTAACTAAATTACAATGATATATGAGCTTTACTATATAGAATGTTTTAGTTATTTTAACGATCACCTTTAAAATTTGAAATACGTAAAAATAAATTTTCTCCTTATATTTTTCTTGTTTGATACATAAATTTGGAAGCCATAGTAGTGATTGTATATGTTATCATGTCACTTATCTATAAGAAGATTTATATCGAAAGAAAATAAATCTTTATTAATATATTTTAAAATAAATAAAGGTCTTACTTTTGAAAACTTTTTATGATTTCCATAAATTTATATAAAAGGTCATTAAAATATCTTTTTTAATTGTATAGAAAATTTTAAAATAACAACTTGCATAAAAATTTACATTTATAAAGTAACCAGACATCCATAAAGATATTAAATAATAAATCTTCTTATTGTATAAGCAATATAAAAAGTTAAGATGAATACTCAAGAATTTTGTGCACCATTAGCCTCCCCCAAGAGAAAAAAATAAAATAAAATTGAGCGGTGGGGCATTGTTTGGCTGTACACAGACCAATTCAGACCAGACGTTATATTATTTATTATAATATAAGTAATAAATTATGCTGAAAAAAAGGAATATTTGGACAAAGTAGCCTTCAGATATATTCCCAATTGCCACACCCTACTGGACCACTGCCAACTATTTTCAATTATGATGCAGTAATATAATTATTTATTAGACTATGAAGAGAATTCGATTGATAACGTCACTCATAAATAAATTCATGCAAAATTTAAATATAATTGAGTTTCAATAAAAACTCAAAAACACAAGTGAATAAACAAAAATAAAATAAAATTGGATAACTGGCCGAGTGGTCAAAAGCGGCAGATTTTAAATCATTATGAAAATTTCATTTTTTAATTTATTTATTATCATTATTTCTTATAAATTTTCAAATTTCTCATTATCGCGCATCACATTAATTTATCTTGCGCATCAAATTAATGTATCTCGTGCATCATATTAGTGTACCTCGCATATCACATTAGTGTATCTTGCGCATCATATTAGTGTATCATGTATAAAATGTACCTCGCGCATCAGATTAGTGTATCTCGCACATCAAATTAGTGTATCTCGTGCATCAGATTAATGTATTTCGCTTATCAAATTAGTGTATCATGGATAAAATATACATCATATTAATGTAAATGTAATATATCTTACTTAACGATCTCGCATATTAGATTAATATATCAACACTTACATTATTGTATCAATTTTGTGAAATTTTTATAATTATAAAATTTTAAAAAATAAATATAATTTTATCTTAAAAGTATAATCATGTGATTTATGTAGTTTGATCTTTTTCTTTTATGGGTAAGAGTAGTCGGTCCAATTCATAAGTTTGGCATGCGACTGTGGCGGGTCAATTCATTTTTAAAGTATATTTTTAAATTGCTTTAATCAAATTATCTTTAGATCTAATTACTCCTGAGTTCATAATTGCTTTAAAAAAAAACTTCTAGTAACAATAACTCAAAAACACATGCCACGGAGAAGATGATTCTGATGCAATGAACTAATAAGAATTGAAAGATTTCGAGGTATTTTATTTATTTTTTAAATTTGTATAAGTGTAATTAAATTTAATACTTTTTATTGTATGAAAAACCAATTGGGTCACATTATGACTTATTTGTATATAATTGCATAATTTAAGCCATATATGTATAAAATAACATTTATAAAGTATATTAGTTATTATATATAATTATACAATTCCAATACTGATATATAACATTTATAAAGTATATTAGTTATTATATATAATTATACAATTCCAATACTGATATAAATATATAGTCAAATTCATTAGGTCTTTCGTATATGAATATGTAATTGGTTTGCATAATGTTTTATTTGTATAATGTTACATAGTTTTTAAGACATATCTTTAAACAGCAATTATACAGCATAACAATTATAGTTATACAATTCCAAGGCGGAACATCAAAAGCCGGGTGGCTTACTACAAGAGATTCAAATTTCTACTTGAAAGTGGGAAGACATTAATATGGACTTTGTGGTAGGATTGCCTCGGACTCAAAAGTCGTATGATTCTATATGGGTGATTGTTGATAGATTGACTAAGTCCGTTCATTTTATTCCCGTCAAATTCACGTATTCGGCGGAGGATTATGCGAAGATTTTCATAGATGAGATTGTGTGTCGTCATGGTATTCCGTTATCCATCATTTCGGATCGGGGTGCACAATTCACATCTAGATTTTGGAAGTCTTTTCAAAAAGGTTTGGGTACTAAAGTGAAATTGAGTACCGCCTTTCATCCTCAAATGGATGGTCAAGCAGAACGCACAATTCAAACTCTTGAGGATATGCTTAGAGCTTGCATTATTGATTTTAAAGGAAGCTGGGATAAGCATTTGCCGTTGGTGGAGTTTGCGTATAATAATAGTTTTCATTCGTCCATCTCCATGGCTCCCTATGAAGCCTTGTATGGTAGGAGGTGTAGGTCTCCTATAGGATGGTTTGAAGTTGGTGAATCATCGATCTTTGGTCCCGACTTGATTTATAGGACATTGGAGAATGTGCATATCATAAGAAATAGGTTGCAAACAGCCTATAGTCGACAAAAGTCCTATGCCGACAATAGAAGAAGGGATTTTGAGTTTGAATAGGGTGACAAGGTGTATTTCAAATTTTCACCTATGAAGGGAGTGGTAAGATTTGGAAAGAAAGGAAAGTTGAGCCCTCGCTATGTAGGCCCTTATGAGATTTTGGAAAGGGTTGGTAGAGTTGCCTATCGCTTAAAACTACCCAATGATTTAGCTTCGGTTCATCCGGTTTTCCATGTTTCTATGTTGAAGAAGTGTGTCGGGGATCCCGAGTCTATTCTTCCTATTGAAGGCCTTGGAGTCAAGGATAACCTCTCTTATGAGGAGGTTCCGGTTCAAATCCTTGATAGACAAGTGAAAAGGTTGAGGAACAAGGAGGTAGTTTCCGTAAAAATGTTGTGGAAGAACCACCTAGTTGAGGGTGCAACATGGGAGGCTAAGGCCGACATGAAAATCCGTTATCCTCATCTTTTTGATGTTTAAGGTTAGTCATTTTCTCTAATGATATAAATATGTTAGGTATTGTGAATCTTTGATATTTTGGTGAAGCTTTGCAAAACTCCTAGTTTTGGAGGCCTCAAAATGGAGTCACTTTAAGGTGGCCTTAAACAAAAATTTGAAATTTTGCCTTGCTTCTTGCATATTTGAGTCAAGTCGTGTATTGTGAGACAGTCAATCTTTGCGGAAAATATATTAAGCATATTGATAAGATGAACTTTATTCTAATTAACTTTTGTAATAAATAATTGAGCTCATGTGTATGTAAGGAGGAGAAACCTCATGAGGAATTTTTTAGCTTATATGTGGTAAATAGATGTTTTGAAGTGTTTTATTGAAATAATATGATTCATGCTAATTGAATACTATGAGTTGTTTGAGCTGCTAGTCTTGAGTCTATTCCCTCTTTTAAAGAATTGCTTAGTGTCATTCGGGGACGAATGTTCCTAAGGGGGGGATAATGTAACATTCCGAAATCCCAAGTCAAGTAGTAAGACTTAACCAGACTCCTTAAGATCTAAACCAGTGTTCCTAGCTAAATTAGGCGTATATAAAGTCTTTGAAGTGGTTTTGGAACCAAAACGTCCATAAAGTCCGGAAAGTTGGTCCATGAAAGGGCTGGAGTGTCCCTTTTAGTTCGGCCAACTTAAAGAGTCGAAATTGAGTAAAAGTTTATAACAATAGGTGTAACATATAGTGCGGGATGTTTTCATGCCGGAAAGGTCAGGGTACGACTCCCCGAGGACCAACCAAGGGCCCTTGAGGAGGACCCTCGAGACAGGGTGCCACGACGGACCCCATGACGGGGCGTCTTGGGCACGACGGGGCGTCGAGGCCACCGTCGTGCCAACCTTAGTCTCTGGAAGAAAATCCTCCGCCTGCACAGTCTCTGACCAATGTGACGGACGTGCAGGACGGAGGGGGCCTGTCCGTCACGCCCACGACGGCCCGTCGTCGGGGAGCCGTCGGGGAGGGCCTGTGATGTTTTTCAGAAGTTAGCTTTAGTCTAATTAGTTTATTAAGTGTCTTAAGGGTAATTAGAGGATTAAGGGAAGACTAATTAAGTGACTTAAGACCCCACTATAAATACCCCAACCCTCATTATCCTAATCATTATTCTCAAAACAAAACTCTCTTCCTTCTCTCTACTTTCTCTCTCTATTGGAAGACTCCATTGGAGAATGACTTGGAAAGATCATTGGGGGATGATTTAACACAAAATCACTATCAAAACGTCATCAAACCTTAAGGTATGAGATCTAATTCACCTTTGAGATTCTTTCCTCAAAGGGCTCCTTCAAAGATTTTTCAAAAGTTGAGTTTCATATGGGTTTCATCCAATTTCGAATTTGAGTATATGAATTGAGTTGTTTATGTATTCTTTGGGTTATAATGAATAGATTATCAGGTATTGTAACTTGATTATGATGAATTGATATAGTTTGGTCTAGATGGTGGGTGATGACCCCTAACCCTTAACCCTAGGTATGAAATTGATATGGATTAGGATGGGTTTGATGTAATTTATCTCATTATTAGTTAAATGGTCTTTAATGATTGTTATTGCATTGATTATGAATCTATTGTAATGAATTAAAGTTCTTCATGCCTATTTTCTTGAGTATTGAATCTAGGGTAAGAAGATACACCTTGATATCATGTTACCAAGCTTTGATTTAGTATTGTTTCATGGTACAGTGCTTCTCCTAAATTAGTTCTTATAATTGGTTATTGAATTACATTGGTGTGATGACCCAAGATTTGGGTTGATCTATGGGTTGATGGTAAGGCCCTTTATTGATGAACTATGGAGGAGTATTGGTAAGTCTTGATCATCCTAGTCTTTACTTCAAATTGTGGTTAATTGTCATCAAGTGATAATGTTGTGTTGAAGTATACCTTAATTAAGGTGATAGGTTGGTATGATGATTGAATTGAAATGCTTAGGTTGGTTGTGAGGTTGCCTAGGAGTACATGATATAGGGAAATCGTTGTGTAAAGGTTTGCCCTATTATGATGAGATGTACAAGGGTTAACTTCACCTATTCGAATTGTTAATGAAAGGACTATTTCTCATACAATTCTTATTGAGCCATAATGATGATTATACAAGGGATTGACCCTTCTATCTAATTAAATTGAGAAGATTAATAAAGTTTAAAGACTTCTCTAAAATAGGGACTTAGCTTAGCACCGAGTGAACTTGACAACGGGAGGTGATGACTTGTCCATAAAAAGGAAAGATTCATCCTAAAGTTGCCCATGTGATGATAACTCCCATGTTTAAGGGATATGTCACTTTAAGGGATTCCCATAAGGAGCGGACCATGTTACCAAATGGTATGAATAGGGATATCTACCTCTTAGTTCTTGAACTATTATGCCACCATAGGATACTAGCTAGTGGATCCACCTAGATAGCTACATTTACGTTAGGTTCTACCTTGGCCGGTAGACCACCTTCCATCGGTGTAAGATTTCATGACACCGGATTCCACATTAGCTCATGTGGTCTATGTCGGTTAAGACAAACGTTCCCTAAACTAAAATGAATGGATAAGATATAGACTAATCGAAGTAACTTGAAGGGTTTGGCTATAGCTTAGGTAGGGGTATGGGACTCTACCTACGCCTTGCACTAGTTCGCCTTGATAGGAGCTTTGAGAGGTCAATATTATGAATGTAAAGTAATGATATAATGTAAATGAATTTGTACGTTGAATAGCATGCTTATGAGTATAATGTTGTTATCTTTGGTTGAAGAAGAATGTTTTATGAAATGGGAGAGTATGTTAGGTAAGGCTAATTACTAATTGTAGTCTTGGTAGGTTACTTGATTAGGTAAGAGACATGGGAATTTACTTGATCATTGCACTTGTGACTTTATGAAGGTTATAACTAGTATGCTTTGCTTTGCTATGTTTCACTTGTATATATGTTTTATAATGATTTTTCTTAAATGTCCTTTTCTAAGTATATTTGATTGGTAATTGTATATGTGGTTCCATACTTAGTACATGTGGAGTACTAACCCCATTTCTTTTCCTTTTCCCAAACATTTTAGGTTCGGGTCGTTGAATTTGCTTCGAGTTATTGGAAAGGAAGACTTGGATATCTTACCATCCAAGTGGTAGGTCCTCACTCTCCCGAGGGCGTTGCCAATTTCATACTCCTACATTACTTAGTTACTCTAATTCTGTTTTGACTCTATTATTCGTTTGAAACGATGTTGTATATAGCCTATAAGTGGCTTCTTGTATTGATGTAGGGCTATGCCCAAGATTTGTTATCTTTGATAGATGGTTTATGAGATGAGACGGCTTTTATGACTATTATTTCCTAAATGTATAAGTGTATGAAATAGAAGTAGAAGACTATATAATCTTTATATATGAACAAGTCTATGTATACTTGATATAAATACGAGTATGTGTATGTAGAGGTCTATGTAAACCTCCGAGTAGTTATAGATAAAAAGTTTTAAATTCCTTCACATTTTTAGTCGATGAATGCTATGACGAAGCTAAGGGGCTTGTCTTAGTCCTTAAAGAGGACGACGACACCGGTTACGTCTAGGGGGTAAACCCGGATGTGACACACAGCTTTAGGCCCAGTTTGCTGTTCGTGACCTTGACACTCTTTCTTATTTTCTGGGCATTGGTGCAACCTGGACCAGTGAAGGATTGATTTTGTCTCAACACAAATATGTTGAGAACCTTACTAATCGAGTGCATATGGCTGCTTGTAGTCTTGTTTTCTCACCCATGCAACATGCGTCAAAGTTATCCTCTACTTATGGTGTTCTTTTCGATGATCCTACTTTATATCGCAGCACCGTTGGGGCACTTCAGTACCTCACCTTCACTCGACCAGATGTTGCTTATGCTGTGAACAAATTATCCCAATTCATGAATTGTCCCCTGGATGTTCATTGGATAGCTGTGAAATGTATTTTACGTTATGTTAAAGCTACTGCTTCCTTATACGTACTTCTAATGACTTGCTTCACGGATATTCTGATTCGGATTTGGGGGAGATGTGGATGATCAAAAATCCACCACTGTTTTTGCTATATTTTTTGGTGATAACTTGATCTCATGGTCTTCACGGAAGCAACAAGTTGTCTCTAGGTCCAACACTGAGGCTGAGTATTGGGCATTAGCAGCAGCTACATCTGAAATTACATGGGTTGAATTCATTTTTCGGGAGATAGGCTGCTTCACATTTACTGTTCCTATCCTTTGGTGTGATAACCTTAGTGCTACCTACTTGACAACTAAGCTCATTTTCCACTCTCGAACGAAACATATGATAATTGATTTTCATTTTGTTCTCGATAAGGTTCGTGCTAAGTCACTTTCAGTTCGATATGTGAGTACTCATGATCAAGTTGCTGATGCGCTCACCAAGCCATTGTCAAAGTCTCGCTTTCTTGATTTAAAGAATAAGTTGACAGTAGTTCAGCACCCTGCTCAACTTGAGGGGGAATAAAGACAATAAGGCAGCGTTTGTAGTCGAACTAGGATAAGTCTCTTATCTCCTAGTTTGTGTTGGTTTTGTTATCATACTTGTGTAACGATAGAACTCTTAAGTTAGACTCTATATATATTCTATCATGTACATCACATATAATACATTGAAAAGGTTCTACAGTGAGGTCATGGGTGCGAAGAGGTTTCCCGGCCAGATCTACTGGTGTGGTGGCTTAGGTTATTGGTTTTGTCAAGGTTGGAGGAGGAAATGGGGACGGTGTGCAGTGGAGAACGAAGCGAGGGAGGGCGTATGTACGATTTCGCCGGAAAAATGGCAACGGCGGCGGCAATAGCTTCTTGGTAGATGTTGTCGTGAACCTTGAAATTTGAGAGAAAGAAATGTATGGCATTTTACTTAAAAGAATAAATCAAAATTTTATTATTTTACTTTTTATTAAATAATTTTGGTTAATTTTAAAAATAATTATGAAATAATTATGACATGGCACTAATATATATGACGTGGATATGACATGTCATTTATGTAAAGGAGAGTGAGCTACACACATGGTTGGAGGGGCTTAAAAGTCTCATTTTAATGAAGTCCAAAGGTTCAGTAGTTAAATAAAAGGGTCCAGAATACAAACTGATACAAGTATAAAGGTTTACCAGACCATTTTGCCTTTATGAAATTTTTCCAAAAAGAAAAGCACCAATGTATGTGGCCTTAGCGCCAGTTTGGATGAGCTTAGTTACAAAACAACTTATAAGTCAACTAGAAGTCATAAATAAATGATATCTTATTTTTGATTATTTACTTATTTTTTAATCTAAAAATAAATAGTTAAAAATACTTTTTAACCTTTTCAAATATTCTGCTATTGTCATGTGGGAACTGTGAAAATGAAGGAATGCAAGAAGACATGATAAGGAGATCACATTCAATAAAATGTACTTACAATGTCAATCATCAGCTGATTAATTTCTTCTAGAAGGACACAAACCCAAGTACCAACCTTTACTATCATATACTCCCTCCGTTTAAAAAAAATTAATCGTATTTTCTTTTTAATTTATTTAAAAAAAAATAATCCCTTTTCTTTTTTAGCAATACTTTAACTTATAACTTTCCACGTGACATGTTTAATACCACAAGATTAAAGGTAATTTTGATACATTTGACATAACTTTAATTTAGAACCACAAGATTAAAAAGTCTTTTTTCTTTTTTTAAATTTCATTCCAAGTCAAACTAAGTCATTCTTTTTGAAACGAAGGGAGTAGTAAAGTAGGATTGGTTAAATGCAATACTGATGGTGCCAGCGAAGGTAATTCGAGTGACAGTTCTTGTGCTAGAGACTGAATCAGCAAAACGGACTTGGGCCAAACTATGTAATTAAGGAGGAGAAGAACTTGGGCTGTATTTTGATCCTTGTTTTGGTTTGGGCTCACCTTGAACCCAACACACCTTTTTATGAATAAAACGGACCATTGGTCCAAATTTAATTTTTAACCCCTTTTTCCAAACATCTCTAAAATTGAAAAAGACCTAAGAATAAACTAATTCAAACATGCACTTAAAAGTAATATTTATTTGTTTTTTTCAAACACACACTTGAATGTCTCCATCAGAAGTAATGTTTATTTGTTTCTCTTGGAAATACTTTTCTGAGAAATGTTTTTTTTTAAAAAACATTTATTGGGGTTTTATATCATTTCATATGTATGGGTTCTCAATATAAATGAAAGGTCTAACCCATCGGTGGCCCCTTAAACTTGGCACAAACTTTTACTTAGACACCTTAACTGAGCGATGTTCATTATAGACATCTCATGTAAGATTTCGTTGTGTCATTTTGGCACCTTTTTTATTATCAGCAACAACATATAATGTGTGTGAATCACACACGCCGATGACGTGTAAAGTGACCAATTAAATGACAACATTTGTCATTTGTGTTTGATGACGTGTAAAGTGACCAATTAAATGACAACATTTGTCATTTGTGTTTGATGACGTGTAAAGTGATCAATTAAATGATAACATTTGTCATTTGTGTCAAAAATAGTTTTAAAATAATTGATATTGAGTAAAAATAAAAATTGACCAATAAATTAATGACACGTGATATTTTCCCCAAATAAAATTAAAATAAAATTAAGCCAACTAAAAGAAGCCTCCCACCCCACCCGCAAAGCCCCCCACCCCCGATCATCTTCTCCAAAGCCCCCCACCCCAGATCATCTTCTCCAAAGCTCCCGCCACCCCCACTCCCAGCCAATAGTGTTCTCCAAATCACCCCCGCCACAAACCCCGATCGACTTCTTCAAATACACTTTCATCCTACCCGCGATAATCTTCTTTAAAATCCAAAAAAAAAAAAATTCTCATTTAAATTCTGTTTTGGGGTCATTAAAATAGCCTTTGGCTCCATTGCTTTGCTCTCCAAATACCTTTTTCATTTTGCAGAAATTATTCCCACCCACGCCGGCATATTGTGTTTCTTTGAATTTACTCCCTTTAAATTATTGAAATAAGTTTTTATTAATCTTTCTTAAATTTCACTTTGTCCTAAATATTAAATTTTTCATGAAAGAATTTTACGAAAGAGTTTATTCTTAAATTTTAAAAATATTTTTTGTCATTTTTGTTGGAAAATCTTCATTCACAATGAGGGAAATTTAATTTGGTCAAAATGGTGGCTGAAAATGGGGAAGAAGATGATAAAAATAATTAAAAATTGATTAAATAACATTTTCACGCGCCTATCAATGAGTGTGCCACACTCACCATGCCATATAAGCAAAAGGTGTTAAAATGACACAACGAGATTCCATAGTAGGTGTCTATAATGAACATCACTCAGTTAAGATGTTTAAATGAAAGTTTGTGCCAAATTTAAGGGGCCATCGATGGGTTAGGCCTAAAAGAAACGACTGGGAATACATCATAGATAATAATTCAATGCTTTGTAATTAATACAATATATAATTTAATCAAATAAAATTATATGAAGGCAACTCCTGCAAAGCATAAATTATTGTATCCACACAATTTAAATGTACTTCTACACGATTTCTATTTTTTTGATTTCTGTTTAATTATAAAATATTTTTTAATTTATCGACAAATCAAGAAATGACAATACTTATTTTTCTATTATACTTTCAATTTACTAATTTTAAGTTAATGCCTTTAAACGGAAGAAATATTAATTAATGCACTTATTAAGTAAATTTCATATCATTAATATATGACATAGGAAAAAAAAAACATAAAATCCCCAAAATAAAAAAAAACTTATGAACTTGTTAGGGCATTTTCCATGTTCTTAGCCATTCGTTGCAGGCCAACATCATACTTGTCCACCAAATCCTCCAATCTCATCCCTTCAACTGGATCAACGGTGATAAACCACTCAATCACACATCCATCAACTCCATTTGGAACAATCTTGACCGTTGAAAAGTATGACTTAAACCCAATGTTACAATCCACCATATCATAACTTAATATCCTCTCCATTGGATTAATAGCCACCAACCTCTCCTTAGACCAACCGCTCACCGGGGCTTCTCCGGTGGCACCACCACCTCTCTCCGGAGGGAGAGAGAATCCGGTACAGTATCGTATGCAACCGACCTCGCCATTTTCGCCGTGGATGCCATAGCATGTTGACAAGCTAGGAAACCATTTGTTTAGCCCAAAAAAGTCTTTGAAAAGAGAAAATATTTGGTCTGCACTTGCATTTTGTAATGTTGTTGACACTTTTTGTTGCTCCATTGTAGAACATGAAGTTAGATCCAATTTATTATTCATTTGTTGGAAGATTATTATATATAAATAAAGTTTGTATTATCTGTATGTCACGTTTCTCCAAGGTCATATAAGGACAACTAGTAATTTATTTACTTTTGGTTTGGTTTGTTTTCTTTTCTCTAGTTGGAAAGCACATTAAATGCGTATATTAAGTAAAATGTTGAGATTTAATATAGAAAAATAGTTAAAAATATATATTAAAGATTAAATTTTATTATTATTTTCAAATTGTGATAAAGTAAAGTAATTAATAATTTCATTATATTAAGAATAAATATGAAAAATAATCCAACAATTTTTTTAAATTTTAAATAATTCATTTACTTTGAATTGTGAAAAAACATCTCATTAATTTACCTAATATGGACCAAAGGAGTACCAAATTTTGTTGGCCTAGTTACAATGGTTGTGGGCTCCTTACACATGGCCTAGGAAGGACACCACTACACATTTGACTGTGTGGTATATAGTCGACGTGTCGTAGTGTTCTTTTACTATGAAAAAGAAATGAGAACATATATGATCGCATGTTATCAATTGTGGGCATGATTTTAGATAAGATGAGTGTGGATAAAGGTTTAAGTCGTCTATAATTTCTTGAGGTTGTTTGTGTATTTCATTTGAATATTTTAACTACGATTCGTATTCATTAAATATTTAAATTATTTAAAATATATACTTCTTAGACACAAAATATTGATGTGGCGAAATAAATATAACTTAATATTGTTGAGCGCGTGAATAGATTTTTTTTAGTATTAATGCTTATTTTCTTGACACTTGGCATGCATTATATAAATAACTAAAAAACTCATTTAATTAAATATTTATCTTTTTAATTATAAAAGAAAATAACTTCACACCCATGTACAAGTCGTCATCTTCTTCTTCAACTCACCATTTAAAGAATTCAAATTCTCTGCCTTCTGTTTTGTTCTTTTTTTTTTTTCAATTTTCATTACAAACAAATTAATTGAATTTGCAAGGTGTCACGATCCAAAAATGGACGTGACGGCACTCGTCTTATCCCACCAAGACAAGTCAGCCTAAAACTCGACCATTACAATAAAATGCGAAAATTTCATAAGTTACTCAAAAGTACCCCAAAATCTTATTGTCACGTATACAAGCCTCTAAAGTATTACAATTGATTCAAGAAAAAAATAAGTCTCAAATGACATTGTTTCTCGAATAGAACAAGATCATAAATAGGAGTAAGAAGGTCTGCTGAGCTAACACGCAACTACCTCACAATCTCCACAAGAAGCCTCAGACAAGGAGAAGAGAAAATATCACAAAGTCCGGGCTAGTAACCTATAAAAAAATTGTAGTAGCAAGGGGTGAGTAACAAACCACACGGCACCTAGCAAGTAAACTTCTAAATACATGCTAAGGGGATAAAATACGGGTACTCCTTACACACCAACCGAACCTCCACACCTACAACCTGCATAAAAGTTAGCCCAACCTAATAGTTCACAGTTTTCATAGCATCTAACTCTTCAACATCATTTTAACAAATTACACATCCTTAACTACAACTTAACATTCAAAAATCACAAAACTTCTAAAAAAAAACACTCACAATATCAGCAACACACAAGATCAAGTTCGTCAAATAGAGCTAATAAAATATCAAGTACTTCCCAACCACCAATAAAACACATAATCATTAAGAATGAAGAATGTCATGGGATGAAATGCAATATGACACAATGAAGTGATATGCCTCAGAATACAAATTTCTCTCTCAACCGTATATACATGATACTCCTCGAAAATACATCGAGAGTTCATGACCCATGGGGGACTCGCGAGGTCCATATACCGACACGGACGATCTCCACATGTCTGTCCGAATGATCTCAACGCACTATCATAAATCAAACAAATTCGCACGGACGATCTCCACGTGCCCAAATCATAATCATAACTTTTCTATCACACGGACGATCTCCACGTGCCCCAAATAATCATAACTCGATCTCAACACGGATGATCTCCACGTGTTAGACCCTTACTTATACCCAGTCTCATGTCAATGCATGTGCACAATATGATATCAAATAAAGGAAATGATGCAACATCTCAATAAACCAAATGTCGCTATAACATATAATCACTTTAATTATCACATTTATACGGGTTCAGTAAAGAACACAATCACAATCACAATCAAATCAATAATATTTCAGTTAATGCCCATATGCTTTGGCATTCTCAGATTGTAAATCCACATTCTATAGTAATAAACCTTCCCATTATAACATCGGTACTCGTACCATTCTCAACACATCATATACAAACGAATAATCACATTGTCTTTTATTACCCCCTTTTATCATTAGAATTAATCAATGTGGACAAGTCAACCCATCACCAAGTCTCATTACTCCCAAACATATACCACAAGGAAAACACGCATTTCATACACTTAGCAAGGGTTTAAAAATTCACATGCCTCAATCAATCAAGAATTCAGTCCGGGAGTTGAGCGTTTCCTTTTCATCGAACTTCCAACTCAAAGCAATCTATTACAATAATGACCAAAATAAGATTCGAAACTAAACCAAAATAAGATTCGAAACTAACAACATTCATATTTTTTATGTGTTTAGCCTTGACCAAGAGAAAATTCACCCAAATTTATAATTAAGTTGCTAAGTCTTGATGCCCGTTGACATTTCAATTATCGTATTATCCAATTTCAAGTCTAGGGTTAAGTCCCAATTTTTTTTCAATATCGTAAATTTAATAATATTCATATAATATAATACAATAACTATTTAACTATCTATCAATGTATTAAAAACTAAACTTTGTAAAGCAATTATAATAATTAACTAAAACAAGATTGAACCCCAAATTATCGTTAAATTACATTCAGTAACTTGAATCGAGAACCCAAACAACCATCCAATTATACGCACAAACCATCTGAGCATCTTTCCAAATTTTAGTTTCTCAAATGGAAAAGAATGTAATCACTAATTAACGAGGGAATGCGTATCTTGTCCCCTAAATCAACAAATCATAAATAAAACTAAATAAAATAATCTACCCTTATAACTCCAAATTTTTAAAACTCATTAATGCCTATCCTCTAACTGTTACTATTTCCCTATCAAAAATTAATAATTGATAAGAAAAAAATGAAAAGGGTAGATAGAATTTTACCCGTGGCTTGTCTTCTTAGAATTACAGCCTATGTCGTCTTCTTTTTTTCTTCTTCCAAGTTACAATAAAATAGAAGTTACATCCCACTAACTCTTTAAATATATGGGTCAATATAGGGTATTAACTTAACGCTTGGACTTAGCCTATTAATCACGGAATAAATGAATAAATTATTTAATATATATCCATCCATTAAATAATCGTAGTTATCGAATAGTTTGAAATTCTCAAATCAACTTTACCGACTGATCATAAAATTACTCGGTGCAACTATCGAGAGGGTAAAACTATAACTTTAGAAGAAATTTCAAATTGACTTTATCGGTATTACACAAGGAGAATTATTTTTTTGAATCATTTGAGTTAAAAAGTTAGTCGACATTCATGCATCTCTATTTTCAATAACTCTGATCAAGCAACCATCACCATTCATTAAACTTATCAAAAATAATATAAAAATTGATATTCTTTTGATTTCTCTTCATTGTCGATCTTGAAAAAATTTAGCGACAGCGATTATTTTCACAAAAATCTCAATAATCACATACGAATAGAATACAATGGGTGGCGTGGGAAGAAAAAAAAAAGCAAAAGATTAGATGGGTATATCAACCATTATCCTTTCTTTTTATTATTGTTGAGGAATCCATGATGGTTTGAGAGGGAAGAAGATGAAGAAGAAAGGATAATGGGTTAGGTGGGGGAGAAATTTCGTTTTTATTCTTTTTTCAATTTATTTTTTTCTAGATTATTAAAAGCTGAAAATATTTTCCATTTTTCAAAACTTAAAATTTGGACTCATATGCCACGTGTCGTAATTCTATTCGTGATTTTTCAAAAAAATGTGTGTGAACTTGTGAAATTAGGTCTAAGGCCTAACTCACACCCCAAAAACTAGCTCTAAGGGAGGAGGATTGCCCAAGCCTTATAAGGAGTCCACTCATCTCACCACCAATGTGAGACTTTTGTCATTCTTTAACACCCCACCTCACATCCAGTGCTTAACATCTGGTGCGTGGACAATTTTGATTTCGGGGGTCCCAACATCGGGTGAGACGGGCCCTACTCTGATCATGTGAAATTAGGTCTTAGGCCTAACTCACACCCCAAAAGCTAGCTCTAAGGGAGGAGGATTGCCCAAGCCTTATAAGGAGTCCACTCATCTCATTAACCACCGATGTGGGACTTTTGTCATTCTTTAACAGAACTCTACACGCACAATATTTTATAAGCTAGTTGTCATTTTATGTCAATAAATAAATATTCGTTAATATTAAAGTATCAAATAGGTAACAACCTTAGTTGAGGTGTCTGAGTGAACTATACGGCCAACTTTAAGGGGCCGTGGATGACTTAAGCCTAAGGTAAAAGATTGGTAGATAGTACAATATTGTCTTAGATCATCTTCAACCCAACATCAAATTTTACACAAAATTTTATATTTCGTGTAAAATTTGATGTTTTGAGCTCCAACCAACACTGATTATCACATCAAATTTGGTGTGTGAATAGTATTACACCAAATTTGGTGTAATACTATTCATCACGCCAGTCCACTTTAAATATTATAATATTATTTCATTATACAAATTTTTGATTTAACATTATACAAATTATGTTTTAATTAAATCTCTAGTATATTTAATTATTTTTTATTTAATATTTTTATAATATTTATTTTAGATATAAAATTTATTTTTTTATAAATTAATTTTTTATATATATAACTTTATTAACAATTTAAATTTATGTTAATTCTACTATAAATTATATAAACTACAATTAACCTTCACAAATTTTATAAAATGCAAACATATAAATTTTTAAACAAATAATACAACATAGTTAAAAATAATCAAATATCCAACAAAGTAGTAATTGACATATATTAAAAACAAAATATAAAATACATAGTTCTTTTAAAAAATACAACAGAACATAATAATTAATGTTTTTTATAATAATAACTTAATAATCTGATAGATTCTTTCCGGATTCATAAATACTATTAAAATATGAATTGTATGGAGTCGAGAATTAATTTGGTTATGGTTGCGGCTGCTGAAATTGTTGACTTATTTTTTCCATTATATGACTTTGTTCTTGTCGAACAAATTCACAAACATTTGGATCAACAATACCATCCACATTCATTAATATAATTTTATTTTCTTCTTTAAATTCTTTAAATTTGAAAGCTCTATGTTTCATTTTGAACTACTTAATGCATTAACATAGCATTTATGGGAGCACCGTAGTGATTTTAAAAATATTTATGTACAATTTAAAATAATTTTTTCAATTATGTAATATTTATTTAATCGTATATCATTAATAATTTCACCCATTATTATATATAACGTATAATATTTGCTAGCAATTTATATTATTTAAATAAGGGAAAATTACGCGGATAAGCAAACTTATACTATTTAATTGCTTATCATAGCTATAGTTTGCTATAATTACCACTCATGACTAACATTATACATTAATTGCATGGGCTGACTTTTAGTTTGTATAATTAGTCATGTTTGTATATGTATAATTCGTCAGAATATACACATAAATATGTATAATATACAATTTTTTAGCCTATATACATATACAAATCACCTCTCTCCCATACTCTGCCCTCTCTCGTTCACCTCTCTCCTCCCTCTCTCAATATCTCTCTCCTCTCTCCTCCCTCTCTCAATCTTGCTCGCTTCTCTCCTTCCTCTCCCAATCTCGCTTGCCATTTATACAAATGTATATGTATAATATACAGTTATATACAATTATATACATATACAATTCACCTCTCTCCCACTCTCTGCCCTCTCTCGCTCGCCTCTCTCCTCCCTTTCTCGATCTCGCTCGCCTCTCTCCTCTCTCTCTCAATCTCTCTTTCCATATATACAATTACATATGTATAATATACAATTATCTAACCAATATACATATAGAATTCACCTCTCTCCTCTCTCTCCCAGTCTCGCTCGCCTCTCTATTCTAAATAACATGTAGCTACAAATTATAATTTTCAAACTATAGCTATGAAGAGTAATTAATTATTTTTAAGTGGCTATATGTGAGTTTCCCTTCAAAAAATAATGGCAAAATAATTTTATATTAAACCATTATAAAAGGAAATAATATGAATTATATATAGTGAATGTTTTAGAAAGAATTTGTTTTATGAAATAAGAAAATATAAATGAAATAAGAAATAATAATAATATAATAATGAAAAGAGTGAGAAAATGATTCTTTTTTAGTGTAAATTTTAGTGCAGTGGGTTGGAGTTGATTACACTAAATTTGATGTTGATACCAAGTTTAGTGTAAAATTTGGTGTTTGGGTTGAAGATGTCCTTAGAGTGACCGGTGTATGTTATTGCATTAATTGTATTACTGTAGTTCTTGTTTTTGAGATTCGTCATCGTTTACCATTTTCTTGAATAATTTATCCTATTATATGTTCTTTATTATGCACCGATAATTATATTATTTTATTGTTGTTGTTAATTTCTTTTGATAGACTTTGCATTATTTTCTTCTTTATTTTAGAACAATAATTTTGAATTTGCTATATTTGAATTAAAAGTCTTTTGAAAACCTCTCCACCTTCCCCACTAATACCACTAATAATATAATTTATGTATATTAAATCTTCCCTACGCTTTACTTATAAAATTAAATTGAGTATATTATTATTATTATGACCCGGAGGGAATAATAAGAGCGAATAAGCAGCAGGTGGGCGGACTAAAGTCACAAAAGACAACTGCACTTTATTATGTTCCTGTTTTCTTTTCTTTTGTATTATATTTAAATAAATAAAATAAAATACATTAATGACTAAAGTCAAACCTAAAATGAAATGACCAGTCAAAAACTTGTTGAAATTACTTTCAATTTTTCTTTTATTTTATGAGGGAATACTCAAATGTATCATTAACTTTTAGAAAAAGTTTATTATGCCATTTATTAAAAATTTAGTCCACTTATAATATTATTATTTAAGAAAAGATTTATTTATGTCATAATAGTGATTTTGTAAAATCATTTTTTACACGTGAATATTTATAATCCGATCACGTTAATATTTTTTAATTAAAAAAAATAAAATTCTGAATTAAAATTGAACACCCACGTAAAATCCACCCAAATAAAATCCAGTTTTACATATAAAAAATGAACAAACAATCCTTTGCCACTTTTTATTGGGTAATTGTAAACGCTAGGGCATAGATGAGTTTAATGCTCTGATATTACTCCAAAAATTGTGAACTAATTTGAAGTTGCTATTTGATATTTGTGAACTAATGCATAATATCATCACTTTTAAACGGTAAGGCTTCGTGAATAAAACTCAACTTCATCACTTCTAATGACTTTGCAAAAGCTTGTCCATACTTCCCTTCCAATTCCTCAATAGGGACTTTACTTGGAGACCACACAAAGAATTTTTCGATCATTACCACTCGTGAATAGTTCCTTGTCCAGTGAATTGTACAGACAACATTATTACCCATGAAAAAATTGAGGATGAAAGTATTAAATTACTGATGGGCTATAGTGATTTTGGGTTGGTCTTTATCTGGATGGGTTATTTTCATTCAATTTTTATTCAGCATTTTATTTTTTTATTAAAAAAATAATGACGTGTTCAAATTAATATAGTCACGACCTAATAATGAACGTGATGACACTCGTCTTATCCCACCAAGACAAGTTAGCCTAAAACTCAAAATCATTACATTAAAATACAAAAATTTTAAAATAAACTCAAAAATACCCCCCAAACCTGGTTGTCACGTGTTCAAGCCTCTAATGTAAATATTAGAATGAAATAAAATACGTAAGTCTAAAATGACGTTGTCTTTCAAGTAAAACAAAATCATAAACTGGAGTAAAAAGATTTGTTGAGAACACAAACAACTACCTCACAAATCTCCATAAGAAGCCTGAAATGACGAGAATATAAGGTATCATGAAGATTCAGGCTCATAACCTACAAAATATTATAGAAGCAAGGGGTGAGTACCAAACCACACGGTACTCAACAATCAAACCTCTAAACACAAGCTAGGAAAACAAAATACGGGTACTCTTTACATCCGATACGAACCTCCACAACTACAACCTGCATAAAACCAACCCAACCTAGCAACTCAGAGTTTACATAGCACATAGCTCAACAACAACACTTTAACAAATTGCATATCCTCAACAACAACACTTTAACAAATTATATATCCTCAACAACACTTTAATAAATTATATATTCTCAACAAAAATACTTTAACAAATTAAAAATATCCTCAACAAGCAGCTCCGTATTCATCAATCACTAGGCAAAAATTCCGAACCAATGGAGATGATAGTTCACACAAATAATATGAGATAATCATTTTAATAACAAGGCAAAATTCATAACCATGCAACCGTGATATAACATCAACAAATAGGCTATAAGCCTTCATTTAATTCTCAAAAATCACATACCAACAATTTATCACAATACTTTTTATTATCCTTTTTTATCATTAAAATTATTCAACATGGACAAGTCAACCCATCGCCAATCTCCATTAATCCCAAACACATATTACTAGAAAATACACAAATTTCATTCACTTAACAAGGGTATAGAAATCTACTTGCCTTAAATAGTCGAACAATCACATCGCGACTTGAATCTTCCCCTTTTGTTTGACTTCCAAATAAAGCAATTTATTCAAGTAATATTTCAAAACTAACAATATTCATATTGTTATGTGTCTAGCCTTGACCCGAAATTCACCAAAATTTATAGTCAAATTCATAGGTCTTTATCCCAAGTAATATGTCAAGTCTCACATTTTCCAAATTTCAAGTCTAGATTAGGTTTCAATATCATGAATCTAATGATATTTATATAAAACTATATACCTACTATTTTAATTTACTAATTATAACATGTTAAAATCTTAAATTGTACAACGGTAATTACCCAAAATTTTATAAAATATACCCAATAAATTTACTACTAACAACCTGAAGGGCCTTAACCTTTCTACAATCCATTCCATATATATAATAAATATATACACACTACAGTTAATCAATTGTTAAATATTTGAATCATTAGCCAATGATTGTGATTTCTTGTCTACAAGTTCAAAATATCATAGCCATAACTATTGCAGATTCAGACCCCTTCTGATTTCGATTTTTTTATTTCCTATTTCACTAACCATACAGTAATAAATAAAATAATTTAACCTCTCTATCCATATACCAAACATCACGAGTGAGGAATCAATTCTTACCTGTAGAATTTTACCCATCGTAAGGGTTTATCGTTGAAACTGCAACACCCTCCTTGCGAGGTTTTATTTTATTTTTCTCTCAAACACACAAATAAATTACGATTTAAATTAATATAGGGTATTAATTAAATTATGGACTTGATCCATTAATTGATAGACCCATCAATTAAATAACCATAGTTATCGAATAATTAAAAATTCTCAAACCAACTTCACCGACTAATCATAGTTAACTCAGAATAACAATCGGGAGGGATAAAACTACAATTTTTACGAAAATTCCTAAAGATTATTTTTTGGGTCATTATATATATATATATATATATATATATATATATATTATATTCATTCACTGGATACGAAAATAGCCAAATCAAGATCTGAATCAATAAATCAATAATTATAAATAGTGAATCTACAACGACTTGATTTCCGTCATTAGGGAAAAGCCAATAGGAAAAGAATTGGGGCCAGAAATTTTTTCTGTAGTAACTTGAGATTTCCTAGTCTAGTCCAGATTTAGACGAAATTGTAAAATATGATAACAAATGAGAGATCTATTAATGTACTTGATTACATGAGTGGATATCCAAGATGTTAAGGAACCCGTACGATTTTACATAATTGAATTCGGGTGAGTAGAACTCCCAAAATTTATCTTAGCGTGAACGTGTATTTTTTGAGTGTCATGGGATAATAGTGTGTTGTGAAATGGGGGTTTGGAATTCTTAAATTTGCTCACTCTTTCCGTGCAAGACGCTATGGCGGGATTATTTTCTCCAGGGCGAGGCCGCTGTGGCGGGTTGGGGTCGCCATAGCGGGACAAATGTGACTTAAGTCATAAATAAAACCTCAAAAATGTTTTATTCTACTTTTTACAACTTTGAGAGCTAAGGAACGACCTTAGGTGTGTTCTTAACGGGTTTTCACCATTCTTAAGGCTAAAGGTAAGATTTTTATTCCCCGAATTCATGTTTTAATCCGTAGAACTTAGTTTCTTGGGTAACTATCGATGTGGGGGGAGGGGGGGTTTGATATGAGAATTATTTTGGAAAAAGCCCTAATCTAGGTATGGGGATCATGAGTTTGGTCTAGGGTTATTGAGTTCGTTATAATCCGGATAATTAGACCTTCGATTGTTGAACCTTGCGTATAAATTATTGTTTGTATACCTAGAACAAGTGGAAAGAATCCAGAAAGGGAAGATTCAAATGTTTTAGGGGATTCAAGTTTGGATTCGAGATAGGTGATGATTGTGATTTCATGTTTTGCGAGATGTATGTTAGTAATTGCTTCATTGTAATGCATGCATGTATGTGAATGAAGCCTATTGATCACACCTAATGTGACTAAGTATGAACGAAGAACTACATCTACATGCCATAAATCACCTTTTATTGTATGATTGTGAGAATATATATTGTGATTGTGGTTTGTTGAATGGATCGGGTGTTGCATTTCGACACACTAACTTGGATCGGTTGTCACATTTTGACATAAATATGGGATCGGTTGTCATATTCTGGCATAAATATGAGATTGGTTGCCACATTTTGGCATAAATATTGTATCGGGCACCACATAATGGTGTGCCAACAGTTTGGATATGGTTCCATGAGAGGTCCATTGAATTGAGTTCTATAAAAGAACCATTGACGTGACATGACTGTATATCTTGAAAATTGTGAAATTGTACTTGTTTGTAAGTGATAATCATTGTGTATGTATATATTCTATGCATGTATGTTTTTACATTATTATAATTATGATATATGTTGTGCTTACTGGAATAGCCCCGTGATCCTATCTGTACACTGTGGTTGTGTACTGATACTCCACTTGCTTGTTCTTTGTTGAGTACATAGTATCTTCAGGTGACTATTAATAGACCTCAGCTAGGAGATTATTGAGCGTGAACGGATTCAAGGGTGAGCTAGTTCTTTTAGACTGTCATGGACTTTTCTTGTTTAAGTCCACTTTTTTCGAACTCAGACTATTTGGTTAAGTTGTTGTTTAGTTTTGAGGTTGTAACCCTTGATATTTGAATTATCGTTAGTAGAGTTTTGGTACAATGACTTTCAGGTTCTAGGGGTTGTTTCGGCATTAGTTTGGTTAGTTATTTGTTTAAATCTTTAGAGTTTATGGGAACTCTGTATATTTACTGTCATTCAAACCTACTTTCGTATCTTTAAATGCCTTAGTTTTCATAAAATTTGTTAGTTTAGGTTGTTGTAATGGTTCTCCCACCGGAGAGTTAGTATGAGTATCAATTATGATAGTCTGGATCGTGAAAAAATTTATATTAGCGCCCTAGGTTTGTTGATCTCATTGTACCAAAATGAGTCTAGTAGAGTCTTGCGGAATGGTACAAAGACGTCTGTACTTTTCTTCGAGAAACTATAGGACTTTTGGAAAGACTCACTTCTTTCTACTCATTCATGAATTGAATCTAATTGGTATTGGGTGATACAAATTGATATCTTTCCTCCTTCACTCTATGGTTTGAGTTAGTGCAACAAAAGTGGTAACACTATCACTAGAAAAAAGAGGATGTGTATTGACAACTACAGTTAAATAGGGTCACCATTTGGAACAAGTATCCATTTTCTCAGATAAATGATATTTTACCAGTTGCAGGGTGCATCAGTTTACTTTTTTGCTCTTGTACTGGAAGAGTGGTAATGGTCATCTATAGAATAAATTAATTAAAAAATTGGGCTTGATTGTGAGTTGTAACTTGAAAGCTGTGAATATGTGTTCCTTATTGACTGAATTAACAGTGAATGTGGCAACTGTATTTGCTTGGAAGTGATGATATGATCATGTTCACAATAAGTGTGTGTCTGAATTTTGATATGTGCAATATGCTGGCTAAATTGATTGAAATAATGCAAGTTGTAACTGCTGAGTATCGTGAAGCTTATTGTGAAAAGAAGGTCTCGACTAAGTTTGATGCAAGGGTCTAGATAATGTACGAGGTGATTCGTAAGAAAGATCAAGACGTATCTTACGCTTGAGTAATAACCGCGTGAGTGTCTGTGTACCATGGGGATGTGTGAGTTATGGTGTTGATTTAATGAGAATGATTTAGATTGTGTATCGTTGGATTGACTTAGGGTAGAAAATGATTATTCTAGTTCAGAGGATTTTCTAAATTGCTCAGTAAAGTTGAAAACTATTGGGAGATTTAGAAATGAGAAAAACCACAAAATTTTTGTTACATGGGTACTATTTTCGTCTAAGCCGCTGGGGTGAGATTTTTAACGTGAGGCCGCAAGAGAAGAAATTCCCTGCCATAGCGTGACAGAACCTCAACTTGTTCTCTTCTGTTTTTTCCAAGTCTTCTTATAGAGCCCGGGTCAAGTCCAAACCCTTGTAATCTGGTTAATGTTCAACAATTAAGGATAGACTATAAAATCTTATAATAAATCAAATGTTGTCAAACACACACAAAAAAAACTAGCATCCATGTGCTTACAAAAACATAGTGTGTGTGTGTTATATGTGTCAATTTTGGTTGAATTCGGTAGCCTTTCTAGGCATGCAGTTTCATGGGCCAGGATAAGACTACTCCAATATCAATAATGCTTACTTGGTTAATTTATTAAGTGTGTTGCAATTGTGGAGAATGTAAGCATATGAGAAGGAAATCGGCAAGGCTGTGGAGGTTAGATAAATGGTAATGTGGGAAGAAGAGCAATGCAGCCAGGCAAGGAGGTTTTCCGTCAAGATGAGAGGGCTCAAATTATATGCTTTTCCGGAGAAGATCGAGTTTGAGTTGTGTGATGCAGTGGTCACAAGTTCTACTCTTATATGTGCCTGAATGGCTATTGTTTTGTTTGATATGGGTTTTACTTATTCGTATGTGTCAGTTCTATTTCTTGGGGATTTGATATGGTTTATGATATAGTTGATGCCCAATTCATATTTCTATCCCAGTTGAAGAGTCATTCATAGTCAACCATGTATATCGTGTTGTCCTGTTGTGTTTATGGATTTTCAGATTTGGATTGATTTGGTTATGCTAGATTTGACTGACTTGATATAATCGTAGGTATGGCTTAGTTATCCCCCTTATATATCGGGCTTAATTGTAATACCAAGTCGGTAACTCTAGAGATCTTTGATAGTTAGAGATTAGAGTGGGAAGGGATCATATTCTTCATTCGGGCTAGAAATTTGGTAGGGCAGAGTTGTTTGGCATATTTGACTCATGTTCAGACTGTTGAGGTTGAGTGTCTCTCTATTGAGTCTACTCATGTGGTGTGTGAGTTTAAGAAAGTGTTTCCAACGGATTTCCTTCGGGTAGAGTTTGTACGTTGACTTGGAAACTAGCACACGACCTATTTCTACCCCTTCGTATTGTATGGCCCCAGCAGAATTAAGAGAGCTTGATGTACCGTGGTTTCACGGTACTTTTAATGCTTTTTCCTTAAGTTTAGAGTGTGTCCAAAGCCTTTTTGTATTGATTTTTTATGTAGGTTTCTCTTTGCGTCTCAGGAAATCTGTCTAATGGAGAATGCAGAGGTTTTGAGCAGAAATTGCAGAAGTGACCACCTACGGAGCCCACGACGGTCCGTCTCGACTGTGACGGTCCGTAGGTGGCACCGTAGTGAGAAGAGAGTAGCTGCTGAAGGAAGATGGGGAAGTCTGACTAAGTGTGGGACTACGGAAGCTCACGAGGGACCGTCATAGCCACGGCGGTCCATCCTGCATATACGTCGATGTTGTTAGAGAGTAGTCCCAGTACCCATTTCCAAGAAGTTTCTAAGTATTATGGAACGGAACCCCTCGACGGACCATCGTGCTTGAAACGGTCCGTCAGACCTGTCCGTCGAGGGTAACAGAGTTTATGAAGGAAGCACCAGAGATTAGAGTCTAAGTATGGAGCGACGGAGGCCACGACGGTCCGTCACATGGGCCGTCTACTCAGACGCGTTTTGGACAGATTTTCATTAATTAGATTCCCTCTTTTATTAGGTTTTGTTTTATTATAAATAGTCCAAAAAACCTTATTTTTGGGGTTATACTTTTGGATATTTTTTAGTTCTCTTGTTTAAGTATTGAACTATTGATTTTGATATTTGATCATACTTTTCCGAAATCGATCGTTAGTGTTTTTGTGAATTAATCAAGTGAATTTCTGGATTTTCTTCATTCTCATTAAAGTAAGTGCATGAATTCTTACATTATAAATATGAATTGTGTGATTATGACCATGGGTAACTAAACTCCATAACTAGGGTTGTGGGAACCATGGGTAAATAATAAGGTAAAATCAAGCTAAAATAAAAATTCTAGAATAGTGTCTTGCATGTATTGATAATTCTTTCGTTTAGAAGTCTTTTTAATGGATGACCAACGTTAGAACTTGCCTTAATGCTACTTGCCAGACCAAGGAGGTAGATAATAGGAAAAGAATTATCAACGTAGATTTAGTGTATACTATCTAATAGGCTAGTGTCGGTTGGTACGAAGTAACAACTTAGTCAAATATCGATTATGATGCTTAATATGAGGTAAAAATAAGATTTAGTAAAGCAACACATGTAGCCGGACCAAGGTGCAGAGTGAAATTTTCTAGATGCCGGACCAAGGATTTAGAAATACCTAACTTATCACTTTGCATGCAAGATACTAGGAAAGAATTGTTATAGTTAGAATTACTGAGTTAGGAGCCTGTGGGGAACACTTAAGCCCTAGTTACTTTTATTACTTGATTAAATCCTAATACTTGAATCCGTTAGTCATTTACTTTAATTTAGCTAATCATTTTTATTAATTTAAACCCCCCTTTTAGTTATTTGTTTTCGGAAAATAGTTGACTAAATAGAAGTAATAATCGAATAAAGTTAAGTCTGAACCATTTTCCTCGTGGGATCGACCTCAACCTCATTAGTTGGGTTCTTTACTTGATACGACCGCTTTACTTCATATTTGAGAAGTAAATTTAAGCGTATCAACTTTTGGCGCCGCTACCGGGGAAAGTGGCTTTTAGAATAACTTAAAACTTATTACTAAAGTTTAGTCAATATTTTCCTAATTTTACTTTTTCTTGTTGTTTTTATTTCTTGCAGAACTAACTTCCTTGTATGCCAATTACGCGGAGTAGAAGAGAACTCTTGTTTCTCTATGACCACGAATTAGAGCGTACACTATGCAATATGAATCGAAACTTGGGTATTAACGATGATGATCCCAACCAAGACATTCCAGCTCCAGTTGATGCACATGGTCGGTTATTACCCGAAAATTGTGGTGAAGATGAACAAAGGGGACAAAACCCCGCTCCACGCCCTCAAGGGTTCTACAGGGGTTATGATAACATCGCAGACTCTGATGGGCCACTTGTCTTGCCCCCTCTACCACACGCCCATACTTTTGTGGTAACTAGTAGTCTGATGCAAATGCTCACTGCCAGAGGTTTGTTTTCAGGGCTACCTTCTGAGAACCCACATGCCCACATCGCTAAGGTAAGGGCAGTGTGCAAAAGTTGTGTAGGGAGGCCCAATTTGAATATTGATGTAATAGGGCTAAGAGTATTTCCTCTCTCACTGACGGGAGAGGCTGCTATCTGGTTTACTCAGCTCCCTTATAATTCAATTTTCACTTAGAATCAACTGAGGGACGCTTTCTTAGCACGTTACTACCCGGTCTCTAAGAAACTAAACCACAAAGACAAAGTGAACAACTTTGTGTCACTACCAGGAGAGTCACTTAGCAGTTCTTGGGATAGGTTCACTTCATTCTTAAGAAGTGTCCCCAATCACCGCATTGATGATGAGTCTCTGAAAGAATACTTCTATCGGGGACAGGATGATAATAATAAAGCGGTGTTGGATACGATAGCAGGGGGGTCTTATGGGGAGTGTCCTTATGCCGAGATTGCTGAAAAGTTAGAGAAAATCTCCCAGAATAATAAAGCTTGGAGTACTAGGAAGTCAGATACTGGAAGAAACACCTTCACAGTGCAATTCGCACACAACCCAGCCACAGACGAGATTCGTGAAGAGATGGCTCAGATGAGAACTGAGCTTGGGTTGGTATTAAAATATGTCACTGGGGGTGCAGAAAAGATAAATACAGTGAACTACTTGTCTAAACCACCACCACCAAATGATGAATATTATTATGAGGAGGACTCCTATGCGGTGAATGAGCAGACGGGGGGTTTTCGACCGAATGCCCAAGGCTCCAATCAGGATAACTGGCGCCAAGGTCAAGGAAACCAAGGTCGAAACTATGGTAATTATAACCGCGAGGGTCATTATGTCCGAGATGAGAATTACAACCGCGACAACAACTTTAATCGGGGTAACTATGGTAATAGAAATGATAGAAGTGGGCCCTATGTTCCTCCTCAAAATCGTGAAGTTGCTCCCAGGTATGGGGGAAGTAGTTTGGCGCGAGTTGAGGAAATGTTGCACAAAATTATGAGGAGGTTCGATGCTAGTGATGAACACACTAAAGAGTTAAGGAGTGACTTAGCGGGTATTTGGCAGAAAGTCGATACACATGCAATATCGATTAAGCAGTTTGAGTTGCAAATGGCCCAATTATCTGCGATAGTGAACACACGACAACCGGGCACTCTCCCTAGCAATACTGTCCAAAATCAAAAATATGATGGACACTGTATGATAATCACTACTCGGGGTGGTAAGCAAACCATTGACCCACCTATGCCGTCTGATGTAGAAAAGGTGATAAGAGATAATGATAAGGTGGTGGAGGTTAGTGGTGAGTTAGAAGACAAAACGGGAAAAGATGTTGAAGTGCCCAAAAAGGTAACTCCCATGCCTAGACCACCCCCCCTTCCCACAAAGATTAGTGAAAAAGACCGAGGATGGTAAATATCGATGTTTTATAATGATGTTGAAACAGATTTCCATAAATGTCCCTTTGGTAGAAGCTCTGGAACAAATGCCCGGTTATGCCAAGTTTATGAAAGATTTGGTTACGAAGAAAAGATCGGTCACTTTTGAGGATAATGATAGAATGCAACATTGTAGTGTTATTGCTACAAGATCTTTAGTGCAAAAGAAAGAAGATCCGAGTGCTTTCACTATTCCTTGTACAATCGGGTCATTACATTTTGCAAAAGCATTATGTGATCTTGGGGCAAGCATAAATCTCATGCCCCTCTCGATTTACAAGAAGTTGGGTTTTGGTGACCCAAAGCCCACTGCGATGCGGCTACTGATGGCCGATTGAACAGTAAAAAGGCCTATTGGGATACTTCACGATGTGCTAGTAAAGGTGGAGTCGTTCATATTTCCGGCCGATTTTGTTATTCTTGATTGTGAGGTTGATTTTGAGGTGCCTATTATTCTTGGGAGGCCATTCCTTGCTACGGGTAGAGCCTTGGTTGATATGGAAAAGGGGCAGATGAAATTTTGGTTGAACAATGAAGAAGTGACCTTCAACATTTGTAGGTCCATGAGGCAGAGTGGTGAGCTCCAATCGGTATCTGCCATATCCTACAAAGTTAAAAAGTCATCTGAGGTACAAATAGAAGAACGTCTGGGTGTAGAAGCACTAGTAGCAGTGATCATGAATTTTGGTCGCGGCTCTTGATCGAGGTGATGTTCGGTTTAAACCAAAGAAATATGAGTTAGATATGAAGAATCGCGAGTCTCCACCCGCGAAACCATCTATAGAGGAGGCTCCAAAGTTAGAACTAAAAGCTCTCCCACCTCATCTGAGGTATGAATTCTTAGGAAATGGTGACACTTTGCCGGTAATCATTGCATCAGATCTGAATGTACAACAAGTTGAGAGTTTGGTGAAAGTGTTAAAAAGATTCAAAAGAGTTATTGGGTGGACTATTGCGGATATTATTGGGATCCCTCCCGGTATTTGTTCTCATAAAATCCAACTCATGCCCGATCATAAACCGAGTATTGAGCACCAGAGATGCTTAAATCCACCTATGCAAGAGGTCGTGAAAAAGGAAATTATTAAGTGGTTGGATGCCGGAGTAATATATCCGATCGCTGATAGTAGTTGGGTATGACCTGTTCAGTGTGTACCTAAGAAAGGAGGAATGACTGTGGTCCCCAATGAAAAAAATGAACTTGTTCCAATGAGACCGGTGACTGGATGGAGGGTGTGTATGGATTACCGGAAATTAGCATGGACCGGAAAAGACCATTTTCCTATGCCCTTCATGGATAAGATGTTGGATAGACTTGCCGAAAAAGGGTGGTACTATTTTCTTGATGGTTATTTGGGGTATAATCAGATTTCTATTGCACCGGAAGATCAAGAGAAAACCACCTTTACTTGTCCATATGGGACCTTCGCGTTCAAGAGAATGTCGTTTGGATTGTACAATGCACCCGCCACATTTCAGAGATGTATGATGTCGATATTCTCCGATATGGAGGAGGACACTATTGAGGTATTTATGGATTATTTTTCTGTGGTTGGTGACTCATTTGAGCGGTACTTGAGCCATTTATCTGAGGTTCTTAAGAGGTGTGAAGACTGCAATCTAGTACTAAATTGGGAAAAATGCCACTTCATGGTGAAAGAGGGTATTGTATTGGGTCATCGCATTTCAGAGAAGGGTATAGAGGTTGATTGAGCTAAAGTCGAGAAAATAGAGAGACTTCCCCCACCTATCTCTGTAAAAGGTGTGAGAAACTTTCTTGGGCATGAAGGTTTTTACCGGGGGTTCATCAAAGATTTTTCAAAAATTGCGCATCTTTTGAGCAAGTTGCTTGAGAAAGAGTGTATATTTTATTTTTATGAATCCTGTCTTAAGGCATTCGGTGAGTTGAAGGAAAAGTTGGTGTCTGCACCTATCATTATTTCTCCAGATTGGAGCATTCCACTTGAGGTGATGTGCGATGATAGTGGGGTTGCTCTTGGTGTGGTATTGGGACAAAGAAGGGACAAAATCCTTCACCCCATTTACTATGCTAGTAAAGCCCTCAATGAAGCCCAGAAGAACTACACCGTGACTGAGCAAGAGCTCCTTGCAGTAGTCTTTGCTTTCGAGAAATTTTGCTCCTATTTGATAGGCACTAGTGTTATAGTGCATACTGATCATTCTGCTTTGAGATATTTGATAGCAAAGAACGATGCGAAACCGAGGTTGATTCGTTGGATATTACTATTACAAGAATTTGACTTTGAGGTGAGAGATAGAAAAGGGACCGAGAATTAAGTTGCTGATCACTTGTCCCGTTTAGAAGATGAAGCAATGAGAGAGTTGGGGGATAAGACTGAAAATGATGATACTTTCCCCGATGAGCATGTATTGGCCGCCTCTCAAGACTTGATTCCATGGTTCGTAGATTTTGCGAATTATCTGGCTAGCGATATTGTTCCACCGGACTTGTCCTTTCATCAAAGGAAAAAGTTCATGTATGATATAAAAAGTTCTTTTGGGATGAACCATACTTATATAGGAGTTGTGACGATAGGCTTATTCGGCGTTGTGTGCCAGAAGTTGAGATGTTGAGTGTTTTGGAGGCATGTCATTCTTCGCACGTAGGTGGACATCATAGTGGTGTCCGGACTGCTCACAATATCTTACAATGTGGCTACTATTGGCCAACTATTTATCAAGATGCTCATGAGTTTGCCAAGGCATGTGATAGATGCCAAAGAGAAGGCGGCATTTCAAGAAAGCAAGAGATCCCTTTAAATCCTATTCTTGTGATTGAGTTATTTGATGTGTGGGGTATTGACTTTATGGGCCCTTTTGTGAGTTCTCATGGGATGAAGTACATTCTAGTAGTGGTTGATTATGTGTCTAAATAGGTGGAAGCTATCGCGCTCGCAAATAATGAAGGGAAGAGTGTCACCGCGTTCTTGAAAAAGAATATATTTTCCCGATTTGGTACCCCAAGGGCGATTATTAGTGATGGGGGATCCCACTTTTCAATAAATTATTTAAGGGATTATTGGAGAAATATGAGGTTCTCCATAATGTGGCCACTCCGTACCATCCTCAAACTAGTGGACAAGTTGAGGTGTCAAATAGGGAGATCAAGCAGATTTTGTCAAAAATGGTGAACGCTAGTGGAACGGATTGGTCAAGGAGGCTTGATGATGCTCTTTGGGCCTACCGGACAGCATACAAGACTCCCATAGGTATGTACCCATAACAACTTGTATATGGGAAGGCTTGTCACTTACCGGTTGAATTAGAGCATAAAGCCATGTGGGCAATGAAGAAGTTGAAAATGGATTTGAATGAAGCTGCAGAACAGAGGTTAAATGGGTTGAATGAGCTCGATGAATTTCGCCTAAAAGCTTATGAAAATTCAGCCCTCTACAAAGAAAAGATGAAGAAGTACCATGACCAAAAGATTGAGAAACGCGATTTTATGGTTGGGGATTTGGTACTTTTATTCAATTCTAGGTTGCGCTTGTTTTCGGGCAAACTCAAGTCCAAATGGACTGGACCTTACTTGATCACCCAACTATTCACTCACGGAGCTATTGAGTTAAACAAGGAGGGTGTGCGATTTAAGGTGAACGGACAACGAATCAAAATCTATCTGGGGCATGCTGAATCGGCGAATGAAGTGATCGAGGCATACCATCTTGATGAAGTATGAGTAATCGAGTGTCCTCCATCGTGCCGCGACGTTAAATCAAGTGCTGGTTGGGAGGCAACCCATAAGTATCCTCTAAGCCAACTATAGTTTTTTTTATGACTTTCTAGTAATAGTTGCATTTTCTTTGTTTTTTCTTTTTGTTAGAAGTGTTGGCTAGAGCGTAGTTTAGGGTCCGTGTGCAAAAAAAAAAGTGTCCTTTAAATACAAAAATAATAGCTTCATGGGTGTTAAATTTGCAGGTAGCACATCACCAGAAAATTGGTCTGCAGAGCTCATTGACGGACCCATCGATGGACCGTCACGCTTGCGATGGACCGTCGCAAGCATCCGTCGTGCCCATGTAAGTTTCTTTCATTTTTTAAATTAGGGCACCCATGACGGACCCAATGACGGACCGTCACACCTGTGATGGACCGTCGATGGGGACTCATCGCATCAATACCCGTAAACCCGACTCGACCGGCGAATATTAAAAGTTTTTAAACCTTTTAACTTCCCACCTCTTCATTCTAACCGTTTCTTTCCCTCAATTCTCCCATTTACTCCCCCTTAAACTCCCTAACATTTTTTTTCCTCTCCTCAAAACTTCTGATTCCCCTTCCCTTCCCAAATTCCCTTAATCTTCGCTCTCCAAATCTCCATGCTTCTTCAAGTAATCTGCCGGTCGGAGTCTACTGTTCTTCTGCTGATCTTCAGAGTTGTGTGCCTCACCCTGTTTTCATCTTCTCCAAGTCTCAGGTATGTGGTTTTGATCTCTAACCCATCTACATTTCATTTTTGTTTTCACATACTACATGCTTGTTTCTGAATGTCGGGTCTTCGAATTTTGACCCCTATTGTATGCTAAAAACTCATCCCGTTCATCCTACTTAAGACCCGTAATATAAGTAAAAATGATGTGGGTATTGGGTTAACTAAATCAAAAAGGGGGGAGTATGTTTCTGAAACTTGTTCTGACCTAGGTTGATAGTCCTCCAAATTGGCATGCTAAAACTCGAGAAATTATTGCCTTAGGATTGCTAGTTTGCTGGGTATTTGGGTTAGAAATTGTGGGTGGATACGTAATCTTTTGATTGAAATTATAGGGGACGATTGAGGCATCCTCAGTTCTATCGCTGAAGAACAGAATGAGACCCTGTCGACGGACCGTCGTGGGGTCCGTCCCACCAATCCCCGATAAATTTTCTCTAAGTGTCCGTCGACGACCTGTACGATGGACCGTCGTGCCCTCGATGGTCCGTCCTGCACAACCATCATGGTTGTCAGAGACCCTACTCCTAAGGGTCTCAAAATTTTCTCTAAGTGTCCAATTACTGACATATACGATGGACCGTCGTGCCCTCGACGGTCCATCCTGTACCACCGTCATGGTTGTCAGAGACCCTATTCCTAAGGGTCTCCATACTTTTTCTAAGTGTCCCACGACGGACCGTCGACGGTCCGTCCTGCTCAACCGTCATGACTGTCAGAGACTTTCTTTCTGAGAGTTTCCAAAAATTTTCTTAAGTAATTCATGACGGTCTGTCATACTCACGATGGACCGTCAATTAGTCCGTCGTGTTTCACAGACACTACAACAATACCATTACAGTTTTGGTTTTACGTTTGTTGTTTTCTTCTTTGCATGTCTTGTTTGCTTCTACTGGTACTAATTGTTATTCTTTACAGGTACTAACACTTATGGCACCAAAGCAAGATCGAGTTTACACACGAGGGCGTTCAAAGTCCGTCGCCCCATTTGCCCGACTGGTCATTGGCTCTGACGATGAGCGTGACCCCGAGTACGTGCCCCCAAGCACTGTAACTCCTGCACGGGATGCACGTGCCACCATAGCCACGCCCACAAAGGTGGCGTCCGGCGTAGTCACTACCTCCCTATCTGAAGAGGAGCGCACACTGACCGGCACACCTTCTGGGTCTGCTGCATACACCAGGGATGCTTCCGGTTCTGAGGAAGTGTCAGGTTCAGAAGAAGTCTCCGAATCTGAGGAGGCTTCTGCTCCAGCCACTACATCCCAGTCCGCCTCGTCTGATGAGGTCGACAGTGCTGATACCACTCCAGCACTACAGACTGGAGTCCCCACCCCGGTTGCTGACCAACCTAACCGGTGGTGTGTTGAGGGACAGTATCAGGTATACTCCAACACCAAGCTGCCGAATGATAAGAGAGTCATGACCCGGACCCTTACACTGGAGAGGCGGGTCCTTACGGGAAGTCTCCCCACCATGACGGATATTCATGCACTCTTCACCAGGCACTGGCTAGATTGGACGGCTCGTGCTTTGGGCCGATACAGTGAGGAGTTGGTCCGAGAGTTTTACGCATCGTATGTGGCGACTCTCCGGTCCTAGATTGATAAACGGGCTGCCCCTGCCAAATAGGCCCCACTAGATTACGTCAGAGTCCGCGGCAAGTGGGTGGACATCTCCTTGCCAGCCATCCGCCGGTATCTATACGGCGAGATGTTGATGCCACCAAGACTCCTCTCACCGCCGAGTTCGACTACCGGTGGAAACTTGTTAAAGATGGACGGTTCTTGCGTGAGCCAGGGCAGAGAGACCACCAAGAGGTGGATGGCCCAGCATTTATCTGTTGATGGAGAGGCTGCTGACTGGGTACTTGAGCCGAAGGGAGCCATCAAGAAGGCTAACTTGACCTTCACTGCCAAGTTTTTATGGTTGATAGTCCGCCACTGCCTTTCCCCCACTGCTGCAGATAATATAGTTACATGGAATCGTGCAATTCTGATTGCAGCGATGATAGCAGGGTTTGAGGTCGACTTCGCTTGGCTTCTTCAGGCGGTCATGCACGAGAGGGCCTTCAAGGTCACCACTACTTACCCATTTCTGTGTATGGTGTTTTCTTTGTGCAGGTCCGCAGGTGTGCCCATTTGGAACATAGATCAGCTCAAGACCCTGCAGGGCAATGTTGATATCGGCCTCATCAGGGATGAGGCCAATGAGTTGGCTCCACGTAAAGGGCCCCGCCCGGAGGTGCCTTCGCTTGGTGAGAACCTAGCAGATACAGTAGAACAAGCCAGAGCGGCTACCCAGGCTACATCTGAGCCTACTGACACCACCCCGGTCGAGTCTATCCCGGGTGGTAGCACCGCCCCGAGCTTCTCTCGCTCGACTCCTTCCACTACTCTGGTCCCACTTGCTAGGGTCCAGAAACTCAAGGCTCAGATGGCCACACTTCTGCATCACATCCAGCCTTGGATGCAGAGGTCTATTGTTGAGGCAAAGGAGCGCATGGAGCGGAAGATGGCCCAGCACACGGATAGGAAGATTATGGAGGTTCATCAGCGCTTGGACGCTTTTGAGTTGCGGGTGCTAGCCCGTCCAGCCCCTCCGATGGACGTGTCGACCCTTCAGGCTGCGGTAGAGAGTCTGAGAGTGGATCTGGATACAATTCTAGAGGCTAGGGTGCCCGAGTCTGAGGCCCCTTCTGCAGAGCCTGCTGAGGACACAGTGATGGCTGCCTTATTCGCCACTTCAGATGTGCCACCACCTCCCCCACGAGAGCATGCCAAGAGGCGTAGAGGTCGAGACGAGGATGAGGCTAGGGTAAGAAAGAAGGAACGCCGAGAGATGGAGGCTGCGAGGAGAGCCTCGATTGCTGATGAGGAGGCCCGTCAGATGAGGACTATAGAGTTGGCTACTGGGGCGTCTAGCCCCAGAGTTGTTGAGACGGAGAGAGGCACTACTGATGGTGTTGTTGCTACTGAGAACACTACTGAGGGTGTCCAGACTACAGAGGGAGTGGGTTCCGGGACACCGGACCCACCAGCTTGTTGATCGCCGGCGCTTTGCGCCTCAGGTTTGCTTCACCTACCACTCGCTTAATTTAGATTCTTTTTATGCATTGGGGACAATTGCATATCTTTTTTGTTGGGGGTGGGGTAAATGAAAAAGTGAGTGTTAGGGTGAAGTCTGAGTATCCCAATTCACGATCCTCTCTTGGGGTTTTCTTGCCTGTGTTCTTTTTCCCTAAGAGACTGATTACTTTTATTGTTGAACCGGCATGTTTATATCTTGTGTACATAGTATAACTCTGAAGCATGATGGCTAAAATAGAAATTATATCATGATTTAATGAAAATGATGCATGACTAGGCATAGTAATTGATAAATGTGTGGCTCTAAGCATGACATAGAGATACACTACTGCATGACCCTAAATCTAAGATTCTAACTAGGTGTCTGATAAGCTGGTAGAGTAATGAGATGTCACGTGAGTGTGAGGAAAAGTCGAATGATCCACCATTGGTAATGAGCTAGAATTTGCCTGGTTAGTCCTGCTAAAAGTGAGCCGTAATAAACAATTAGGAAAGGATCATAGGCCCTTGTTCGAAATAGTCAATCTTGAGCCTAAAATGACAGAAAACCAAATGAAGTTAATCCCTTATTGACCCAAATGATTTGAGCTTAAAATAGATCTTTCTTTTTCACCCCAACTGATCTTCTCTAGGAACAATGTGTTGGCCCTGGTCCCTCCTTGGACATGTGCACCTCAGCTTATGCCAAAAGCATAAGTTGAGGGTGGCTAATGCAGAAAGCAACCTTGTCGTGGCCCTGACCCAATCATGGGTATTGTGAACCTTGACTCATATCAAAAATCACGAGTTGAGGATGGCTGATATGAGGAATACTCCGGAAAGTGGGGTTGAAAGAATAAAGAGGAAGAAAGAACAAAACAAAAGTGACTCTAAAATATATATATATATATATATATATATATATATATATATATATATATATATATATATATATATATATATATATATATATATATATATATATATATATATATATATATATATATATATATATTTAAAGTCACTTTTGTTTTGTTCTTTCTTCCTCTTTATTCTTTCAACCCCACTTTCTGGAGTATTCCTCATAACAGCCACCCTCAACTTATGATTTTTGATATGAGTCAAGGTTCACAATACCCATGATTGGGTCAGGGCCACGGAAAGGTTGCTTTCTGCATTAGCCACCCTCAACTTATGCTTTTGGCATAAGCTGAGGTGCACATGTCCAAGGAGGGACCAGGGCCAACACATTGTTCCCAGAGAAGATCAGTTGGGGTGAAAAAGAAAGATCTATTTTAAGCTCAAATCATTTGGTCAATAAGGGATTAACTTCATTTGGTTTTCTGTCATTTTAGGCTCAAGATTGGCTATTTCGAACAAGGGCCTATGATCCTTTTCTAATTGTTTATTATGACTTACTATTAGCAGGACTAACCAGGCAAGTTCTAGCTCATTACCAATGGTGGATCATTCGACTTATCCTCACACTCACGTGACATCTCATTACTCTACCAGATTATTAGACACCTAGTTCGAATCTTAGATTTAGGGTCATGCAGTAGTGTATCTCTATGTCATGCTTAGAACCACACATTTATCAATTACTATGCCTAGTCATGCATCATTTTTATTACATCAGGATATCATTTCTATTTTAGCCATCATGCTTCAGAGTTATACTATGTACACAAGATATAAACATGCCGGTTCAACAATAAAAGTAATCAGTCTCTTAGGGAAAAAGAACACAGGCAAGAAAACCCCAAGAGAGGATCGTGAATTGGGATACTCAGACTTCACCCTAACACTCACTTTTTCATTTACCCCACCCCCAACAAAAAAGATATGCAATTGTCCCCAATGCATAAAAAGAATCTAAATTAAGCGAGTGGTAGGTGAAGCAAACCTGAGGCGCAAAGCGCCGGCGATCAACAAGCTGGTGGGTCCGGTGTCCCGGAACCCACTCCCTCTGTAGTCTGGACACCCTCAGTAGTGTTCTCAGTAGCAACAACACCATCAGTAGTGCCTCTCTCCGTCTCAACAACTCTGGGGCTAGACGCCCCAGTAGCCAACTCTATAGTCCTCATCTGACGGGCCTCCTCATCAGCAATCGAGGCTCTCCTCGCAGCCTCCATCTCTCGGCGTTCCTTCTTTCTTACCCTAGCCTCATCCTCGTCTCGACCTCTACGCCTCTTGGCATGCTCTCGTGGGGGAGGTGGTGGCACATCTGAAGTGGCGAATAAGGCAGCCATCACTGTGTCCTCAGCAGGCTCTGCAGAAGGGGCCTCAGACTCGGGCACCCTAGCCTCTAGAATTGTATCCAGATCCGCTCTCAGACTCTCTACCGCAGCCTGAAGGGTCGACACGTCCATCGGAGGGGCTGGACGGGCTAGCACCCGCAACTCAAAAGCGTCCAAGCGCTGATGAACCTCCATAATCTTCCTATCCGTGTGCTGGGCCATCTTCCGCTCCATGCGCTCCTTTGCCTCAACAATAGACCTCTGCATCCAAGGCTGGATGTGATGCAGAAGTGTGGCCATCTGAGCCTTGAGTTTCTGGACCCTAGCAAGTGGGACCAGAGTAGTGGAAGGAGTCGAGCGAGAGAAGCTCGGGGCGGTGCTACCACCCGGGATAGACTCGACCGGGGTGGTGTCAGTAGGCTCAGATGTAGCCTGGGTAGCCGCTCTGGCTTGTTCTACTGTATCTGCTAGGTTCTCACCAAGCGAAGGCACCTCCGGGCGGGGCCCTTTACGTGGAGCCAACTCATTGGCCTCATCCCTGATGAGGCCGATATCAACATTGCCCTGCAGGGTCTTGAGCTGATCTATGTTCCAAATGGGCACACCTGCGGACCTGCACAAAGAAAACACCATACACAGAAATGGGTAAGTAGTGGTGACCTTGAAGGCCCTCTCGTGCATGACCGCCTGAAGAAGCCAAGCGAAGTCGACCTCAAACCCTGCTATCATCGCTGCAATCAGAATTGCACGATTCCATGTAACTATATTATCTGCAGCAGTGGGGGAAAGGCAGTGGCGGACTATCAACCATAAAAACTTGGCAGTGAAGGTCAAGTTAGCCTTCTTGATGGCTCCCTTCGGCTCAAGTACCCAGTCAGCAGCCTCTCCATCAACAGATAAATGCTGGGCCATCCACCTCTTGGTGGTCTCTCTGCCCTGGCTCACGCAAGAACCGTCCATCTTTAACAAGTTTCCACCGGTAGTCGAACTCGGCGGTGAGAGGAGTCTTGGTGGCATCAACATCTCGCCGTATAGATACCGGCGGATGGCTGGCAAGGAGATGTCCACCCACTTGCCGCGGACTCTGACGTAATCTAGTGGGGCCTATTTGGCAGGGGCAGCCCGTTTATCAATCTAGGACCGGAGAGTCGCCACATACGATGCGTAAAACTCTCGGACCAACTCCTCACTGTATCGGCCCAAAGCACGAGCCGTCCAATCTAGCCAGTGCCTGGTGAAGAGTGCATGAATATCCGTCATGGTGGGGAGACTTCCCGTAAGGACCCGCCTCTCCAGTGTAAGGGTCCGGGTCATGACTCTCTTATCATTCGGCAGCTTGGTGTTGGAGTATACCTGATACTGTCCCTCAACACACCACCGGTTAGGTTGGTCAGCAACCGGGGTGGGGACTCCAGTCTGTAGTGCTGGAGTGGTATCAGCACTGTCGACCTCATCAGACGAGGCGGACTGGGATGTAGTGGCTGGAGCAGAAGCCTCCTCAGATTCGGAGACTTCTTCTGAACCTGACACTTCCTCAGAACCGGAAGCATCCCTGGTGTATGCAGCAGACCCAGAAGGTGTGCCGGTCAGTGTGCGCTCCTCTTCAGATAGGGAGGTAGTGACTACGCCGGACGCCACCTTTGTGGGCGTGGCTATGGTGGCACGTGCATCCCGTGCAGGAGTTACAGTGCTTGGGGGCACGTACTCGGGGTCACGCTCATCGTCAGAGCCAATGACCAGTCGGGCAAATGGGGCGACGGACTTTGAACGCCCTCGTGTGTAAACTCGATCTTGCTTTGGTGCCATAAGTGTTAGTACCTGTAAAGAATAACAATTAGTACCAGTAGAAGCAAACAAGACATGCAAAGAAGAAAACAACAAACGTAAAACCAAAACTGTAATGGTATTGTTGTAGTGTCTGTGAAACACGACGGACTAATTGACGGTCCATCGTGAGTATGACAGACCGTCATGAATTACTTAAGAAAATTTTTGGAAACTCTCAGAAAGAAAGTCTCTGACAGTCATGACGGTTGAGCAGGACGGACCGTCGACGGTCCGTCGTGGGACACTTAGAAAAAGTATGGAGACCCTTAGGAATAGGGTCTCTGACAACCATGACGGTGGTACAGGATGGACCGTCGAGGGCACGACGGTCCATCGTATATGTCAGTAATTGGACACTTAGAGAAAATTTTGAGACCCTTAGGAGTAGGGTCTCTGACAACCATGATGGTTGTGCAGGACGGACCATCGAGGGCACGACGGTCCATCGTACAGGTCGTCGACGGACACTTAGAGAAAATTTATCGGGGATTGGTGGGACGGACCCCACGACGGTCCGTCGACAGGGTCTCATTCTGTTCTTCAGCGATAGAACTGAGGATGCCTCAATCGTCCCCTATAATTTCAATCAAAAGATTACGTATCCACCCACAATTTCTAACCCAAATACCCAGCAAACTAGCAATCCTAAGGCAATAATTTCTCGAGTTTTAGCATGCCAATTTGGAGGACTATCAACCTAGGTCAGAACAAGTTTCAGAAACATACTCCCCCCTTTTTGATTTAGTTAACCCAATACCCACATCATTTTTACTTATATTACGGGTCTTAAGTAGGATGAACGGGATGAGTTTTTAGCATACAATAGGGGTCAAAATTCGAAGACCCGACATTCAGAAACAAGCATGTAGTATGTGAAAACAAAAATGAAATGTAGATGGGTTAGAGATCAAAACCACATACCTGAGACTTGGAGAAGATGAAAACAGGGTGAGGCACACAACTCTGAAGATCAGCAGAAGAACAGTAGACTCCGACCGGCAGATTACTTGAAGAAGCATGGAGATTTGGAGAGCGAAGATTAAGGGAATTTGGGAAGGGAAGGGGAATCAGAAGTTTTGAGGAGAGGAAAAAAAATGTTAGGGAGTTTAAGGGGGAGTAAATGGGAGAATTGAGGGAAAGAAACGGTTAGAATGAAGAGGTGGGAAGTTAAAAGGTTTAAAAACTTTTAATATTCGCCGGTCGAGTCGGGTTTACGGGTATTGATGCGATGAGTCCCCATCGACGGTCCATCACAGGTGTGACGGTCCGTCATTGGGTCCGTCATGGGTGCCCTAATTTAAAAAATGAAAGAAACTTACATGGGCACGACGGATGCTTGCGACGGTCCATCGCAAGCGTGACGGTCCATCGATGGGTCCGTCAATGAGCTCTGCAGACCAATTTTCTGGTGATGTGCTACCTGCAAATTTAACACCCATGAAGCTATTATTTTTGTATTTAAAGGACACTTTTTTTTTTGCACACGGACCCTAAACTACGCTCTAGCCAACACTTCTAACAAAAAGAAAAAACAAAGAAAATGCAACTATTACTAGAAAGTCATAAAAAAAACTATAGTTGGCTTAGAGGATACTTATGGGTTGCCTCCCAACCAGCACTTGATTTAACGTCGCGGCACGATGGAGGACACTCGATTACTCATACTTCATCAAGATGGTATGCCTCGATCACTTCATTCGCCGATTCAGCATGCCCCAGATAGATTTTGATTCGTTGTCCGTTCACCTTAAATCGCACACCCTCCTTGTTTAACTCAATAGCTCCGTGAGTGAATAGTTGGGTGATCAAGTAAGGTCCAGTCCATTTGGACTTGAGTTTGCCCGAAAACAAGCGCAACCTAGAATTGAATAAAAGTACCAAATCCCCAACCATAAAATCGCGTTTCTCAATCTTTTGGTCATGGTACTTCTTCATCTTTTCTTTGTAGAGGGCTGAATTTTCATAAGCTTTTAGGCGAAATTCATCGAGCTCATTCAACCCATTTAACCTCTGTTCTGCAGCTTCATTCAAATCCATTTTCAACTTCTTCATTGCCCACATGGCTTTATGCTCTAATTCAACCGGTAAGTGACAAGCCTTCCCATATACAAGTTGTTATGGGTACATACCTATGGGAGTCTTGTATGCTGTCCGGTAGGCCCAAAGAGCATCA